>CM031237.1:74209729-74743065 GCA_018340775.1 Taxus wallichiana var. yunnanensis | reverse complement strand
ATCCTAAACTATTAAAAAGGAACCTAGGGTCGCATGGCACTAAGGTGACAACGGTTCCAATGGCATTTAATTGATTTGATTGGGTTAAAGAAAGGGAGACACCTTGCCGGTTTTGAAAGGTCAAGTAAATTTAGTGGAGGCATACGTGGAGGCTTCACCAAAGATGGAAATGCATGTTAAATGGAATTGACATTCGCCAGTTTTAGGAGGCGGTGGAAAGGAGAGATAGGTGGGAGATTTGGGAGTAATTGCATTAATGAACCTCAGTTTTTGTGTGTACAAACCATCTTGGAAACAAGGAAGGTGGATTTTTGGGAGGTTGTTTGATTTTTACATGCATTGTAATTTTTATCTACATGGAGATATCTGGTTCAAACGAACCAAAGTCAACTTTACTTAAAGCTATTTTTGGTTTCTCTGGTCTATTTTCGATCCAAGGAAAGTATATGAGGCATTGAAGAGAAAGATGTTTGGTTGTTGATATTTTGTGGAGGAGAAAAAGAGTTGGAAGCTCGGCTGGAAGTCTTCTTCAAATTGGCAGAAGCACTATCAGGCATGATAGGCTCTAACCATTAAGATTTCTTGCTTTCTTTGAAATGTTTCATTAAAAGAACTTTGCTCTCATGAGATTCATGTTTTCATGATTTGTCTAGTTATTTAGTTACATGGGTTTTATGAATCTCTATGATTTTTTTGATATAAATCCATGGTAAAATAATGTTAGGCCTTTGGAAATTTCTTGTTTAGTTTAATAGTGACATGCATGTGAAACTTGTATTTGAAGATCTGTATTTCATTCTAAAACTTGTATTCGAGGTTGGTGTTGTTCTGAACTAGCATTCATTGTTAATATGGTTGGTAAACCTTTTTGAACTTGTTTATTGAAGCATTGTGTTTGGTTATGTACTTGTATTTTGAGCTTGATTTTTACTCATATTCGAGTTTTAAATGCTTAGAGCCTTGTTTTCGAACTTTTGTTAAGTTTGTTTGTTGAAAACTATATTAAACATTTGTTTGAGTACTATTTTGTGTTTTGAACTTGTAGTTCAATTAATGCTTGTTAATGGAATTTGTACTAGGAAATATTTTAGTGACACTTTTTTTTGAGATTGAATCGTCTTTCTTAAAAAAATTTAAATGTGTTTGATTTAGAATATATAGGATATTTTGAGGTTTATCTCCTTTGCAAGATATGCATTCTCCTGAGTGAAAACCACGAATACCTTTAGGTTAAATGAAATATTTTAAAATGAAAAGCTTGAGATTCTTTGTTGTGATTTCTCTTTTGATCTCGATTGGAGGAAAAGTTGGAGATTTTATTTCGACTTAAATTGTTATTGGGTTTTCTTACTCTCTCATATTTCTTAAATTAAGTTGGATTTTTAAGAAAGATGAGTTAATACTCCTCATACATTGAATTTTTGTTGGAAGGTTTAATTACCTCGGATGGGATTATTTTGTATTTTGTTCTAATTTGGACCATGAACTACTTGATCTTTTGTATTGAGTTGTGAAGCCTTTTAAAGGGATTTAGTTTTTTGAAGTTTGTGAGTAATTTTGGAACTTTTTAGCTTACTTTTAGGGTTTGTATTCCTTGGTTAGATTCATGAATAATCTTTGGGTCTTTTAAAAGAGAAAGGAATATGTTCTCTTGGTGACAATATCTTTTTTGGGACTGTAAGTGTGCATTTCCTTTCGGGAATGAATTTGAACTTGTGTTTGATGAATTGGTTTAGTTAAACCAGTTGTATTGATTTATAATGGAAACTAGAAGTGTGCTTTTTCTTCTAACGTGAGTTGATTTTGTGTTCTCTCTTGGGAACTAGTTTAGAACTTCACGTTTGAAATAGAAATGGGAATTCATTTGATAGTATAAATGAAATGAATTATTGATTGGACTTTTCTAATTAAGATCCCTTTTTACTGTTGTTTGGATAAGTTCATTTGATTGAACTTCTCTGTATTTGATTCTCTTATGAAATGGATTTCTTTGATGGTTTGTTTGGTCTATTGTTTGTCTATGATACTTGTCATTTGTTGTAATGATGTAGAAAGAGATTAGCTGATTCGATTATGTTGAGAAGAGAAGTAAACTTGTTTTGATTGACTATTTTGTTTGACTGAGTCTTACTTCATTTGGTTTGATATTGGAAGGTTTTCTCTTTTGCACTCTATCTTATTATGAATCCTCCTTGGATGAACTCAAGAGAAGAGATTAACTCTGTGTGAGTCTACTTTGATTTGTGGAATGTTGGTTTAGATCTTTAATGTATATCTTCTAACATGTAGAAGTTGATTAAGACTTGTTAGGTAGAATTTTTTGATTCTCTAACCCTTCTTGGATTGATATGGGATTCTATTTAGATGTATATCTTAAATGTTGAATTTTTAAGATTGTTATCCTTGAACTGAAACAATTAATTCATGTTCTGAACCTATTTCTATTTTTTGGATGTTATGTGTTTGGGCATAGTATGTAATGGTTCTTCTTCTTTTTGCTTAAGTTTAAGATGAATCATCCTAAAGTGAACTATGTTGTAAACACTTCTTTTGTCTTATAGTAAAGATAAATGTTGTATTCTATTATGATAGAATTATGAAACAATGGGATGACAAGATCTGTTGTTTGTTTAAAAGTAATTGATAGGATCAATTAAACTTTAAGTTATAAGGCAGATATTGTGGATTATATTATGCTCTTTTCTTAGAAGTGAATTCAGATTTATTATTGTACTTCTTTTTCTGGTTGTTATTACTTATGCTTATTTGTATGATATATTAATTGTTTCATTAAAGCAAAGTTGTTTTAATGGAACAATTAGTGGAATGCACTTCATTTTAATGCTTAGTGCTTATCATGCTCAGTTCATTGAACTGACCCATGCTAGCAATTTTTGTAGATGGACTTGTAAGTGATAAAAGAAGGCAAAAATTTTATGATGCATTGGCTGATTTAAGTCTGATTCTTTGTAAAGAATTTCGATTCATTCTTGAGTTGTATTGAAAAGAAAAGTTGTATTCTTTTTGGAATGAAGGATGTTATTATGTAGTATGCCTAAAATGCATAGTCTTGTAAATATATAAGTTTATAATGATGAATTGAAAGTTAGAAATTTACTTGCATTGGTTGTGTAAATTATCTTGTACTTTTATGAAGGAGATGGAAATTATGTCTTGTTGATATTCTTCATATTATTTATGTTATTATTTGATTATTCTTTGATAAGTTGGATAAAGGGAATTAGTTCAATCTCCTTATTAAGATGCATCTTGTTAAGTTGCGATAAGATGATGTTCTTTATCTAAACAATTTAACATAGTAATGTGATGTGTAATGAACATGCAATAAAACTATAGAAATTAAAAGATAAAAAGGGTATGATAAACCCTAACACTTAATCATGTAGAGGAAGACTCTTCCTCTCTCAAAAGAATGTAAACTAAAAGGAATGGTGATATGATTGTTAATCATTAGACTTCATTTCTTATGAAGTCTACTTTAGTTGAACCTATGTGGTTGCATTACCTTCTTGAATGGTTAAGTTACATTATAATGGAACTTATGATGTTGTTGTCCTGTTTTTGGTTAACTACTTGTTAAGCCAAGTCAAAAACATAAAAAGAAATCATGAGTTAAGGAAGTTCTTTAATGATTAATTGAATCAAATATGGAAAAAGAACTTAAGGAGTGTGTTGGATTAGGGTTTAGAAAGGTTGTTGTAATCTGTTTTATAATCCAAATTAATTAAATATTAATAACCTCCTAGGGGTATGTACATCTTGATGAGGTATTTTTGTAGGATGTTGGCACATGCCAACTGCAAGGTTGTACCTTCGAGAAGACTAGGGTCTTCTCGAGGATACAGTAATGTAGTTGACATGTGGCAACACCCTTTGCATTGATCATCTAGATCTACACACATCTGGACTTGAACTTAGTTTCTCTCTAGGTCTAGTTAGTAGCATGTTTAGGATAGTGAGTAGCCCTCTAAGACTCATGGTACCTTGGCACATTTGGTTGACTTAGGTTGACCAAGTATGCCCATTTACCCTTAGTCTTCATGGACATCTTCTTATAATAAATTATGTTGTTAAACTGGACTAGGTCAAAAACTTGGGACAAGTGGATCTGAAGAAGAGTGTTAGTAAAGGACATTCTAGATAACAAAGAGTGGGGTGAAGGCATATGTATTTAGATTGTGTTATCTCATAGTATGCCAATAATGAATAGTAACATGAATAGTATGTTAGAAATCTTTGGCCAAAGTATCGCAAGTTACTTTGGTTGTGTTGTCCTATGTCACCTAGTCTAAGGATTGTGATGTAGGTGAATATTGGTAACAAATATTCAAATAGGTTCCTTAAACAGATCACTCAATACCCAGAATAGGGTAAGAGAACCAAGTATACATAGTATGGCCAAAGTATTAAAAGTATTTCTATACTTAAAGTTAAACATGAATAGATTAGTAGTTCACCGAGTTCATGAAATGAATAGATCAGTATTACACCGAGTCATTTACAGCTGCATATGGTTATCTATTATAAGAATGATTGTTATGGAATGTGTGTTCTAAATTATGTTTTATTTAGAATAGAGAACATTATGTTTCAAAAAAAATTCCCTTGTTTCTAAAGTCTTAAAATGGGAATGTTACATCTTGGTATCAGAGCTAAAGGTTGTAGCTCTTGGACCTATTATGTCCATAATATGATAAAACTTAAATTTTCTTGTTAAAGAAAATGGTTAGAACAAGAGGAAATGTTGCAAATAACCCTCCACCTGATGAAGGAGTAGCAACATCCCTAAAAACTTGATGAGATCCTTGCTTCCCTGTTGGACACAAGAGATCATTTGGTTGTACTTGAACAACAAGTAATGGGCAATGAGGAGGAAGAAGAAGCTGGTAATAACAATCAGCCACCTCCTGAGGACAACACCAACTTAGGTGTTGATAATAACAATGTAAATGTGCCGACCTAGCCAGAAAAACAAAAAAAAGGAATTTGGTATTTGAACTCACTAATGATATAAAAAGGATAAGTCCACCTAAGTTTGATGGCACCACATTAGGAGATGGAGCTGAGAATTGGCTCAGTGAAATGGAGAAGTACTTTTTGCAATAAGGAACTTCTGGAGGAAACCAAGGCTATATGGGGAGCATATCAACTTTCCCATGAAGCATCTTCATGGTGGGACAGCCGTAAGGATGAGTTGAATATTGATGAAACTAATATTACTTGGGATCAATTTAAAAGTTACTTTAGGCAACGTTGGCTGCCACAACTTTATTATGATCAGAAAATGACTGAATTTCAGAACTTAGCTCAAGGAAAGCTAACAGTAACTGAGTATTGGGAATGGTTTATGAAACTCCTTAAGTATGTACCTCAGTATCAAACTGATGAGAAGTTTAGGATATAGAAATTCATCATGGGATTGAATCCCATTATTGGGGGAGAGGTAGATGTTCATAGCCCAACCACTATGGAAGGGGTTGTTGAAAATCCATAAGGCAGGAACATAAATTAAAGGCAATTTCTGCTCATAAGGAGGAAGTAAGGAAGAAAGTTCCAAACTCCTCTTTAGCATCTCTTGCACCTAAGAAAGGACCATGGAAGAAGTTTGGTAATAAAAGTAAGTTTTCAGCTGATAATAATAAGAAAACAACAACAAATAAGTCTACTTGGAAATGCATGAAACAAATTTGTCAAGAATAATAATAATGGACAAAAGTCCTATGGAGGTCAGAATGATAACTTTAAGGATGGAAATAATTTTGAGCCTAAAAAGGGACCTGTAGGAGGCTATTATAACTGTGGAAAAGATCATTATGTGAATCAATGTCCTTTGAAGAAGGATGACCATAATTAGTAGCACAAGATACATCTTTGCAAAGAGTGTGACAAAACAATGAAAAAAAGCAAGCTACACCCATAGAAGTTTGGGTAAGTTATTTGGCATACCTGTAACTATTATTTTTGATACGGGAGCTACTGAATGTTTTATTTCTAGTAAAATTGCATCAAAACTAAAAGAAAAGATGGAAAAATGGATAAATCATGGACTGTACATTATGGTAATAATTTTGTTCATATAGTTAGTATGTGTCTTTTTGGGGCAGTCCTTGACTTACCTAGCTTTTCCACTGAAGTTGATCTTTATGTTGCACCTTTGGGATCTTATGATGTAGTCATAGGTGTTAATTGGTTAGCTGAGCATAAAGAAAAAGTGGACTATTTTGAAAAACATATTAGTTGTTTAGATGATCTAGAAAACAATAGAGATTCAGGGTGTAAAATGAGAAATTTCAGTTAGGAAATTATTAGCTATGCAACTTAAAAAGGCCAAAAATAAAGGTTGTACCTTATATGTAAGTAAAAATTTTCCAAATTTGCAGAGGAAAACAATGATTTCATGGAATGTTATCCGCTATTACGAAACTACAGTGATGTGTTTTTAAGAGTTACCAGGTCTTCCACCCAAAAGGGAGTTTGACTTCACGATTGAAATCAAACCGGGTACGAACCTATTTCTAAGGCACCTTATCGAATGACTACTATAGAATTAGTAGAGCTTAAGGCACAATTGCAAGAAATTTTTCAAAAGGTTTGATTAGACCAAGTGTTTCACCTTGGGGAGCACCAAGTGATTTTTGTGAAAAAGAAAGATGGAACACTTAGATTGTGCATTGATTATAGGATGTTAAACAAAGCAACAATCAAGAATAGATACCCACTTCCTAGAATTGATGATTTATTTGATCAGATGTGTGGAGCATCGGTGTATTCTAAGATAGATCTTCGATTAGGATATCATCAATTATGGATTAAGGATGAGGACATTCATAAAATAGATTTTAGAACAAGGTATGGACATTATGAGTTCATGGTTTTACCTTTTGGATTAACGAATGCACCTGTAACTTTTATGAACTTAATGAATAATATCTTTCAAGAATACTTGGACAAGTTTGTGCTTGTATTCTTGGATGACATTCTCATATATTCTAAAAGTATTGAGGAGCATCATGAGCATTTGAAGATAGTTTTGGAAATTCTGAGAAAGAGACGTTATTTGGTAAGCTGTCTAAATGTTCTTTCTATGATACAAAAGTACACTATTTGGGTCATGTTATAAGTAAAAATGGGATTGTTGTAGATCCTTCTAAAATTGTAGCTATAACCAAGTGGCCTACACCAAAGAATGTACATGAAGTTAGAAGCTTCATGGGCCTTGTTGGTTATTATAGAAAATTTGTAAAGGATTTTTCTAAGGTGGCTGCACCAATAACTTCATTGCAGAAAAAGGATAATAAATTTGTTTGGAATGATAAATGTGAATCTGCATTTAAAACTTTGAAAAATTAGTTAACTTCAGCACCTATTTTAGCTATACTGACCCCAATGGAGACTTTATTGTTGTAATGGATGCATCCAGGGAAGGTCTTGGAGGTATTTTGTTACAAAATGATCATGTCATAGCTTATGAAAGTAGAAAACTTAAGTTACATGAGTTGAATTATGCTCCACATGATTTAGAGCTTGTTGCCATTGTTCATGCACTTCAAGTTTGGAGGCATTATTTGCTTGGTAAACCTTTTGAATTAAAAATTGATCATCTTGGGTGAAGTACATTTTCACTCAGCCAAATCTGAATGTAAGACAACGAAGGTGGTTAGAGTTTTTGTCTCAATATGATTTTGATATAAGTTACATTAAAGGAAAAGAAAACAGAGTGGATGATGCTCTAAGTCGTAGGAAGCACATTTCTGCTCTTATAACACTAAGAACTCAATTTAAGGATGAAGTAAAAAGTGTTATGGAATCTGATTCTTACTTTCAGCAAGTAAAAAAACATGCTTGCTACAGATCCAAAAGATGTAAGGTATAAAGGTTTTCACTTTGATAATGAAGGAATCTTATGATTTGAAAACAAAGTATACATACCTTTGCTAAATGATTTGAGAAAGAAATTGTTAGCTGAATTTCACAATTCACCTTTTCTGGACATCCTGACATTACAAAAATGCTTGTTGATATAAAACAACAATATTTCTGGAAAGGAATGAAAAAGGATGTTATTGATTTTGTGACACATTGCCTTGAATGTCAACGTGTTAAAGTGGAACATATGCACCTAGATGGTTTATTGTATCCTCATAGCATACCGTAGTACAAATGACAAGTAATAAGCATGGATTTTGTACAAGGGTTGCCTATGTCAAGAAATAAACATGATGTTATTTTGGTAGTTGTTGATAAACTAACAAAAGTAGCACATTTTATTGCTGGAAATCTGAAGGATGATTCTCTGTATTGGCTAAAAGATTTGTACATGAAATTTTCAGATTACATGGAGTACCTAAATTAATCATATCTGATAGAGATCCTAGAATGATGTCAAGGTTTTGGAAAAATGCTTAATGCAGCTCTAGGAACTAAGCTAAATTTCAGTTCTGCGTATCATCTAGAAATGGATGGACAAAATGAAAGAGTAAATCAAGTTTTAGAAGATATGTTACGGATGTATTGTATGGATCAACAATATAAGTGGGAAGAGTATCTTCCATTAGTTGAATTTGCATACAATAATACATATCATGCTTCTCTTAAGATGGCACCTTTCGAGGCATTATATGGAAGAAAATGCAGAACCCCATTAGTTGGGACAACATTGAGGATAGAGAGGTAATTGGACCTGAAATCCTTACGGAAATGGAAAACAAGTTAAAATGATTCGTGAATGCTTGAAAAAGAAAGTGAGATAGGAAAAAGAGTTATGCTGACTTAAAGCGGGTTGATAAGAAATTTGAACTTGGTGAGAAGGTCTTTCTTTGGGTTAAACTGAAAAAGAGTTCTATAACTTTTGGCAAGGCTACCAAGTTATCACCTCATTATGTGGGACCTTTTGAAATAGTTGAAGTAATCAACCCTGTAGCTTATCGTTTAGCATTACCTCCTGCTTTGTCATGAATGCATGATGTTTTCCATATTTCTTTGCTTAAGAAATACATTTCAAGATTTATCACATGTGTTAAATTGGAATTCCTTGCAGGTCAAGACCCAGGAATAATTGTGGTTAAACCCATATGAGTGTTGGAAACTCACCAGTTGCATTTAAGAAATCATGAAATAAGTCAATGTAAGGTCAGTGGGACCAGTTTAATGAAGAAAGTGCAACTTGGGAAAACCTAGAGGATATGAAAACTACTTTTCCATATTTATTTGAATAGAATTGATTCTATTGACTGATAAAAATTTATGATTTTATCTTTATATGACAATAAGTATGCTAGTTTTGGGTAGATATTTATTTGTTTGAATAAACAACTATGTAATGCTGATTTCTGGAACTTTAAAATTTGATATGTTTTTGACATATGGTAAGAAAAGTGAATAAGTTGATTGTCCTAGATGCAAATTGTTAAAATAAGATAATCATCGGGATGATGATTATTTTTAGGAGGGAAGCATGTAACACCCTTGACAATTTTTATATCCCTCTTTTGCATTTCAAGTGTTGACATGTGATTTTCTTGATTAAAGATGTGTTCTTTTGATTGTTGAAGATCATGCTTGATATGGATAAATCATTTATGTTCTTAAATCATTAGAATGAAATGGTATGGCTTTCAAGAATCCATTTTCACTTTGGATAGGTGAGTTGCAATCTGGTTTTAAGAGTTGCAAACTTATCTCTTTTTCTGACTCATCCTTGGATCAATTTTAGTGATCTAAGGAATGTTTTAAATCTTCTCATTAATTGAATGGTAAATTGACATTCAATAGTTTGAGAGACATAATGGACTGAACTTTGTATGTTACAAATTATTTGGTCTTGTGTGAACGTGTTTTCATTTGGTTGTATGTTTGTGCTTGGGTCTTTGGAGATTGATCTTGGTAGGACATTACTGACATAAATGAAAAGTAGCTTATTTCAATACTAAGAAGGGAATTCCGAATCCTAAAACTAAAGGATTATCCTAACAGTATCCTAAGATAGGTAAGAGTACCTACTTCCTAGCTATGTCTACTTATTTGGGTTTCATTCTAACCTAAGCCTCTTATTCTATTTTGTTGGGATGGTGTCCTAACCTAATATTTTGTGCTAAATGAATAAGGGAGAGATTACTAAGGTAATGTTAAGCTATTTTAACCTAATACCTAATACTATATGGTTATGAATTTGATCTAACCTAATGTGGAAATTACCTAAGGCAATGTTTTAAGACCTAAGGTAATTATTTTAGACTAACCTAAGTTTTATGGGATCTATCCTAAACTATTAAAAGGAACCTAAAGGGTCACATGGCTCTAAGGCGATGGTTCCAATGGCATTTAATTGATTTGATAAGGTTTAATATAAGGAGGTACTGCTAGTTTTGGCAGGGGCTAGTTGAATTACGTAGAGGCTTACATGGAAGCTTCACCAAAGATAGAATGGCATGTTAATATGGAATTGGCATTTGCCATATTTAGGAGGTGGTGGTAAGAAGAGATAAGTGGGCAAATTAGAATTAATGGAATTAATGGACCTCGGTTTTTGTGTGAAAACCATCTTGGAAACTTGGAAGGCGGGTTTGTGGGAGGTTGTTTGGTTTTGCATGCATTTCAGATTTTTCTCTGCATGGAGCTATCTGGTTCTTTGAACCAGTAGTTCAACTTTCACTTCAAGGCTATTTTTGGTTTCTCTGGTCTATTTTTGATCGAAGGAAAGTATATGAGGCATTGGAAGAAAAGATGTTTGATTGTTGATCTTTCGTGGAGGAGAAAAGAGTTGGAAGCTCGGATGGAAGTCTCCTTGATTTGGCAGAAGCACTATCAGGCATGATAGGCTCTAACCATTAAGATTTCTTGCTTTCTTCGAAATGTTTCATTAAAAGAACTCTCTCTCATGAGATTCATGTTTTCATGTTTTGTCTGGTTATTTTCTTGCTTGGTTTTATGAATCTCTGTGATTTTGGATGTGAATCCATGGAAAAAATAATGTTAATTTTGGAAACTTTCTCTTGTGTTAGTTTAATAGATGGCATGCATGTGAAACTTGTATTTGAAAATTTTTGTATTTCATTACGGAACTTGTATTTGAGGTTGGTGTTGTTTGAAGTGGCATTCGTTGCTTAATATGGTTTGAACTTTATTGAACCTTGTGTTTCATTTGAACTTGTATTTGGGCTTCGTGTTTTTTATGACTTGTATTGGGATTTGCATTTTTTGAAATTGTTTGGAGCCTGTGTAGTTTGAACTATTTTGGAATCTTTAAGTAACCTTGTGGTTTGTTTTTAGTTTTTATTTGAGTATTTCGTGTTGTTTGAACTTGTAGTTTGGAATGAATGTTTGATTTCGTATCTTTTTTGAGTTGGATTTTTACTAGTATTGAGGTGGAATGTATTAAATTTTTGGAACTTTATCAAAAAAGCTCTTGTTTTTGGTTTGAGTTTTTTGGTAGTCTCTTTTAAGCATTCATGGTAAATATCTTTATGTTTGAATGGAATGTACTTATTTTATGAACTATATTTTCTTTCTTGAGCTTGCAAGGGCATGTAATTTGGGGATACTTTTCCCTCTATTTTGAAGAAACCCATCCTCTTGGTAGTTTGGCGTGAAATATACCCTTTCTCTTGTTTGAGGAAAATGTGATTGTTTTGATAATCTTTGTTTTGATTTATAGTTTTCATGTCACGATTGGAGGATAAGTTGAGGATATTTGACTTAAATGCATTATTGGTTTTTTACCCTCTCTTTGGATATTTTAAATTAAGTTTTGGGTTTTTAAGAAAGAGGAGTTTTTACCTCTCATACTTTGAATTTTTTGAAGGTTTTTAACTCTAAAGGGTTTGAGATTTTTTGTAATTGCTTTTTTGTCCTGAACTACTTACTCTTTTGTATAAGTTGTTGAAGCACTTGTAAAGGGACTTTCAGTTTTTGAAGTTGTGATAATTTTTGAACTTGTTTAGCTTATTGTTTGGGATTTCTATTCTTGTTAGATAAAGTGAATGAATCTTGAGTCTTTTAAAAGAAAGGAATATATTTTCTCTTGGGACAATATGTTATTTTTGGGACTATTATTGTTTTCTTTTTGAGAATATGAATTCAAACTTGTGTTTGATGAATGGGTTAGTTAAGATTTATTGATTTTAAGGGAAAACTAGAAGTGTGATTTCTTTAACTGTGAGTTTGGTTTTGTGTTCTCTCTTAGGAACTAGTTAAAAAACTTCTAAGTTTGAAATAGAAATGGGAATTCATTTGATAGTATAAATGAAATGAATTATTGATTGGACCTTTTCTAATTGAGATCCCTTTTTACTGTTGTTTGGATAAGTTCATTTGATTGAACTTCTCTGTATTTGATTCTCTTCTGAGATGGAAATTCTTTATGGATTGTTTGGTCTACTTTGTACAAGTCATTTGTTGTAATGATGTAGAAAGAGTAGTTGATTCGATTCTGTTGGTAGAGAAGTAAACTTGTTTTGACCGATTTGTTTATGTTTGACTAAGTCTTACTTCATTTGTTTTGATATTTGAAGGTATTCTCTTTTGCACTCTATCTTATTATGAATCCTCCTTGGATGGACTCGAGTAGAGATTAACTCCTGTATGAGTCTAACTTTGATTTGTGAACATTGGTTTCAGATCTTTGAATGGTATCTTCTAACATGTAGAAGTTGATTAAGACTTGCAGGTAGACTGTTTTGATTCTCTATTCCTTCTTGGATTGATATGGGATTCTTGTTTAGATGTATATCTTAAATGTTGAATTTTTAAGATTGTTATCCTTGAAATGAAACAATTAATTCATGTTCGAACTTTTTCTATCTTTCGGATGTTTTGTGTTTGGGCATAATATGTAATGCTTCTTCTTCTTCTTTTCTTAAGTTTTAGGATGAATCATCCTAAAGTGAACTATGTTGTAAACACTTCTTTTGTCTTATAGTAAAGATAAATGTTGTATTCTATTATGATAGAATTATGAAACAATTAGATGGTAAGATTTGTTGTTTGTTTAAAGTAATTGATAGGATCAATTAAACTTTAAGTTATAAGGTAAATGTTGTGGATTATATTATGCTCTTTTCTTAGAAGTGAATTTAGATTTATTATTGTACTTATTTTCTAGTTGTTATTACTTATGCTTATTTGTATGATATATTAATTGTTTCATTAAAGAAGATTTGTTTTAATGGAACAATTAGTGGAATGCACTTCATTTTAATGCTTAGTGCTTATCATGCTCAGTTCATTGAACTAACCCGTGCTAGCAATTTTTGTAGATGGACTTCGTAAGTGATAAAAGAAGGCAAAAACTTTTATGATGCATTGGCTGATTTAAGTTTGATTCTTTGTAAAGAATTCTGATTCATTCTTGAGTTGTATTGAAAAAGAAAAGTTGTATTCTTTTTAGAATGAAGGTTGTTGTTATGTAGTATGCCTAAAATGCATAGTCTTGTAAATATATAAGTTTATAATGATGAATTAAAAGTTGGAGATTTACTTGCATTGGTTGTGTAAATTATCTTGTACTTTTATGAAGGAGATGGAAATTCTATCTTGTTGATATTCTTCATATTATTTATATGCTTATTTGGTTATCCTTTGATAAGTTGGATAAAGGGAATTAGTTCAATTTCCCTTATTAAGATGCAGCTTGTTAAGTTGCATAAGATGATGTTCTTTATCTAAACAATTTTAACATAGTAATGTGATGTGTAATGAACATGCAGTAAAACTATAGAAATTGTGAAAGATAAAAAGGGTATGATAAACCCTAACACTTAATCATGTAGAGGAAGACTCTTCCTCTCTCAAAGAATGTAATCTAAAAGGAATGGTGATATGATTGTTAATCATTAGACTTCATTTCTATGAAGTCTACTTAGTTGAACCTATGTGGTTCCTACACCTCCTTGAATGGTTAAGTTACATTATAATGGAACTTATGATGTTTGTCCTATCTGTTTTTGGATAACTACTTGTTAAGCCAAATAAACGAACATAAAAATCAATCATGAGTTAAGGAAGTTCTTTAATGATTAATTGAATCAAATATGGAAAAAAACTTAAGGAGTGTTGGATTAGGGTTTAGCAAGGTTGTTGTAATCTATTTTATAATCCAAATTAATTAAATATTAATAACCTCCTAGGGGTATGTACATCTTGATGAGGTAGTTTCGTAGGATGTTGGCACACGCCAACTATAGGGTTGTACCTTGAGAAGACTAGGGTATTCTCGAGGATACAAGTGATGTAATTGACATGTGGCAACACCCTTCTACATTGATCATCTAGATCTACACACATCTGGACTTGAACATAGTTTCTCTCTAGGTCTAGTTATTAGCATGTTTAGGATAGGGAGTAGCCCTTTATGACTCAGGGTACCTTGGCACATTTGGTTGACTTAGGTCGACTAAGTATGCCCATATACCCTAAGTCATCGTGAGCGTCTTCTTATAATAAATTATGTTGTTAACTAGACTAGGGTCAAACCTTGGGCAAGTGGACTGACAGAAGTTAGTAAAGACCATTCTAGATAACAAAAGAGTGGGGTGAAGGACGTATTCCGGATTGATGAGTATGTTGTCAAGGAATAATAACATGAACAATATGTTAGAAATCTTTGGCCAAAGTATCACAAGTTGTTGGTTGCGTTGTCCTATGTCACCTAGTCTAAGGAATGTGATTCAGATGAATATTGGTAACAAATATTCAGTTAGGTTCCTTAAACAGATCACTCAACACCCAGAATAGGGTAAGAGAACCAAGTATACATAGTATACGAAAAGTATTCAATACTTAAAGTTAAACATGTTCCAATCCCTCGAATCATACAAACACTCGTGAGAAAGGAAAGAACTAATGGGAAAAATACTAAACACTACCAGATTTTCCAAATATCTTGCTCACTTCCAGTTGGAGTCATGTATTTGTTTACTTTGATTTTTCAAATTGTCAATTACATATCAAATAGGGTAGAGAAACAATTCATTTCAATTAGTTAGATAATCGTAAGTCGATCAAATCAATAAGAAGCCTTTCTTTTCAACATCGCTAGTGGGAATATCATGGAGAACAATAGCTCTATAAGGGTTATGATTTGTTCTTCAATTATTAGGTAGGGTTGAAGGGTTTTATTTGAGTTAGAATAGGTTTCAAGGGTTTCAAATCACACATCCGTATCTACAATTAGCTACACTCGACTAATTTTTATATTTAGTTTGATTATTACGGTGCTACATGCATTGTCTAAAAAGTTAGAAAAGAACAAAACATTTACTTTCCATAGATTAGCTTACTTTATCGCTTTATTCGATATATTGAGAAAACAAAAAAACATAAATTAGATTTCCTCGAGTCTTGATAGATAGTTCATTTATCAAAGAAAATCAATTTATCTCGCATGACCATCAATGGCCCTCACATAGAAAAGACTTATAGTTTTGATCCTTTGGTCCCACAACCCAACGGGCCAAAGTTAAAAAATGACATTGACTCAAATTTACGTTTAACATTTTACACACACCGCAATATATGCTCGAGAAGATAGAGAGAAATTATATACACTAAACATCACTACCAATCAAGGATATGACTTTTGGAATACTCCTGGTAATAGCTGAATCGATTGCATGCATGACCATACAGGGCCTTAGCCTCACGATTCTTTGGTCGCGGATCCATAGGTCCCACAACCCAACAAAGCCGCTTAATCAGCTAGATATCGACACTACTTACGCGCATTAGTATTCATATCTTCACCATGATCCACCAAATATCGTTACACAACTTTCATCTGTTGAACATAGCATCCAATCAAAGCATACTATCTAGACTAGACCAAAATCATCCATAGTACCTATAACTTCACTATGCCTCTTGTCTTTTCTTCCATGACCTTGTCTAAAAACCCATACGAGGCATTGTAGGTTACTTTCCACATGTTCCATAACCAATCAATAAAATCTTATGAGAATTATACATCAATTAGATTCTCCAAGTACCTATCATCTTAGATCGTACCATTAAACCCCTTCATGTTAGGGAGAGAATTCCTTTCCTAGATTCCTAGATTCCAATATTGCACATCAAAGATGTTAGATTGCCCAATTATCTTGACCACCACCATCACTATCATTTTCATTTCCTTTCCACACCGGTCGTTGTCTCAAAGACAACCTCGGGGAGGTTGGGTGCGAAGAAGGTCACGTGTTGATTTTCTTTCATACAAGATGCGTAATAAGGGGGCTCAGCTCTACACAACATAGGGAAACAATAGCATCTCTAACCCCTCGCAAAATGTGGGGAGGTAGTAGCAATGATCAAAAACCCATAAGCTAAGGTTTGGAGTGGTGTATGGTATATTTTGTAAGACATGAGAGGAAAAGACAAGTCTTAACACCTCAATTTTTGATTAAAGAATGGCCATAGGGAAATCTCGCTTGTATAAGTCGGAGTGAGTATCAAGTTTGAAAAGGGCTAGTCAATTTTAAACGAATGCTTTACCTCCAACTAGTGCAAAACTAGGGCTATTTGTTTAGATGGGATTTTGAGTATTTTATCATAAGATAAACATGAATATAACTTACCTTACGCAACCCAAAATATCCCTTAACAAATTTAAACTAGTTCTAAAATTATTTCACCTAAAAAAGAATTTTAATGGAAAATTGTTCTAAGGGAAGACATGCAAATTTTGCTAAACAATCATGGAAATGAAAATGTAAAAATTTTAAAAGAAAGAAGGATAATTAGAACATACCTTTTACGCAAATGGGTCAAGTTCAATCATTTAGAACTTTCTTCATCCGCCAACATGAATTTTCTCACGATTTGCAGAGAGATTACTTTGCTTTAATAATTAGGATGCGTAAGAATAACGTGGAATTAATTTTATTTTTTTAAACTCTCCCATCATTAAATACGCAAGGTACAAGTTCCATGTCACCATTAGCTTTGAGGCAGCTTTTTTCGAATTTATTTTCTTAGTTTTGCATGATGAAGTTATGATCTATCGAAAATCCAAATGATCAAGCACTACATGGTTTAGACTCATGATTACTTGGTTACTTAATAACATTAAGCAAGTAGAGTAGGTCAAAATTCTCGATAAGCTAAGTACATGGTTTACGGGGTTTGCTCAACAAATTTACTTGTTTCTTTTTAGAAGTAAAGCTATATCATTTTAGCGCAAGGATATGGATTGGGCATTACTTGAAGTGTCTTTTCTTAGTTAGTTTTACTAGTAGAACAACATCGGTTTATCACAACAAGAAAGAAGGTAGTAGTATAAATCTACTTTTTGGAGTAACTTTTCTGGGGAAATATTTTAAGATAGTAAATATGTCATGAAAAATACCTAACATGGTGATGTATAAATCAAACATTTTTATGGGGACTTACCGTAAATCATGAAGTATGAGTAACTCAAAAACATGAATACTTAATGAGTGAGATACTTAGCGTTTATAAATTTTGAGAAAATTTTGGGAAGTGGGTATTTTGTAAATGTAACAAGGAAACCTCTCAGACCTTATGAAGGAATATTGATTATTCCATAAATATAAAAGAGTTAAGTAAATAACCTAATAAAAAAGTATTATTCAAGGGGACACAAGCAACACAAACCTAAACCTTCACAAGGAAACTAGATAAAAAAAGTTTAAATGGGTATCGTAAGATTTTTTGAAGGAAATCTCGAGGACACCTCGTGTGATGTGAGATTTGATATTTTTTTATTAAGGTGTTGATAAAGTGAGTGGAACTTCATGGTCTAAGTAAGATGGTTGAATTTTATGGGTGGGGGATGATGGGATAGCTTGGTTGATGGATTTAGAAAATCCAGGTAGGGGTTTGGATAATTTTTTTGGAGAAGATGGGGACAATGATCAAAGCTGCCATGTGGTAAGATGCTGCTGAGAGAGTCCAGTTTTGGATTAGGACTATGGATTAAGGATGGTGATAGGATTAGGATAGGGATCTTATGATTAGGATAATTAATTATGATTATGTTTGATTAATTTAAATATTAAAGTGATGAAATGGATAAGGGTGTTCACAAGCACACAAAAACATGAAACACATACCCTAACTAATCAAGTGAGGTTCACAATCAATCTATACAAGCACAATTTCAATACCACACATCGAAAATGGTACCATAATTGTATATCCACTTATGTGTCAATGTGGGGTAAGCTATCAAGTAATATTGGGGAGTGTTCCCTCTTTTTTACTATGCCTCGATATATGGCAAAATGGTTTCCTCATCTAGGATGCACAAGCTCAATAATTGGAGTCCCTAATATACCTCGCGGTATGTGGGGCCCAATTTCATGTTATAAGGATGTTTTCTAAGGCTTGGGTGGGTCAAATGGAATCCCCTCACTTCACTCGCTTTAAACCAAGTAATATCACTCTAGCCAATAACGATATTTTATTTGAATTTATATACACTTCCGGAAGACGGGGTGTGTTTGCAGTGTGGAGATGAAAAAAGTCACGAGAACCCTAGGAATTGACAAGTGCATGTTTTTTCACTTCCATGTCAAATTTACCTATAAATTAAAAAACAAAGGATTTACTTTTGATCAAAGATCATCCTAGGATGAGAGGAGAAAATTTTTTCTGGATAAAAACAAGAAATAAAGGAAAACACACAAAAACGATAAATGTAAGATACTTATATTCTTTATTTGTAAATGAAATGAGAAAGATTACTAGTTTGATAATTGGTTCTTCCATAGGAGGCCCTTCAAAATAAAGGTTAGTAGTTTGATTTTTGAACCCGATTTCTTGGACTAAAAATGTTTCATGATTCTTCTACAAAATGAAAGGGTTAGACAAATAGTTTTAGATTGATTTTTATCTTTGGAAATCCGTAGGAAGATACACATAAAGTGTTAGTAGTTTGGAAAAAATAAAATATAAGCCAATGTGTGGTTAAAATTACAAGATTTAGGAAAATTAAAACCATGAATAAATTATCTCTTTATAACATTATAAATTAACACTTTCAAATTAACATAGATATTTTTGATAGGTTCACTTTATGGGGAAAAAATAGAGTCGTTTAAGTTGAGGTCAAAATTTATGGACTTAGAAGGTAGAAAAAAGAATTAAAACAAAGGCACTCCAAAATAGAACAAAAGCGCTAATTTAGGACATATGCACCAAACACAAGGTCATAGTACCATTTCGTATTGAAATTGGAAGATGAGAAAAAAAATTCAAATATTTGAAGGTGTAAATACAAAAGTGAAAATTCATGAAACTTTAGAAAACTTGTTCTAGGGATTAAATAAAGTTAAAACAATAAATAAGTCAAGGTAAGCCCCATGGTGGGTGCCAAAATGTATGTGTAAAAACTTAGAATGAAAATACAAGAAAATAAACAATTGTGGTTTTTTCTTCGTACTATAATCTTCCCATTTTTTTATTTTTGCCTCTTTAATACAGAAACGGATGAAAAGGAGAGATAATGCGAATGACCCACACTTAACAAGATGATGAAATTATATTTTTGTTATTTTTGATTTTCTATTGGATAGGAAGTTGGATTAATTCATATTTAATGTCGAGAAATTCTCACCTCCCTTTGATTTCAAATTTGGATTGCTTGATTGATGAAGATGAATTGATTATACATGAATGATGGAATGCTTGATAAAATTGTAGAGGTTGTAATTTAACTGTATATTAATGGTAAAATTAATCAAAGACATTTTAGATGTTACATTGTGATTTTCTTTTGTTTTATCCACGTGTTGCAATCATAACCTTCATTATGCTAACTACTTCTCCAGTCATCATAATGGTTAACCTACTACTTATTTCTACCTCCTATGCCAAAAATATTCCATAATGGTCTATGCCATATCCAAAGTAATTTATCCTACCGCTACCTACCTTGTGTTACATTATACATATTCATTCATTTTGTGGTCTTCATAATAAGAAATATCCTTATTATCACCATCTATCTTCATTTCTCAATGACTACCTTTTTCCTCTTTTTGCATAATCACCCTAAGTAGGAAAACCATTCTTATAAAGCATCCCATGCACATCTTCATCCACTTAAAATTTGAAAAAGCACCAGAATCCTCTTCTTTGGACAATTTTACATGGTTCACCCCACACTAAAAGTATGTGTGGTCCTCTACACATGAAATCAATATATAGTAATCAACTTCTTCGTAATAAGCAATATTTATTACAACAAAAACTATAAAATTCAAGCAATGTAAGGAAAATAAAAATATGAAAGGTAAATCTAATCAAAATGGAAATACTATGTTTTTATAAACACCAAGAAGCTTTATTTATAATAGGGATTTCATCCTACTCCCATTTGAGTAACCAAGAAACAAGGTTCCATCCATCATTGCAACATACATGCACATTTTCAAGTATCTTGGTTATATTATAAAAGGTCAACCAATGCACTTTTAACTTCCCCGGGTGTCATAAAACTTGGATTCATATAGAGGAACATATTTCCTAAGTGCAAATGTCTTGTTCTTAATGTGCCTATCATGCCACACTTTTTGTCTTTCCTTCATCATTTTAGATCCACCCTTTACAATGTCGCACCACTCATCTAACCGCATTAGTTTTCCAATGTGCTCCTTAAAAAATTTCTCATCATCTAGTCCATCTATGTGTGCAATACGCAAGGATGGTAACATGAATTCAAGCGGGACCACAACTCTCGTAATGTAAAAACCAACCGAAAAGGGTGTGAATTTTTTTAATTTTTATATGTGGTTGTAAGCCCAAATTACATGTTGATACTTTATCATCCCAATATTTCTTTGACATCAAATTTTTTTGTAAGCATTCTATCCAAAATCTTGTTGACAACTTCTATAGTCCCGTCTACCCGCAGCTTGAGGGTGATAGGGTAGTTTTATGGTGTGCCACCAAAACTTCGCCCAATGGAATTATTATTTTCTCATTTAAATGAGTTCTTCTATCACTTGTTAATCTTATTAGACAATCATACCTTCTAATAATGTTTATAAGAACCTTAGTTGTTGTCTCTACCGTATAATCCTTTCAGGCATAGCCTCTATCCACATTCTCAAATAGTATGATACATGTTATAAAAAATAGTGTAGTGTGCAATATTTGCACATGGGTGGTGAAATAGGTCCTAAAAATTCAACGGCTCATACTGAACAAGTAAAAGGCTCCACACTTTTTATGGGTCGATATGACATCTCATATCTATGATCCAAGCTTTCCAAGATGCTGAAAATAATCACATGCTTTCACATATTCCTTGGTGTCTTTGTATAATGTTTCCCACCATAAGCCATCCATAAGGATCTTGCATACCAAGAACTTGCATCACTTGCATAATTTACTCATGTTATTCCCCATGAGATTCCTTAAACCATAGCTTTGTGCTCATGTTAGAGAACACCTTTGTGCGTTAAAGACTTCATCATGACCTAATTTGTACAAATATCCACCAATCAACTTATAAGACCAATGTGTGTATTACAAGATGCTTATTTTCTAACATCTTATCCTTAAAGCAAATTAATAGTGCAAAAATATGTCTTATGTCTTCTAAATCTATGGGTGTGTTGTTTAACTGAAAAGTTAAATGCATATTGCATGAGTATATTTAATGCTCTGATACTACTGTCCTAACCTAAATTGGTTCAACAAAAATGAACATGCCATGAATTTCTCTTGACTTAAAAACAACTTGAATTCAAAATCCCAAATAGTATCCATGAAGTGCAGGTTTTGCCTTTCAAAAAAACTTTTGATGAATTACATCAGCACCATTAATCATGTGGAATTATATAAGATATAGTTATCCCACAAGTAATTTCTAAACTTGTGAAGAAAATAGATCATAGAAAAATCTTCACACTCCATTGTTATATGATTTTGCTCTATGCGTATCGACTTTCTTCTTGCAAAAAAATATATGATTCACAATTTCTTCCCCTGGTTACTCTAATAGTGCGTTAATTGTTAATTGAGAAACAGGGCGGAAGCTTCATTAGTTTTATTAAGCTCAAATCAACCAAAAACTACGAGAGAATGGGCTGCAATATTTATAGATATTGCACAGCCAAATACAAATAGAAGATTAAGTTGCAGTGAAACCAAGTTCCAAAAACATAAGCTTTCAATAACATATGGGAAGCAACAATTAAATCAAACAAATATATTGTTTAAAACAATATAATATCCTCAAAAATAACTAAATAAGACAAAGGATGGTTATAATTAAATATAACCATAAATCAATAATTAATAAATTAATTAACTATGGAATGCATAATTAAATAGGATAATAATGTTTTTATCCTAACATTCCCCCCCTTAATTGTGCATTGTCTGAAGAGATGAGGAGAGGAACTCTCTAAACAACTCGAACTTGTCACGTGTAAGTGACTTTGTGAAAATATCTTTTCGTTGTTATTGTTGGATAAAATTGAAGCTGGATGTTGTGCTTCAAAACATGTTTGCGTATGAAATGAAATTGAACCTCGATGTGCTTTGTTCTCTCGTGAAAACTGGATTACAAACAAGTTTGAAAACACCTTCATTGTCAACATACAGGTGGTTGGTTTGTCCTATGGTATTCCAAGTCCTTCTAGTATGCGACATAGCCAAATCACTTCACAGATGCTTCTCCTATAGAACGATACTCAGCTTCTGTGGAAGAGCGAGAAACAAAGTGTTGTTTCTTACTTCCCCATGATATTGGTCTAGATCCCATAAAGAATACAAATCCAGAAGTGGATTTTCTATTATCGAAATGTTACCTACATGATCTAAATCGAATATCCAGTCAAGAAGAAGTTTTCATTCTTCTTGTATTCTAGACCAAGATCCTCCGATACTTTGAGATATCTCAAAATGTGCTTTGTTACTTTCAATGAAAAATTTGGGTTCCTGCATGAACTTGGATAGATAGCTCAATCTGCCAAGCTGATATCTAGGTCTAGTGTAGGTCGGGTAAATGAGACTCCCAATAAATTTCCAATAGAGAGTGGCACTTACCTCAGGAGATGGATCTAAATGAGATAACTGCAATCTGTTCTCCATAGGTGTAGCAATTGGTGTGTAATCCATCATCCTAAATTTCTTGAGCGTTGTCTTGGTATATTTCATCGAGAAACAAAGATGTGATTCTCTTCTTGCCATACTTCCAGTCCAAGACAATAGTGCATAAGCCCGAGATCGTCATGTCGAATGATCATTTAAGATCTTTCTTTGTTTCATCAATCATCTTCACTGAACTGCCAGTGATGACTAGATCATCGACATAAACAACAACAATCACAATCTCCCCCCTTGCTTTTTGAGGTAGAGATTGGGATCATATGGATTTCTAACAAATCCATGTTATACGAGATGCTCATCAATCTTGATGTACCATGCCCAGGGGTGCTTGTTTGAGGCCATACAGAGATTTCCTGAGTCTGCATACCTTTTCTTCTTGACCAGGTACAACATATCCTTAGGTTGAGTCATGTAGACTTCTTGTAAATCTCATTTAGGAAGGCACTTTTTACGTCCATTTGGTGAACTTTCCATCAAATCGAGTAGCTAGAGCAAAGATCATCCTGATCGTTTTGATCTTAGTTGTGGGAGCAAATGTCTCCTCATAGTCAATGCCTTCTTTTTGTGCATACCCCTTTACTACAAGTCTTTCTTTGTACTTGTCCATTGTCCCATCTGCTTTGTACTTTGTTTTGAATATCCATCTGCATCCAATGGGTTTCTTCCCTAGTGGAAGATCGAAAGCCTGCCAAGTGTTATTCTTCATCACCGATTGATATTCGAATCCATGGCATCTTTCCAAGCTTTTGACTGTAGGGCTTCCTGGATTGTAGATGGCTCATCAGATTCAATAACTCTACTCATCAAAGAAAAGTTAACTTCTTCTCTTGCTTTACTACGAGTTCGTAAGTCCAGTGGGTGGATGTATCGGTGGAGCATCCAATCTTGCATCTCGTAATGTACTTGTACACCATTTAGGCATACGTTGAACTATTCCCATGGGTTGTGGTTCTATTTGATCAACACCATCATCCCCATCATCACTTTCATCTTCTGAGGGAACATTAGCTTCAATTTTTACAACGGTGAAAATCTACATTTTGTGAGTCCGGAGGAGGAGTCTTTGCTTCCTTCTTCTCAAAAAACTCAACATCTCTGCTAGTGTAGACTTTTTTCTAGTCTTAGGATCCATCAATCTATACCCAAGAGTCTCTTCACTGTACCCAATGAAGATGAGTTTTGTGACTTCATGTCCAATTTCTTTCTGTTTTGTTTGGGTATGTGCATGCTTTTTTGCACCCGAATACTCTAAGGTGTGCAATAGATGGTTTCCTTTTACCATGCTTCTTGTGGTGTAATTCCATCAAGAGAAACTGTTGTGGCACTCTGTTAACAAATACAATTGTCTTTGCTTTCTACCCAAAATGTCTTTTGCAAGTCGGAATCATCGATCATGCATCGCACCATTTCCATGATAGGTACGATTTCTTCTCTCAACAACACCATTTTGCTGCGGTGTGTGTGGAGGAGGCATTTGTCAACGAATCCCGTGAGTTTGTAGGTAGTCTTGAACTCATCACTGGTGAATTCCCCCCTCGATCTGAGTGGAGATTTTGATGTGATGACTAGTTTCGTTCTCAATCTGCTACTTTGAACTTTTGAAGGTTTCTAAAATGCTTCACTTTTCTTGTGAAGACAAAAAATCCACATTTTCCGTGAATAGTTGTCAACACAAAGCATGAAGTACTGGAACCCGAATGACTTGGCTGCATCTGGACCACAAAGATCGGTATGAACTAGGTCAAGTTTACCATGAGCTCGGAATGTACTCTTCCTCTAGAATGAAGCTCGTGTTGTTTTCTTGCTAAGCAGTGAGGACACTTGTCTGTATCCTACGAAGAGATGGTAGCCCATGTACCATATTACCGGTGAAGTGTTTGAGATATTTGAAACTTACATGACCAAATCTTCGATGCCACAACTGGTTGAGGTGGATTTTTAGCCACAAGTGCTTGATCATCTTTGTGAATGAAATCAAGTTGAACATACGCATCCCACATTTGAGGCTTTGTAACTATTTTCGAGCCTCGTGATTTATCTCGAATCAAACACGTTTTCTTGTTGGAATGAGTATCAAAGTCAATTTTCAAGTTGTGATCTAGGAGTTGACTGATTGAAAGAAGATTCTTTGTCAACCCAGGGGACATATAGGACATCGAAGTCTGCATTTGCGTGAACCAAGGGGTAGAGAAATGTTCCCAATCCCCTGAATCTGTATATGAAGAATCATCTCCCAATGAAACATGATTTTTTGATGGTGTGTCCCTCATTGAAATAAACCAGTCTCTGTGGCCGGTCATGTGTCGAGTGGCTCCTGAATCAACATACCAGACATCACTAGATGACGTGGATGGTTCACTTGATCGAGTAGTGAACAAGAAGTCTTCATTGTTTGACTGTTCTTGTTGCTCAGCAATATTACCTTGCTGGTGGGGTCTTCTTTTCTAGTTCCCATTTTTGCGCCTTAGATTGATAGTTGTTAGAATGTCCTTTTAAGATTTTGTTGTGGTCCAAATTTTCTTGATGAACCTTTCTTATAAGTGTTATACCAACAATATTTTAAGTCATGTCCTCTTTACGCAAATAGGACATCGCTTCTTCTCATTGATTGTCCCGTGATACTGATTTTCGATGTTGGGACTTATGATGGGAATTAGGTTTTCCTTTACCTTTTCCTTTCCATTTTGATGTGAAGAAAGTGCTGCTCCTCTTCATCATCCTTATTGTGCATTTCTTCCTCTTGTTGTAGTAGGTTTACCAATTTTCAAAAGAAAGCGTCATGTATCTGTCACATTTAGTGTTGTGACAAAAATGTGGTAAGAGGAGGGAAGTGCTCTCAGAACAATGGGAATGAGAGCATCATCTGTAAATGGTTCTCCCAGGGCTAGAAGTGAAGCCCTTAATTCTGCAACTCTTCTTAAGAAAGCTTCAATTTTCTCATTCTGCTTGAATTTCAGTGTATGTAACTGACTCTGCAAATTCAGTATGACATTCTTGTTCTTGGCCTCATATACTATACTCAATTTATCCCATGCTTCTTTTGTTATTTTGGCATCTCGAATGTGGGGTTGCACATCATCGGACACTCCAAACAAGATGATGAGTTTGGCCTTCTGATCTACTTTATCAAATTGCCATTGTTGTGTTGTATCAGTGGCTGATCTGGTCAAAGTACCATTCACAACAGACCAGATCTCTTCAAACTCAAGTTGTGTCTTTATTTTTGTCTTCCATGCAGCATAGTTGCTTCCTCTAAGCAATTGTGAATCCGGAAGAAAAAATTTGGGGGCATTGGTGCCCATTTTACAGAGATCACTAACAGGGTTTGGCTCTTATCACTCTAGGTATTAGGTCTCCCAATCTATATACCGTCAGTCCGATATACCAAACCTCTCTATATACGTGCCCTTCTGATATACCCATCGGTACATGGAAGAATCTTGCCCTTTTATATACCAGACGGTATGTGAAGAGGCGTTAATGTACGTGAAAGAATTCAATACGTGGTACCAAGACAGTACTGATGGGGTCTGTGTGATTATTGACACCGGCTCAAAGAAATATCCTCATACACGTGCGTAACTTCACTATATACTTGGATAATTTCTCAGTCTGGATTTATGTCTTGCTTGATCGTTCACGCAGACGGATGGGATGGTTCATAGTGTGTGCACTGTGACCTTATTACTCCCCGTCGATTTAAAGGGATGATGCCTAGATGACGTTGTTACAGCTATATTAGGTGTTAAGTGCAGTAGTAGTTGTGATGGCTTTACTGTAAGTGCTTCCCGGAGGCACCATAGATACCGAATGCTTTTTGCGAATGAGATCTAGGATCTCGTGTGTTCTGAGAACCAATTTTTTTATTATTTTTATTACAATTACGCTAGTTTTTAGCAGATTACAAAGCACGTAGCTTGACTATGGCAACTGCAAATCGAGTAATATACATCTGTGATATACAATTTACATTCAAAAAATTGGAAAATTTGAATGGCAGGGAAAAAAATTTCTATTTCGCGGGCCCTGGTGGCCTCGAGTCTAATACGACCCAAAATGCTAAAAATTGCAAAAAAAGCTGAAAATGTAATTTTTAGATGGGTCTCCTTTTGCAAAAAATGTCCGAAATGAAAAACCAGCCGAATGGGAGAAAAAAATTTACCCTAAATTAGGGATTCCTCCGCTAAATTTAGTTAGTTATAACTAAATTCAAAATTTTCCACTAAATTTGGTAATTCCGCCAAATCTACCGCTAAATTTCAAAAAACGGATTTTTGTGTGTTGGGGCAGGATTCAAACCCCACACCTCTCATTCCCAAGCCGCTTTCACTATCCAACTTGGCTCTTATGAGCGCTTGTGATATGATATGAAGGAAATACTATTTAATGAAAATAAAAAAGAAGCTAACCTTTGTAAATGGCAAATTTTCTCGAGGGGAGAGGAAGTCCACGTGGCATGTGTTGTGGATTAGGGTTCCATTTGCTCAAAATATGGATCTAAAACACATTTTATCTCCTTGTTCGATTTCTCCACCGCTTGTTTTCTATTTGTTGTCTGCTGAATTACGTTTATTTTCAAGTGTTTTTCTTGCTTTAGCCTCTTATTTTGAATGTTCTTCCACCATTTTTTTTTTATGCAATTCGAGCCGCTGTCAAATTTTTCTAGGTCAGCTTTGGCCACTCATCTTAGATGTGGAGAGGTCTCTGAGGGACTGCGGTTCTTGTTGTTGCCACCTTTATTTGTATTTCCATTGTTGTTGTTGCATGCATGCAAATTTTATGCTTGGTTCCACGATTGAATAAACTTGCCAATGCTCAACAATATAGGGAACAATCACAACAAATGCATTTGAAAAGAAGCGGTCTTGGAAGAACAAATGCACAGACCTCCAAATATAGCAGCCTGCTAAAACTAGCAGAGACTAATTGCTTTTTTTTAATTTAGAGACAAAACCCCTATTGGGGAATATTTTTCTTTGTTTAAATTTCTATACCTGCAACAAATTTTGCACAGTCTTTGAGTGCACCGGTGCACAAACTAAAAAAAAAAATTGCGTTCTAAACACAGAACAAAGCTGGGGATGTGGGAAGGCAAAGATGAGGTTGGGAGGTTGTAGGAGTGCTGCATGAGGCTCTCATTGCTGCATACTCTTCTCGATCTTTCTATCTCTGCTGCATTCTCTTTCCCTCCTTCACGGAGTCAGATTCTCGCTCACAGTACCAAATATTAATTGAGAAATAGAGAGCTAGAAGCTTTGATTATTTTTATTAATCTCAATCGACCAAAAACTATAGAGAATGGGCTCAATATTTATAGATATTGCACAGCTAAATACAACAGAAGATTAAGTTGCGCAGGGTGAAACAAAGTTTCAAACAACACAAGCTTCTAATAACATCACAGGAAGCAACGATTAAATACAAACAAATATATTGTTTAAAACAATATAACAGCTCACGAAATAACTACATACAAGCAAGAGGATGGTTATAATTAAATATAACCATAAATAAATAATTAATAAATTAATTAATTATGGAATGCATAATTAAATAGGATAATAATGTTTTATCCTAACATTAATCGCCATGCTAAAGGCATCAACATGTACATGAAATGGTTTGGTCTAAG
Source organism: Taxus wallichiana var. yunnanensis (assembly GCA_018340775.1). NCBI lineage: Eukaryota > Viridiplantae > Streptophyta > Pinopsida > Cupressales > Taxaceae > Taxus > Taxus wallichiana. The sequence continues at coordinate 74,714,339 of CM031237.1, read as the reverse complement.
AAGGAAAAAAATAAGTACGGTAGTTACTCTCTCCTTCAAATTTTTGAATGCCTAATGTTGCGTGTCACCCCAATAAAATTTCCCTTTAGCTTTGAGAAATTTCTATAAAGGCATGGAAATATTTGGATATCCCTTGATAAACTTCCTCTAGTAGCCAGTATGCCCAAAAACTACTTGCACACTTCACTGTGATTTGTAAGGTCTTCCAAACCCAAAATCATAACTATTTTAGATAGGTCTACCAATAATCATTCTTTGCAAATGATGTTCCCAAGAAAGGTTCCAAAAGATGTAAAAAGATATAATTTTTAATATTTAGAGATATACTTAATTGTTTTCACCTCTCAACACATGAGCCTAAGATTATCACGGTGATATTTTACTAAACCATATACAATCCAATCATCTAAATAAACTGCGTAAGAATTTGTGTATGAATTCATGAAAATCCTACACAACAATGTGAGATAATATTGTTGGCACATTCTTCAATCCAAACAAAATAAGCATGTATATATAAATATTCCCCACTCGGCATTCAAAGTGGTATTCTCTTGGTTTTTTTCATGTAATGCATGCCTAGTGATAGCTTGAGAATTCATCGTAAATGAATAGATCTCGTACCCTTGACTCCTTCAGGATTTACTCTTTGGAAGGTTTAGGAAAAGGATCTATGACAGATGAAGCATTAAGGTCTCTATAGTCTACCTGATTCCGATCTTCCCATTCTTCTTGATATTGATAACCATGGGGCTAACGCAATAATATTCTTCAATTAGCTTAATAATTCCAAACTTCATAATCTTATCAATTTTTTCTTTCACTTTGACATGCTGAGATTTGGGTTCATACGGTAGGTCCTCTTCCTAACAAGTCATGCGCCTACTTTTAGGTTTATCTTCATATCACCTAGAGATGTATGTACACATTTTAATTCATGGTAACCTCTAGGAAAGACATCCACGAAATTAAGGCAGAAGATCAATGATATTTTCCACCTCCTACTCTAAAAAGTAATCTACAATAATTTCTTCCTTAGGCTCATCTTCTGTGCCAATGTTAACCTTATTGGTCTTCATAGGAGCATGGTATGGAAAATCCTTTTCATAGACCATAACCATTACCTCGCGTGTACCTTTAGTGTAGATAACATCCAAGTTCTCAAAATCCTCATCATAAATCGTGTATACCAATTTTTCTTTTTCTTTTTTGTTAGAGGTGTGACCCATCAGTTCCTCTTCTATCTCCTCAAGATCAAGGCACACCTCAAAATCAGGTTTACCAAGCGATTTATAGCATGAGCTCTTCATCCTTCTTGTTATTCCCTAATGTGATGGACTTCATGATTTGTAATGCTTCATGGACCGGAGGCTTAGTAGAAAAGTAACCAAAAGTATGAACCATAAGCTGTAGTCATTTCATGCGAGTTCCTGAGTCTCTCTTTTTAACTTAGCATGGATGTACCATGCACGTTTACATCCGTGTAGTGTAGATTAGAACTTGTGTACCCAAAGTGATGGTCGTAAATCCTCCTAGTTTTATGCCCATATTCTCTCATAATTATAGATGTGAAATGAAATAGGAGTCTTCCAAGTATATTAACATATGTGTGTATGTACATTGATATGAGTAAACCATGTGAGAAGGTGATTCTCACTTCTTTCCATTCCAACGGAGTTATCTCTGTGTTTCCTAGTAGTGCATTGTTGTCCCTACGCAAAGTATAGACTAGCGTGCTTCTTCTATATCCTTCGTTCGGCACTCGAGTCTCCATGTTGTGTAAGAATGTATTGGGATTCCCTTCACCATTATACCTAGGTACCTGAGTTAAACCTAATTGACTCACCATGTGTGCCTTACTAATAATCTTTGTGACTCATCATTTAACTCCGTACTGACCATATAGTATGTTCCATGAGCCCAATTATCACAAGCAACACTATTAGTGTCACTTACATATTGTGTGTCTTCCCCTTTAAAGTACATTTTCCTTTAATGATTCTACATGCTATAGATCATGCACTATCTATACATAAATTTGATTAATCTCTTCTTCACTCACAGGCTCAACATAATGATCTTCCTTATTATCATATACAAGTATGATCACGTGCTCATCTTTGCTATCAAAACTTATGTATCTCTTGTTAAAGTGCAGATCAGCATTGTTTGGATATCACCATGTCTGTCCAAGTAATGTTGGAAAGTTGTCTACTTCAGCAAGCTCTAATACCTCAAATTCTCCAGTAAACTTGTCTCCCTCAATGGAAATACATGCATCCTTTAGTACCCAAATAGGCATAGCCCTAGTTTTGTTCTCCATATATAAAACATTTGAAGATGGCTGCAATGTTGGTCTCCCCATCTAATTCCATGCATCTAGTGTTAGCACATTTACTTCGGTTCCTATATCTATCAAAAAAATCTTATTAACCAACCATCAATTATTGCATCAAGTGTAATCTCCTAGTAAAACTCATGATTATGTGGTGACAAATTTGCATGTAGTATTTGCCTCTCATTTTGATTTTTGGCATGTGATAACTTCTCACCTAGAGATTCCCTAGCGAGTGGGATGATATTCTCCTAGTGCAACATCTTACACACCTTTTTCATGTCATCCACATCCTTTGTAGGAGCTCGATGTTCTTCATGTGTTCTCTCTTACTTGTCTACTCCTTTAAGCAATACATTTCACCTTGCGGACACTGATGAATCCATAGTCTCTTGGTAGAATTATTTCTTATGTGTCGCATCTGGATACTTAGCATGTATTACTTCCTCCCTCATGATGAGTATCGTCTCCTTCAAAGGCTTGCGTGTGCATGCATCGTCGAGCATGTGTAGTAACCAATATTTTTGTAAAGCACGATCATACATCTTCTTAGGCATCTACTAGTCAACATTCACGTGTTGTACCTTGATCATCCCTACGCCCTTTTGCTTCTTCTAGTTTTTTCTCATGTGCTCATATAGGTCATGGAAATCCTCTAATTTATGTTATTTACCACACTATGAGAATACTATATTTTGAGGACAATCTCTCGATAATGATTACGGGACCTAAAGGTATAATAATTTCCTCAATAGAACCTACCTCTACCACCACCACGACCTCTGCCTCGATATCCTCCTTATAATCCTCCATTCCTATTATTCCCATTGTTGTGCCCCATAATTATGTTGTCCTTCTTTTAACTTTGATCCATTTTCCACAATAGTATGGCGCACACCTTGTAATTGATAAATCCCCATCACCTCACATGCCACCTCATTTTGCCACCTCATCATGACCTAGCCCTAATCCTAAACTAACCTAATTAAAACCTAAAACTTGGTCCACACCTACACCCATTAACTAATGACCCCTTTCTCTAGCACCCAAAACCGACCTTCTAGTCATTTGACCAAGCCCATGACTAATCTCTCGGGAGAAAAGCGGGGAAGGTGGGCTATTTTACTAAAAATAGCCTACTTTTTCCTTACCGATGCGGTTCTACTCGGCCGCCGTCGGTTACGTAACCGCCATCGGTTCCTGTAAATGGGCTCCCAAACCAAAACAACGGATCGGAATTTCATTTTGGATCAAAGGAAGGATTTTGAATCAACGAGAGATCATTGGGGGAGCGAGAAGCGAGTCGAGATCTTCACTTGACCGAGCGAGAGGCAGTGGAGATACCGAGAAGTGTTCTGACAAAGGAGATCAGCTTGCATCTTCGTCAAAACCCGATAAGTCACATCTTGCATGTCCTCTGTTATAACATTTCTTATGCCTTTTGAATCACGAGTCCTCATAAATCCATCCACTGGATCCACTACCCAGCATATATTACATCTAACTATCATTCATCACCTCTCATCACCTTATTTCCTAATATCACCCATACCATGACCTTATAAACAACACACTACCCCAACAACAAACCCCACAAAACAACTAACCTTGATCCTAGAACTACTCGGTATCGGTTATCGATACTTGCCATCGGTTATCGGTTGCTCATCGGTTTATCGATCTTCAATAACCAAAACCAGCCTTTCCCTACCCGGTTCAAAAGTAATTTAATTGATATTTTCTGAGTCTTTTGTGTTAATTCATATTAGCGGGAAGCGACCACCTTCGAAAGGAAGTTTTATATTTCACAGGCCCAGGCGAGTTTCCTCATTTATTGTTTAATCAAAATCTTGTGGTCTTGTGTTCTTATTTGCGAGTAGTCCTTCCAAGACAAAAAGGAGTTCTTCGCGATCGGCTTTGATCTTTCTCTCTGGTACGCGCACATCATCTCGACATTCTACAAGGTATTCCTCCTAGCCCCTACCCTTATCTGTTTCTAAAAGAGGCAGAAACATTAAGTGAAACATTTTGGCACGCTTAGGTGGGACCCATTTTGGGTTTTCTTTATTTTCTTGCTTGCTTTCATATAGGAGCATACTTTTTGTTTTCTTCTTCTAAAGATATTCAAAAGGTTTGGTATTATTTTGATAAAAGAACTTGCTTTGCTTTTTACATCTCGCATTAGTGAAAGTCATCTCTTTTGCTTCATCGAATATCATTTTCGATTTGGGTTTAAAACACATGCATTGCATTCTGCTTGTTGTTTTCAATTCTAGTGAACATAGATTAAGTAGCAGTTCGTACTGCGTGGGGTGATATCCACGGTATTGACAGGAAATTAATCTTACTTTCCTTTTGCACAACACATACCAAATCACTTCACAATTAACACAACAGCTCAAACATCCCCCTTTTCCGCGGTATTCCTCGCTTAGATTGAGGTAACCTTATAAGCCAAAACAACTTGACATTTCCCCTAAGTCTCTTGTTTAGGATTCTGACATCATTCTACGTCTAAAGGCATAAGCCCACGATAATTAAAATTAACCCTAGGGTTAATCTCTGGATTTGCGTGTGCATCTTGCTTGTTTTTAGTTCTGTTTTCTTTCTCATACTCTCTGTCTTCTGTGATCAATAATTGGACAAGTATACTAAACATTGTTAAAAATCAAATTAGCAGCCTTTTTATATCTTGTTAGCTTGAGACTTCTTTACCGACATCGGTTGCGACCGGCGTCGGCTATAGTATAACCGACATCGGTTCTTAGGCCGATATCGGTTCTTGTCTTTTCGATTCTGACGACAAACCGTGACCTACCAATTTTGCGATCGAGTTTGTTTCTATTCTGACAATGATTGAAACCCTCTTTGTGAACTCCTGTCCATGGTTGTTATCACTCGAAAGCAAGCCGCTGCCATGGTTTCACATGCTTGCTCTGTTTCTTTGCTGAATCACCCCCTTCACATTGCATGTGGGAATCCTACGGATACCGGCGAGGTTCTAAAATTCTGTGGGAGATAAGGACTTTGCCAAGTTTACGGATGCTAATTCTAGCTTTGTACAATACTATTTGTCTCATACCCACGACCAAATCGCTTTGATGGTCAGCTCCTTGTTGGTATGCCTATTAGTATAGCTGCTCATTTAGCTCCCACTCACTTTGATAACACCGCCTTGCTTCTGCATCTCTAGCCCCGTCTCCCGATCCGGCGGCCCGAGAGGTTCATACGACCTCAGATTAGCTTTCCTTTGGTTAATCTTGGACCCCACATATCATTACCACCATTGCCCCTACCTCATCTCTCTTCTTGAGATTGCTTGCTCCGTTCATGACTTGCTCTCTGCCACCTATCCACTGAGCTTTCCTTCTCAAGCTCCGCCTACCTTTTCATTCCCATACACGTATCCGGTGACCTCAACATCCTATATGGGACATCCTATTCGGTTGCCTCAACATATTCATCCTCCACACCTTATCAACACTTAACCCCACCGGTGTCTAGCGGTGGTCCTTGGCCCAATTTGCCTCGTTTACCACTGACCACACCATCATCTCATCCACTCTTGATCTAATTAAACAAATGATGGACAAAATGCAAAACACAGGCTTGTTTGAGGAAGTCGTAGCGCCTTGACATACGAGCAAGTTTGTCGGGGAGCCCATTCACCCTCTCTGTCCCCCTTCATTCATATCCTCCTCGATGGGAGTTACGAAATTTACTCGTTTTAATAGTAAAGAGGACCCTCAACAACACTTGCGATCATTTAGACATGCTTGTTATTTGATTGCTCATGATGATGCCTTGTTACTCCGCACCTTTCCCATGTCCTTATCAGGACCTGCCTTGGAGTGGTACAGTGCTTTAACCCAGCACTCCATCTTCTCTTTTAACCAACTAGCCCAATCTTTCTTGGATCATTTCTCCATTAACATTGCCAAGAAAGTATCATCACCGACCTCTATGCCATCACATGATTTGAGGCGAATCTATCATGATTTCGTTGGACGATGGCGGGGCCTTATCAACCAACTTACGTATGCCTTGCCTCAAGCCGAACTTATCGAGGCTGTTTACGCGGGCTGCTAAGCACATCTCCCTACCCTCCAAATTCAAACTTTCCGTACATTCGATGAGGCCTTTACCATGGCTCGAAACTAGAAATTCGAGCCTTAGAGGAAGAGAAATTGCGGTTGCGTAACAAAAACTCCACTTTCGAACTCCGATTCACCAACAAACCTAACACCACTAATCCTCACCCATCCACTTCTTCGAAATCAAAGGGGCGTGCACGCGGTGATGGTCAAATCTCAACCACCATCAATACCCCTTGAAAACCACTTATAAGTATAAAGCGAGAACCCATCAACTACACTCCCTTGGGAGAAACATATGGTGTGATATTGGAAAAATTGCTCAAAGCGGGAGCCATTACCTTACCTCTGTTAAACCTCATTCGGGTTTGATTCCACTCGCGCCATACCTTCTGAGTACTGAAGAAAATGACTTTTGTAACTTCCACCGCGTGAAGGGACACGGTCATGAAGCTGCAAGATGTTGAAAAACATAGTGCGGGAAATGGTTGATGCGGGGATATAAGCCCTCGATAATCCTAACGCCCTGCTTAACCGAAATTTGAAAATATTCAACAAACCATTCCCGAATCACTCTCCAATGATAACGTAAACCAGGATATCTTAGCGAGGAGAGTGTTCATGAGATCCATGCGAGTCTTCGACTCCCGGCCAAAGCCTCTATCGAGAAAATTTTGAATCAAGCCTCTTCACTAACACAGGAGCCGAACCTCCTTCACCACCATCAAGCCAAAGTGAAATCATTCCTTTACCCATAAAGGAGTTAAGCTACCCGAGACTTCTCTTCTCATCAATGAGTCTTCTTATACCACATCCTCTGCAAGGCTGTGAGCGGATGTTATCTAATTTATCTATTTCCCAAGCGTCCCCTTCTACCACTCTTCTTTGCTGAGAGGAAGGCTCGCCACTCCTTTTGACATCCTTAGAGCGAGAAATCTCTTACACCGACATCACCACATTCTTTAAACATGACAGATCCCTCAAACACGCCCTCCTACCTATTAGTCCTTCATCACCTAAATCTTTTCAACAACCAGTCGACCTCTTAACATCTATTGATACAGTGCCTCATCTACCCCCTGTATCACACCCACAGTGGACTGGAATCACAACCCGTCTTTCTTCCGTACAAAAGTTCATATTCACACGTGAGAATTGTCATTCCACAGAAGATAGACAGGCCCTATGGGAACGTTTGAGTACGCCATATTCTACTCAAATGCAAATGACCGATCCTGAGGCCTCCACCATATACCCGAAGTGTTTACAGAAGCTTAAAATGCCCATGTTCTCACCTTCACCCCCTCACCTCTACCAAATGCCCCGTCCACTTCTATTAACTTAGCCAAATCTTCCCCTACGCTTGGGACCTCACCCATACCCAGTCTAACACACCCACCTAAGCGGCTTGATTTATCAAAAAATAAAGCCATCCACCCCTTAGGAGACAACTCAATCGTGCCTCTATCACAATCAAAAACCCATCATCGTCACACCACCTTCCATATTGGGACCTCATCCCTCCACCTTACATCAATATATCATACCTCCTGCGTTTTCTTCAAAGCGACCTCGCCTTCGCACCCATACGAAGATCCCTAAGGGTATACAACATTATCACCCGCGTATCTGTCCACCTATCGACCCTAAACAAATTCCATCATCAAAAGATTTGTTTTCGGTCCTCCTATTTCCCGTGGTTGTTTTCGATACCACATCATCGTGGCCTCATCATCTAACATAAGCTAACCTGCGCCGAAGAAACCACGTTTAGTGAAAACACGTGTGTCTAAACCACCACCGTGCGGCTAAACCACCAAAACCGTGCAGAACCAACCACGCCCAAACATTACCAAAACCCGCACTGACCAATACCCTCATCCTCCTCGATTTTGACCCACTCAAAGGATCTTACGCCAAAATCCTTGCTATGTTGGTGGAGAATGCGACCATTTCCCTACCCCCACTTAGACCTTATGACCCGTCTAAACCTCGACCAGATAGGTTATGATGAGTCTAAAATCTGCGCTTATCACGCACACGGGACATGATGTGGAGGGATGCAAAGCTTTAAAAACCATCCTTCGTCGAGTCACCTCTCCCGGATAGAAAGGTTAAGAAAGACAACTTACGAAGGGAGAGACCTTTAGCTTCAATTCCCTCTCTATACCATTTGTCCCGCCTCACCAAGATCTATCATTATTCTGACCCCACCTCTTGAAGACCATGATTTATCCCAACCATCTTCCTCATCTCGGGTCTACGAGATTAATATGATTAGTGTTCTTTACTCGAGGCGAGAAAAACAATGAGAAAGCGAAAGAAAACACACTGCGTCCTCTCCTTCTCCGTCAACATCCAGGATTGCACCACCACCCAAAGTGGTTATTCGTGGACCCGCTTCCCGTCTCTAATGGATTGCCCATCGAGCCATGATCAAGCGGCTTCACCGATCACCGTAAAAATGACACTATATGATCTCATTCGGACTTCGAATCTCATCGACAAGCTCTCGTTGAAATTCTTGAGGATAGAGGTCTTACCTAATGAAACCTTGCCTGTTGCCTCCATTCTAACACCCAATCACGTTGCTTCTCTCACTAAACAACCATTGCCCCAACCACTTTGGGTCTACTGTACCACAAGCTGCTTTGATCGGTTTCTCGAAGATGAAATTATCGACTTTGGTGCGAAGATCGACCCTGCTCTTTTCATCTCGGCTTACGTCGGGATATCGGTGCGTCGTGTTATGATTGACGGGGCGCTAGCTAAACATCATCTCTTGAAAAGCCTTCAACAAATGAATATCCCTTCTAGTTGCATGTGTGCCAACCCCATCATGTTGCGATCATTGATGATCTTTATTACCTCTACCTTAGGCACCGTGATCCTCAACATTTGGGTAGGACCACGTACTTTACCGAACTCTTCTATGTCCTTGAGGAGAGTTCGATATAATATATTGTTGGGTCGTCCTTGGATCCGGGCCATGGGATGCGTTCCCTCAACATTACATAGATGCATAAAATTTGAGTACGAGGGAAGTCCTACAGTAAAAGCTGATCCTCCCCCTTTAAAACCTGCGATATGTTATATCGCCCTAATGATGTGCTTATACCAATCAAGACACCCATTCATTTATTGACCATCCTCTTGAATGTACCTCAACCATCCACCTCAACCACACCTACGCCTTGGTGATGAAACCACCGTCATAAAAACCACTTCCCTTCCCGCAGATAACATCCCAACCTCCGACCCCTTAGTAGATGTTTTCAACGCCTTCTGTTGGGGAGTACACCTATATAACGTTAGTTCTTTCCCTACCCGCGGGAGTACGGACAATTACATGCACATCCCACCTACGACCGTCGCGTGGGGAGGTAATCTCTTACGGACCACCCCATTGCCACACCAACCTAACGTATGGGGGTGTTGGCGCATCCTCCATTACCCCTGAACCTCCTCTTGGTGTGGTTCCCTTCGATCCGATTTTCAATACTTGACAAATCGTCGTTTCCATCCCTCACCTTCTTGACTCATTTGTGCTTGGAAAGGCTTTGGTTTTGGTCTTTATGAACAAGGCCGACATACGCTCATCCCCATGACTACCCGCAAACATAATGATCGCGGTGGTCTCGGTTTTCTGAAACACCTACCACGGGGAGACACCTCGTGTGGTGTATACGGAAAGAAGCGATGCGTCACCCCTACCAACCATCATCACCCACTTTGCCATCATCACCCACGAGAATCTATAGACCACTGAATCTATCCCTCCTAACTTTTTTTTTCATAAATGCTATCTTCATAGGTCCTCTCACTTATCAGCGCGATAATGAGGACCCATCTTCTCTTCCCCATACGTATCCGGACATGATCGAAGAGGATTCAGCCTTTGATTAATGTTGTTGAGTGTCGGGATAGCGACTCCATCCTCACTTACCTTGGGGCGGATGACTCTTATATTGACGAGCCTTACCATCGAAACCCAAACCATGTTGAATGAATCTACTATAGAAATCAACATCCACACGGAGGAGGATCCTCACATTGTGAAGATCGGACAATCCCTTAACACATCGAGAACAAGCCGCCTTTTTACTACCTTTCTCGTACCCATGACCAAGCTTTCGCTTGGTCCTCTGTTGACATGCGAGGAATTGATCCTACCATTGCCGTCCATAACATCACTCTAAACCCCGATTCAAACCAGTCAAACAAAATTGAGAAAAATGCATCCACGCATTGCCCTCTTGGTCAAAAAGAGCTTCAGCGACTTCTTTCTGTTTCCTTCATCTTGCCTATTGACTATCCTCAATGGATTTCTAACATCGTACTGTCACTAAAGCGTGGGGGACTTCGGATATGCCGCAGTTTCCGGGATCTTAACCTCGCTTGCCCTAAGGATGACTTCCCCCTCCCAGTATTGATCAACTTGTTGATCTCACTGTGAGCCATGAAATGCTTTCTCTCATGGATGGCTTTTCGAGGATCTGACCAAATTTTGGTTGCCCTGCCGATCAACATAAAACCGCCTTCATAACTCCTTGGGAACCACATTATCGTGTCATGCCGTTTGGCCTTAAGAATCTTTGGTGCTTTACCTATCGGCGGGCTATGACCTACATTTTCATGACATTATGCACACTATCCTTGAGGATTATGTCGATGATCTTCTTGGCAAATCTAAACATCGCGGTGAACATCTCGATGTTTTAACCATTATTTTCGATCTTTGTTGCAATATTGTCATTCGTCTTGACCAAAGAAATGTGTCTTTGGTGTTCTTTGGGAAAACTTCTTGGCTTTATCATCTCTTTGCGTGGCATTGAGGTCGATCCATCTAAAGTAAAAGCTATCCTAGAAATTACCCCACCCAAAACCTCAAACAATTGCGTAGTTTGGGGTAAACTTCAATCCATCCGGCGTTTCATCTCCCGACTCTCGGATCGATGTCACCCTTTTCATCACCTTCTTAAAAAGACATTGCCTTTGATGGGTGAGAGTGTCACCAAGCCTTGAAGCTCTCAAATCCTATCTCTTGCACTGACCACCGTGCTTATCCCACCCCAGGACGACCGCCCTTTCTACCTTTATCTTTCCGCCACTGACCATGCTATAGGAGCTATGCTCGCACATCGGGACTCGGCACGTCGAGAACAGGCCGTTTATTATATAAGTCGTACCCTCGTGGATTACGAGACTAGGTATACACATGTAGAAAAATTGTGCCTAGCCCTATCATTCGTAGCCACCAAACTCCGACATTACCTCCTGAATCACAAAACTTTTGTCATCACCAACACGGACCCCATTCATTATATGTATGCCAAACCACATCTAAACCAACGCATCGCTCGATGGCTCATGCTCCTCGCCGACCTCGACCTTGAGTTTATACAACAGAAGTCAATCAAAGGACAAACTCTTGCAGACCAACTTGCGGAGGCCCCTTTACCTGGGGAACAATTTACCAATTTTACATTCCCCGACGAACTCATCGCCACTCTTTCACTCGGGGAAGAGTCGTATCAAATGACCCTCTTCTTCGATGGATCTAAATGCCAGCGCGGCGGAGGAGCCGGCGTTGTTCTCATCCTCTTGCCTTTGAACCTATGCCTCTTTCATTCCGGCTTGATTTCCCTGCACTAATAATACGGCGGAATACGAGGCCCTTGTTACAGGTCTCAGTTGCGTTACACTTAGGTATCAAATCTATCAATATTTTTGGCGACTCTCAATTGGTAGTCAATCAAGTTATGGGCATCTACCGATGTAAAAATGAGGAACTTCAAAAGTACAAACACTACGTGGACTCACTTCTAGCCTTATTTACTCACTATTCTATCAAACCATTCCCGCTCCACTAACAAATTTGCGGATACTATGGCTTGCTTAGCCTCGCAAATTCCGCTTCATCAGTTGACTCGAATTATTCGTCGTGGTCCAACAACTTTTTGCCCCATCTACTCAACCCCGGTAGTTTGTATGATAAATCTTTGTGTCTACTAATTCGCGGGATACTGGTACCACCAATTTCACGACTACCTTACAATCTCTGTTCTCCCACACGACCTTACTAGTAGCAGCAAGAAACGTGCTTTTCTTAAAAGTGTTTCTCGTTATGTTGTCATGGGGGACTCCTCTATAAACGTGGCTTTGATGGTATCCTCCTTCCCATTTTGTCTAAGCCGGCGCGGAGGTCACCTATACCATCAACAAGTCCATGATGGGATTTGTGGTGGACATTTTAGTGGCCTTGCCGTGGCTAAGCGAATCCTTCGCCTAGGTTATTATTGGCCTACTCTCAATAAGCATTTCTGCTATGAATATGTTAAGCGTTGTGTTATGTGTCGACAACATGCCAACCTTGACATACTCCTAGCCATCATTTGCTGGTCGCTACGAGATCTTTGGCCTTTCTCTGATGGGGTTTAGACCTTATTGGTGAGATTCACCGATCCTCTTCACAAGCGTCACCGTTGGATAATCACAGCCACCGAATATTACACAAAATGGGTGGAGGCCATTCCACTCATTCAATCAAAAAAAAAGAAAAAAATTGTCGAATTCATTAACCATCACATTATCTGTCGTTTTGGTATTCCTCATCGCTTTAATAACGAGATAATGGTAAATCTTTAAAAACAAGTTGTTCTGAAGACCTTTGTGACAACTTTGGTATCAAACTTAGTTTCTCATCGCCTTACTATCCATGAGGCCAATGGTGAATTTGAATCTTCTAATAAAACCTAACCAAAATCCTCATGAAAGTTGTCGATGAATCCAGGAAGAAATTGGCACGATCACATTCCCTTTGCCCTTTGGGCTTATCGTACTAGCATTCGTACCTCCACTAATGCCACACCTTTTTCTTTGGTATATGGTGCAGAAATTTGTCTGCCTCTCGAAGTACAAATACCCTCCCTTAGAATATCTCTTGAGGATATTCTCACCAACGATGATTTCCGCCAAGGCGGTTAGCCCAATTGGAGCTTCTTGACGGCGTCGTCTTACGGCTCTTGATCACCTTCAAATCTATCAAAAACGCATCAAGCGTGCTTATGATAAGCGACTTCATGGCGTACCTTTAAGGTTGGTGATCTTGTCCTCAAAGAGAATCAACATGTAACCAAACTAGAAAAGAGCAAGCGTGGAAAATTTGCTCCCAATTGGATTGGGCCTTATATAATCACTCACACTTATGGATCGGGCACTTATCGTTTAGCTTAAGCAATGGTAAGCTGAGCTGAACCCATAATGCCTTGCATCTTCGACCATTCTCTTTGTTGAATTTAGTGTTATATCACTTCTTATCTACCTCTTGCTCGTCCCTTGAGCTCATTTACCACTACATACACTTTGTTTCCTACATCTCAAATAAAATCAAGCTCACATAGTTTGATTCTCACCTCCCCTCACCAAAGCGATGCCTTCCCCTTTTTAGTCTAGTCCATGACTTCAAAGTATTAAAATAAGCCGTATTCTTATGGGATTTTCTTGAGTCAAACTTCCTACAAACTAGATGCTTCATGCAAAAGAACATCTAGCTATCTAAATTATATATAGATTGCTCCCTCGAAGGATGACTATATGCCAAATTATTCTCTTTATTATATATATTGCTCCCCAGAAGGACACTGACTATGCACTAAAATCATATCTGCTACTATAAATAGACTGCTCCCTCGAAGGACAACTATACACAGTCAGCCTTTATCAGAAGCTTCTCGCATTGATCAGCTTTGTGAAGACCTCAAGAATAATACAATCAATATCCCTTGTAGACTTCCCGCATCGATCAGTCTATATTCAGTCAAATAAAAGCCTCATTCAAAAAGAACTTTTTGGGTCATGGACTTGTCTATTTAGGGTAGGTTCTCTTTCGTCAGAACACTCACTTTGTAACAAGTTCTCTGTACCTCAGCTATATCATCCACCTCACCTCACCATTTGTTTCAACTCAAGGGACGTAACGTACACCCGATATATTGTGATCATACAACTCTTTTCACCTATTGACTTCTCGTCTATGCACGGTACCTAGGGCTTCAAGCTCGTTCTACGTTGTGTGGTTTGTTTAGCTCTTTTCACCTACGGAGCACTCTTTCCGCTTTGCCTCGCATCTAGGATTGTGTGTTGATCTTAATCAGGACATGGTTCCCTTCTACTTGGGTAGGCTAACTTTCGCTTCCCTTATACCTTTTACAACATCACCAATTCATTACCAACACCATCAACCTTACCTTACCAATATTAATATCAATATTTTTACCAACCAACCAATTGCCTAAACCGTACCAAATTGCTGAATTCACCTCTCACTGGTCCTAAGGAGAACTACATCGATCGAGGCCCCTCCTTGCTTTGTGCGATGGGCTATGTAGCGAGCACTTAGGAGACATGGGGTCTCCCGAGGTTAGCTCGACCATCCCCTACCATAACCTATCATGTGTGGTAAATATAAATATTTTTGTGTATTTCTATTTAATCACATTCCTCTTTATCCTTTTTCAAAACACCGAAAGTCAAAACGAAAACATTCTTATTATTATAACTCAAATCAACATACATATCTCGTTTTATTTAGATGTTAAACAAATACATCTTCTCTATCATCGACACGTAGGTCGGTACTCTTATTTATTCTTATACCTTGCTAGCATTTATTTAGACCCTCACGCCTCATCCGAACTAGGTGATGATCGTGATCGTCGACCCCCTCTCGCCGGGCCTCTCTGTCCTCAAGGTACCACGGCTATTGGTACCGCCCAGCGATCTGCCGATCTCTCTGTAACATATGAATACGCCCTCTCGCATGGAGGACTCCAGCCTCTAGTCTCTTTGCTCGTGACTCATGACCACTAACAATCCTCTTGTCTCATTCACTGCGTTTGGAGCTGCTTTGAACAAAGCGCTCTGAGGCGATCCTCTCTGCTTTGTAATCACGCTATGTCGGGTGATCACGTACACCTCGCGGCTCTGCTTGCCCACCATAACCTATAGGCCTCTGTCGTTCTGCATCCATTACCTGCTGATCGGTTGCTTTATCTCCTGGGCCCTTACGGAGGTGTTGGCCGGGGAGGTGAGAATCTTTGCCTCGGCGTCGATCCTCATATATGGTCTATAAGCACTGGGGTATATCTGCACAAATCCAAATTGTGTCGCGCACGCGATCTAGAGGAATCCTCTCATACTCACGGCTGTGCCTGCGATCCACCTCAATCGCTCTACACCCCTCAACTCCTCGGCTATATTCTCTGTTACCATATAGTTCCCGTAAGGCCTCAGCCAGATATCATGCAATCGTCACCCTCTCCCATACACCTGTAATACTCAATGTCACCCGTCACGGCTGAGATCTTGCCTCTTGTTGCATGCTGGACCCATAAATCACGAATCCCGACCTTGTACTCCGGTCTCTCATTTGGATGGGTCGGCCTATTGGTCGCACACAAACAATGTGCTCATAGGCCCAATGCAGTGTAATAAGTATGAACAATCCGGTGTCGTCTGTGATTTCACCTCAAGCCCATAAACCCTGTATAGCTCGCCAAATATGCGGTGCCCATGCAAAAAATCACGTTCCTTTCTATCATCTCCCGGATAACACACATCAATGCCTTTGGAAATCTTCCCCCATACGCCCTCGGTAATGCATAATACCCTACCGCTATCATTAATATCACTGCTAACCTTGTCTCCTCGGGATGTCTTTGCATACATTATCCCATACGTAAATGATAAACCTCATTTGTGTCAAATCTCGTGCGTATGGACCAAAATCTCTTGTTATCGCTCCCCAGCGCATGCTAGGTAATGCACGATATCTTGGTTCTCTGTAATAGGGAGTCTCAAAATACGGAACACATCTTCGATGTTATTTTGTCATCTCCCCTGTTGGCGGATAAAGGTATTTGTCTCGGGATTCCATCTCTCGATCAAGCGCTGTAACATAGCATGGTTACGTGCGATTCGTGAATAATAGCAGATTCACTTAACCCCAAAGCGATTTATCAATGTCCATTCGGTGGCGTTACATCCGCTCGGATTAAGTAATAAGCAATGTTCTGGTACACTATCATTCATCCTCAACCCGCCTCTGCTGCGTACATCAAATAACAAACAACCATTCAATCCATCCCCGGGTTTTCTCAAATTCTGGAAATTCCTACGGTAACGGTATCGTTATGAACTAACGTGTCGGTTGATAACGATACGGTTATCCCTAACCGATATCGGTCTTGTTACTTTCATACACCTTGCCTAAAACAACCACCTACGACAATAAATTGCTCGTTTATTCCTCTCTGTATACAGAGACATACCCGAAACCCTTGATTACCTACCACGTAACACTCACCTCATTTATAACCCTTGTTATCATGTTTTCTTTCTCATATCTACCCACATACTCTCCCCCATCTTATTCACAAAACATGCAGAAATCAAATCCAACCAAAACGTTTACCTCTTGGGTTGCGGCGGCTTGAGGTGGCCCTTGTCTTCCCTCTTGTCCTGCTCTTGGATGTTTCTCCTCGTTCTGCCATGATCACCACCCTTTTCAAATTCACCTTTACGCCTTGAATCTCGAGACACATTCACTTTCCTGTCTCTTTTCTTTCTCCTAAATCACTCAAATCTTCTCATTCTCCTTATCACTCAAATCTCTCATTCAAATAAGTCGTCAAAAGCGTCGCGTTCGCGTATTTAACTTCTTGCATGGCTCTCAAAATTAGAACTTAAGTTGCCACCTAGCTTTTTATTTTTAGAAAAGCTCATACCTAAATAACCGGTATCGGTTATGTAACCGATATCGGTCTACTAACTACCGCCGTCGGTTACCTAACCGATATCGGTTATACACTGCCTTTTTGAAACATGGTTCTTTTCTTCATTTTTACCTAATTTTTGTCGCGCCGCCTCTTTTCTGCATCTAACAACACCATTATCCATATTTGTCCATCCACCACACATATCATTACAATTTCATTAACATCATCTATTTTACAAAAACAAACAAACCATCAACTAAGGATACCAAAACAAAACAAAAAACTATCTATCTATACATCATTTGGATCGACTCATCGGATACATATATAACAATGTCCCAAAACCAGCCCAAAACATGCAACATTTCATCATATAACACATCATCCATATATATGCAAAAACAAAAACATCAACATCATCCATATATCAACATGTCAATTAAACTCATCATACATTCTATATCACAAACCATCGACAAAATACTTAAAAACATTTTGAACACAACATGTGGATCAAAACATCATCTCTATATATATATATACAAGTTTTCAAATATACAACTGTATGTGCCTGCCGGGGCCTCTGTGATCTCATAATCCAACAGCCGGCACGCGAGAGGCATGATAACTATCAATAATCTCGACTCGGCTGTGCAGGCCGGTCCCTCATATCAAAAATATACTCGGCTCATGAGGCCGGTACCAGTATCTACAACCCGTACTCGGCTCGCAGGCGGTATACAATAAATGAATGAATGAATAAATGAGTAATATGTAGGCACGTCAGGCCTCTATAAACATAACCGGTTCGCGAGACCGGTGCCCATATCAATATACAAATACAAAAACCATGCGGGATCCCTCGGCTCTCCCCACCGCCCTCGGCGCCTCTCCTGCTTTGGTCCTGTGGTGCCTCTCGCCTCCTGCATCACGGACACGCCGGGTGTGTGCGCTGCGCCTCCCCTGAGATCTCTGGCTGTGAGAGGTCTCTGCTCTATGAGCTGCATAAGGTGATACTCAACTCGGTACCATCAAGACATCCACTGATAGTATCGGGCCTCGCTCTAACCTCCATATAGCTCTCGAGCCCTTTGAAGGAGGCTGGGGCTGGTCCCTGGCTCCTAATACTAGTGCCCCACATTACTGTCTTTGGTGGTGCTTTGGTGGTGCATCTGCTGTGGTGGTGGTATGCACTGTGTACTGTGTGTGCTTGCTGTGCTTTGGTGGTCATTTGGTGGTGCACACAAATCTTTGCTGCACTTACTGTGCACTGTGTGGTGTGTCTTCTTGGTGGTGGTGGTCTTTGTGCACTTGTGCACTGCACAAGCACTGGCTGGGCTAGCTGCCCTGTAAGACCCTATACGTACTGTGCTGTGGCGGCAACATTTGCCCTGTAATATTGCACTTTGACCCTGAGCTGATCTCTCTCTGCCGTCACAATTTGCCAAGTGCACGGGTGTGCGGGGCGTGTCTTACCCTCGCCGCTCTCGACCAGCCCACCACACCATGTATGCTCTGTCTGACCGGCATCATCTCTTGTGTCATCTGCTTTGGCCTCTCGGACCCAATCTGGATCAGGGCTGTGGTGCGGGCGGTGGGGCCTCTACATCATCCCTCTGTCTTGGGGAAGGGAGGTGGCTCGTCTGTCGTGCCCCATCTGCACTGCGTACCCTCTCAGGGGTATCCTCTCGTACTCTCCGGCCTCAGATCCTGCTTTATCCGAATGTGTCTTGGATCGGGCCTTTGTAAGTGGGCTCCTCTCTGTGCGGGTGATGACCTCTGTAAGGTCTCCATCGATATCTACATTTGTCAGGCCCTCTAATAAATGTCTATAATAGGCACGTCTCGCCCTGCAAACCTGCTTGCTCGTGGCTGCCCCACGACCCCGACCACCTCGAAAGCCGTATCTGTATATGACTTTGTGTGCCCACAGCTGCTTGGGGTAACCCTCTTGTCGATGCATATGATGTGCTCATATGCCCAACAGTGAAGTAAAAAAGTCGAACAAATCCCAAATCGCCTCATCCGGTGATAGCCCCTGAGCTCTGTATAATTGCTGCCGAGATATGCTTTGGTGCCCAGCATAACAAGTGTGCTCCTCCACCATCTCAAGCAGCACCCCCATCAATGCCGTGGAAAGCGGCCTCCCTCTGAGTCGGGAGGCGAAGCAGGTGATCCCGATCATCATCAGCACGGCCCGTGTCTCGTGTCGGTGCGCACGGTACATGTCACCATACCCGATACTCGCGCTGTGATAGGTAAGTAGCGCGGCTGCATCTCCAAAAACCTGCAGGATGTTGTCCATCGCCGTCTCGAATCTACCTGGAACACTGCCTCTCCCTCGATCGGCAGTCGAAGGATGCGATACACATCCTCCAATGTGATAGTCATCTCCCCAGTCGGGAGATGGAACACATTGGTCGCCGGATCCCATCTCTCGATGAGGGCGACCATCAGGCTGTGATCTCTATCAATAGCTCTGTATCATTTGGACTCATGCAGAGTCCCACCTCGCATGATCACCCGATGAGCCGCGGATACGTGTGGCCGCATCCGCCCAGCAGCGGGGGCATCTATCCGCATCGTCAGCTGGCGCGTGCTGCAAAACCAACCCACATCCTTAGACCTACTCTTTATCACAACATCTACTTTACCCTCTAAACCCCCTTTTATCCCCAGACCACACCCTGACTCTGCCACCCCCTCAGCAACCTACCCAACCACCCACCCAAAACCCACCCAGGCCCCAAAACCCAACCCAAAACCCCAACCCCACCCCAAACCCAAAAACCCAAACCCCCAAGCCCACAACCCCAAAACCCAAAACCCCTGACCCCAAACCCACCCAAACCCCACCCAAACCCAAACCAAACCCCAAACCCAAACCCAAACCCAACCCACCCAAAACAACCCCCCCACACCCACACCCAACCCTGACCCCACCCAAACCCACCCAAAACCAAACCCACCCCAAACCCCAAACCCACCCAAACCCTGAACCCAAACCCACCCGACCCCACCCAAAACAAACCCCAAAAACCCCCAAAACCCACCCACCACCCCACCCAAGCCCGACCCAAAACAAAACCCACCCTTGACCCAAAACCCACAACCCCACCCAACCCCCACCCCAAAACAAAACACAAGCCCAAACAACCTGGAAAACTACGGCCCAACCCCAAAAACAAACCCGGCCCTCTTCGGCCACCGGCCCGGTCCATCTAAATGCGACCCCCACAAATTTTGCGGCCGATCGGGTCGCACATGCGGCCGACATCGGTCCTTTGTCATTTCCGGGCCGAACCCCCGCGGCCCCCACCCACATTTTTGCATTTTCTACTTATCTACCCACCCAAACACCCTAAAAACCTACCCACCCGGCCGCCTTGCCCTATTTTACCCATCTATCCTCTTCGTTTTTCAAATTACGTCCATTTACTCATTATTTCCTAAAACATGTAAATTCTACCCAAACCCCCAATTTAGCTTAATACCATTCAAATGCACAAAATAAAGAGTTCGAACCTACCGAACGACGACACGTCATCGTGGTGGGATGGGTGGTGGTGGTCATTTGGTCGAGCCCCTCCTGCTCCTCACCTGTGCCATAGCTCAATTCGATCTGCTTTGGGTCCCGGCGATCAGCTGCTTTGCCTCCTCCTCACTCGGGCCCTGCAAACAACTCACTCCTCCAGCAAAATAGCTCCACCTCACTCAATAAAACCTCCAATCTCAACTCTCCACGTCGAGACAAATCAATTTGGTTTTCAAATAACAAAGTGTGATAATGCCGTATTTTTCTTTTTATAGGTTTTTCGCCCATAAGATATCGGTTTCATTTTGCCCTAATGAACGGTATCGGTCCCTTAACCGATATGGTCATGTAGAATCGACATCGGTTTTACGCCAACTTTCCCCCAATATTTTTTTGCCCTATTTACCATTTGCCCCTTTTTAACCACATATCGCCTATATCCACCTTTCTTTGAACACCATTTGTTTACCTATTTGGCCCGAGGCCAAGGCCTCGGCCTACCCTGACCTCGGCTCGACCCGAGGCCTCGACCTACCTATTTGGCCCGACCCAAGGCCTCGCCACCCATTTGGCCGAGGCCTCAGGCCTCGCCCTACCTTTGGCCCGACCCGAGGCCTAACCTACCCATTTGGCCCGACCCAGGCCTCGCCCTACCCATTTGGCCCGACCAGGCCCCCATTGGCCCATTTGGCCGACCCATTGGCGAGCCGAGGCCTCGGCCTACCCTGTTTGGCCCGGCCAAGGCCTCGCCTACCATTTGGCCGACCCGAGGCCTCGCCTACCCATTTGGCCCGACCCGAGGCCTCACCCTACCCATTTGGCCCGGGCCCCAAGGCCTCGGCCTACCCATTTCAGCCTCGCCTAGGTTGGCCCGACCCAAGGCCTCGCCCTACCCATTTGGCCCGACCCGAGGCCTCGCCCTACCCATTTGGCCCGACCCGAGGCCTCAACCTACCTATTTGGCCTAACCCAAGGCCTCGCCCTACCCATTTGGCCCAACCAGGCCTCACCCTACCCATTTGGCCCGACCCAAGGCCTCACCCTACCCATTTGGCCCGACCCAAGGCCTCGCCCTACCCATTTGGCCCGAGGCCCAGGCCACCTACCATTTGGCCAGGCCCAAGGCCTCACCCTAACCATCCGGCCCGACCCAGGCCTCACCCTACCATTTGGCCCGACCGAGGCCTCGCCCCTAACCATCGGCCCGACCCAAGGCCGTAACCCAACAACTTGGCCCGACCCACGGCCGTATCACTTGATACCATACCCACAATCAACATTTTATTTTATCCATCCATCATGTACCTTTTGTTCAATCGAGCTCACTGTTCGTGTTTTAGCATGATTAGGGTCCTTGACTTGATACGTCGACCAACTTTGCCTAGACCTGGAGCCGTGGCGTTTATCTCAACCAAACCAACCATTTGAGTCTGCCGAACATGCCTAAGCGTTCTGTACCTTACTTGTTATATACCATGGAGCTACTTCCTATGCCTTGGATACCGGGATTATATCACCCTTGTTTGGATAAACTATCGACCTTTGCCTATACATTCTTTGGTTTGCTCGTCAAATCATGTACCCTAGTCGTCTATTGCATTTCAACATCGTCTGCTTCCTTGGACCTACCCCACCACCTTACCATCCTCTCTACTGACATTTACCCTTTATCGACCCTATCACTGATTTCCGTTCACTCAATCTATGATAGATTTGGGGGATTACCTATATCCTTAACAGGAGAAACCACTTCATATTATTGTCATGTGACTTTTACAACACAAGCTACACGTGATAAGGGGCTAATGTAGACACCAAATTCGTGTCTTACGACCCCTTGTGACCCGCGTCCCATTTCATGACCTAACCTCATTACCTAAACCTTACACAATTATTTATTAATTACCTTGTAATTGATAAATCCCCATCACCTCACCTGCCACCTCATTTTGCCACCTCATCATGACCTAGCCCTAATCCTAAACTAACCTAATTAAGACCTAAAACTTGGTCCACACCTACACCCATAACTAATGACCCCTTTCTCGCACCCAAAACCGACCTTCTAGTCATTTGACCAAGCCCATGACTGATCTCTCGGGAGAAAAGCAGGGAAGGTGGGCTATTTTACTAAAAATAGCCTACTTTTTCCTTACCGATGCCGGTTCCTACTCGACCGCCGTCGGTTACGTAACCGCCATCGGTTCCCTGTAAATGGGCTCCCCAAACCAAAACAACGGATCGGAATTTCATTTTGGATCAAAGGAAAGGATTTTTGAATCAACAGAGATCATTGGGAGCGAGAGCAGAGTCAGATCTTCACTTGACCGGCGAGAGACAGTGGAAGATACCAGAAGTGTTCTGACAAAGGAGATCAGCTTGCATCTTCGTCAAAACCAGTAAGTCACATCTTGCATGTCCTCTGTTATAACATTTCTTATGCCTTTTGAATCACAGTCCTCATAAATCCATCCTTGAACCCACTACCCAACATGCATATTACATCTAACTATCATTCATCTACCTCTCATCACCTTATTTCCTAATATATCACCCATACACGGCCTTATAAATAACACTTACAAACAACACAACACCCCAAAAGCAACCAACCTACGAGATCCTAGAACCCTCCGGTATCGGTCATCGATTAACCCGCCATCGGTTATCGATTAACCGCCATCGGTTCCTACGACTATAACCAAAACTGAGCCTTTCCCCTACCAGTTCAACAAAGTAATTTAATTGATATTTTACGAGTCTTTTGTGTTAATTCATATTAGCGAGAAGCTGACCACCTTGAAAGGAGTTCTTCGCAATCGGCTGATCTTTCTCTGTACGTGCACACCATCTCGACATTCTACAGGTATTCCTCCTAGCCCCCTAACCTTATCTTTTTCTAAAAGGAACGAAACATTCCGAGTGAAACAAATCCTTGCTTAATATCTTTAAGCATGCTAATGTTTTACTAATCAAACTCTTGAATGTGAAACTCACCTAAAAACACGGTGTTCAAAGCATTATAATCCACCACAGTATGATGTGGATCATACTTCCTCTACCATCTAGGCACGTGTCCTTGAAGTGTAGTGGAAAATTGTCTTGCCTTCCTATATGAAATGTAATTCCCTTAGCGTGTCATATAAATTCACACTTATGCACATATTATACTGAATATTCAATACCTCTATAACTGGAAAGTGAAGACACATATCATAGTAAAATTAAGGTGTCTCCCAAGGTTTTGAGGTTGATGTAGTGTTTTCTATGGATGTGGACCCTTCCTAAAAGATCTAGAAACAAACCCTCCACCAATATTGCATCCGGTGATTTGTTGACTGATCCTCTTGATCCTCTTACACCCCTGTTGTGGGCTGAGACCATTTGATGAACTCCTTTGTGTCTCGGTTGTAGTCTTGAATAAGACACCTATGGTCTACATAGTCAAAGAACCCACAAAAGTGTTTCCAATGGTCTATGCACCAACACTCTTTCACGATGATTCTTCTGGAACCAATCCTCTAAGAGTTCCCCAAAAAAATGGTACCTTCGCACTTTCATAGGTATATTTTTAATATAATGCACTTCTTCACACATTAAAAAAATTATGTCTACCCATCTCTTATTTCTTGCTGAACTATCTTTCTTCTCTATAAATACCTCTAGATCTGAAACACCATGCACAAGGGATAGGTGGGATCACGTGTGAACCCACAATCCTCATTTTTTCCTCTAAAACTCTCTCATCGAAGCTAAAGGGTATTATCTACTACCCTTGCCCAAATTCACGAGGACACGATGTTATGGCTACTCATCTTACGAGAGTTTTAAAACATTTGCAAACCATCATTCCCCTCATCTCTAATGGTTTTGCAATGTCCCATATATAGAGCCATATCACTCTCTCATGCCTCACCAAACTTGATCCATATTTCCTTTCTCATTCTTTCTACCACTAGGTCTACCATTCTTCTCCCACACTGCTCCCCCCTCCACGTAGTTGGGGTTTAGCTAGCCATAGGAAATATTTCTAAACCTAGTTCTATAATCAAAATCTTGATTGCTAAAGGTATAACAATCAAGTAAGATCCTTGGGATCATGAAAGAACTGAAAATTTTCTTCCTATGGACATAAATAAGTAGAAATAACATAATCCAATATATAATTTTGTAACATTCCATCTCACCAATGATCTACATCTCTATTCCACTCCACATCCACATAAAAAAGATTTTTGTAATATTCCTACATCCAAAGCTTTGGCGTAATGCTTCTTTGATTCCTATGTTTCCAAACACTCATACAATTCTACTAGGAAGAAGATAAAGAACATCTTATAGAGCTCATGATAAATATTATCTCCCACCCAAAGAAGTGTATTGAAATAAGGACCAGTGTTATACCACTTTGTACACTTATCTTGACCATCTTCTACCCAACTTTAAATTCTTTACAAAGTTAATTGATACGCCATCTGTATGCAACATCTTGGAAGATAATTTGAAAATAGGTCTTGGAAACGGAACAAAATGTACTATTTGTTTTCACTAGAGTGTTATACACCTTGGCACCTCATTGAGGAAGACCAAAGTAGTCCAACATTCAATATAGAATAAAACAACAATGAAGCTATATAGTGATATAGAAAAACCTCATACATCATGTTCTTAGATTCAATCTATCAAAGATACAAATCTCTTTTTAGATCTTTGTGCTTAAAATGTGTATAAGTGAGAGAGAAGTAAATGAATACTACAAGAAAATGAAAATGGAAGAGATGGATATTTTATTTCAAGTGCATTGGTGATACAAATCTCAACAACATATCATGATCCATTATTACTACAAAAGAACTATATTTTTAGGATCCCTTGAATTGAGGAGCCATTTCAATTTATAGTAATGTGAATTAACCTCTCATCTTCCCTCCACATAACTCTTCAAATTATTATTCCACTTGTGAATTTTTATATACCATTAGAAAACACAAATTAAGTATTTCCCTTATAATTTTGAGAAAATGATTTTACAATTTTTAATTTATGTCACTTAAGTGAATAAGAAAAAATAGAATGATTATGCTCAACGAAGAATTAGAAAGAAGAGAGAAGGAAGAGGGAGAAAGAGAGAAGGATAGAGGAGTTAAGGATATTTGAGCATGAAATAAGATTCATCTACATTTGATGAATATCATCTCCCTTAATGTAATAATGAATTCTAGATCAATGTAACTCTTTTTCACCATGAGAAACCTCATTTTGAATGATAAAAAATTGTAGCCCATCAGGTACATTGATTGAAGAAGTGAAAATCACAAAATCACTAGACCACTGTAGACAATGAAATATGTCCTCCCACAATTGAGAAAATCATGACCAAAGAAGATGAATATGGAAACCTAACCTTTATAACCTTCCACACCTCTTGCTACATTGAGGGGAACTCCAATGAGATTCACTTTGAACACTTTTCCCTTTGAAAACTCTTGAAACGATGAACTTTTGCACTTTACTGGATACACCAAGAAGAGTAGTGATGAATAGTTGAGAAGAATACCACTTTGAGAAAATTGAGAAATAAATCCCCTTATTTAGAACACCTATTGATCTTTGAGAGACACTGGATGAATCTCGATGCAAAATTGATAATTTCTTCATTTTGGCACTTTACGCTCATTGCATCAGGGAATGTGGTAATATGATTGAAACCTGAGCGGAAAGCTTCTATGAGTACTAGGACTAATTTGGAATGTGCAAAGTACTGAAATGTGATCATATTAGACTTGTTTTTCCCATTTAGTATTTTTAGTATGTTCACCATAAGTACCCATTCTGGCCATTTTTACCATTTTTGTCAATTTTGCCAATTTTCAAGTGTCTTAATCATGTGGGAATGGAATGAAGAGTGTGAATGCACATTTTTCTCAAACTTAATATTTTTAGTAGGCTCTCCTATAGAGACTTACTAAAAATAGAAACTACACTTTCTTCTATCAGATTTAATGGAACCAATTGCAAAATTTTACATTATTTTCACGATGCTTTGGTGTAATATTTAAGAGATTTCACCTTTGGAACCCTAGGAAATTGAAAAGAATTTTTCCTAGTGAGGCTTTCGGGAACAAAGCTGCCATGACAACCATTAATGGAGTCCACATTTTTTAAGGTGCACTTTCCACCTTATATTTTGATGAAATAAACATTTTTGAGATGGGTTTTTCTTCTAATCTCATCTATGAATTTTTGTTGCAAACCGATCATTGGAGCAACAGAAATAAAATTTTAAAATTTGGTGCAAGGAAATGAGGGTTTCTTCGCTGCAAAAAATCCTTGCCATGCATGTGAAATCCACCACCTAGGTTTTTATGGCCTCTGAAAATGATGAAGGAAGTAAAAAAATTCACTTAGATCGTGCCTTAGTTTGCAAGTTATGAGGTTTTCTTTGTTCGCGGAAAGAAAGTCAATCTAGAGAAAAATCCGTTTTAGCTTTAAAAATTAATTTTTATGAAATAATATCTTACATGAACATGGAAACATGTGTGGAATGGATGGGAATGGAAAATGGTGAAGGAGGAATTCTGGAAAAATTTTGCCAGAGTTCTAGGTGAAAATGGAGAGATGTGGGGGAATGGTGAAAATCACTAAGTGTGGGCATACATAAGCATGATAGAGAGAGGAAGGGGGTGAAATTTCATATCCCACTTATCCCATTTATAAAGGGACAAGGGACACAAAAATTGTGCTTATCCCTTATCCTAGGATGACACTTGGCATTCATACACTGTGCGGAGGAGGGGCTAGAAAATGAAAAAAGTGCTAAACAAAGGTATTTGGGGTCATATGGTGTGTCTATAGGCTCAAATGAATGAGGGGAACAATTTCTTATCCCCCATGTCCCCTTATAAAGAGATAAAGGGGCACCAAAAGTGTGCATTAGTGCGCGATGACATGTAGCAGTCTGAAAACATTCTAACTTTGAGAGCGTCCTTGAGAGAGAGAGAGATCAAATTGAAGTGTTCGGATATACTGGAGAGGTCATTTTGGAAATTATTTATATGATTTTAACTTAAAAAATCATTTGGAGAACAATGATATGTGTCTTAAGGTCTAGTTCTTATGATTTGGCCCTTAAAAATGAACTTATTCCTTAGATTCACGAAGTGTTCTCCAAAAATGAGTTCCCTTGAGAAGCACCAAGGGCTTGTGAAAAATATTAATGTTTCATATTTTATATGATCCTCTTATATTTCTAATGATTTCTTTTTCCTCATAAATCCTTACATGAGAGCTCCCAAAATCATCCGCCGAAGATAAAAGGTGCCTATTTTGACTACCTTCTCCTCCCAGGGGCTAGGACTGGGTCATATGAAAATCCATGTGGAAAAATAGGGGGGAGGGAACATTTTATTTTCCCCATTTTCCCTTATAATGGGACATGAGGACACCAAAATTGTTCCTTATCTGTGAGAACAAGTGTCACACATGCAAAAAATTGGAGCGGGGCTAGAAAATTTGAGGAAATGTGCTTATCTTGGCTCCAGGTGACATGTTGAGGGTCCATGTGAGGATTAATTTGGGTGGGTGCATTTTTACATGTCCCACTTGTCCCATTGGAGAGGGATGGAGGAACACCAAAAGTGTGCCTCGGACTCAAACTACCACATGGCACCAAATAAAATGACTAAGTATCGAACATGTACCTTGGGTGAGACTTGAAAATGGCATATATTGAGCTCCCGGATGAATTTTTGAAACTTATTTATATGATCTTGACTCTAAATTACATTTTGAGAAGTATGGGATGGGTCTCAAGGCCTTATTATTATTTTAAAATTCTCAAAAATGGTCTTATTTTTATTTGATATCATCAGTTGTGCTCTGCGAATGAGAGTGGAAAGAAATGCATGGGTATTGTGAAAAATATGAGATTACCACCATGTAGAAATGAATAAAATTTGCATTGATATATTTTTTAACCTCAAATGCATTCCATAGCTATCATAATCAATCTCCCAAATCTCAAATTCCTTTTCATAGTGAAAATTCTTGTAGCCTAGAAAATATGACTTTTCCAAACTTGCTCCTAAACCTCTGGATATTTCCAAAATGTTCCTAAATCAGTTGCACAATGATCTGGCTCATGGATACACCTCATTGATGAATTTATGAATTTCACATATCTCGAGAAGAAAATATATTCACTTTATAAATGTTAAAAAATAGACATTCCCAAGCTTCTTTGAAAGATCGCCTTGTAGGACATTGTTATGAAATGCTCCCTCGAACTTGTTCTCTTATTTTCCACACTTAGGAAAGTTTATTAAAATATAGATGAGTACATAAATTTTAGGATTAGGCACAATATAAGGGAATTCTTGATCTAGGGGAATGTCTGAGAATGCTTACAATCAAAGTTTTGATACTAGGTCCATTGTCATGCTTGAAAATATGAAATTTTCATGTTACAAATTTACATGAGAACAATACAAAATAGAATTTCACCTAAAAAATCCACATTCTCGGATAAAACTTAAAAAATAAAGATGTCGTATAGGAGTTAAGTGACCCATACAGTCACCGAGAGTGAACTTACTGATCGAGCACTACACTACATCTTAGACTCCATGTAGTTCTTATGTGTGTTTGTAGAAATGGTGCCATAGGATTCCCTTGTGAGATTTGTACTTGATAGCGGGCTATAGTTAAATATAGAAATGTTGTAAAATGAGTGGATAGAGTAATGAACTTTTCATTCCTATGCTATGTATTGAGATTTTTGCAGCCCTTGTCCCTTGAATGGATGTCGGATGGATGCTTTAGATTGCTTTAGGTGCCTTTTGGATGCAATATTAGGTTATAATAGTAATGTTTAGTGTTTGGTCCTTGATTTTGAACACATAACTATGTATTTATATGATTCCCTTTTTTGAATTTCATAATTGACAACTAGAAGGCATAACTACAAGTGAAAAAGATGCCAAAAAGATAAAAAGAGTCCCAAAAAGAGCGAGTAAGGTATAAAAGGGTTAGGGGCACCTAGACGGGATAGGGACACCTAGGCACTGCTATCCTAGATGGGATATGGTGTCAGAACCATACAAGATAAATTAGTAAAATCTCGATGGTAGAATTTGTAGGTTTTATAAGGCCAAATAGAAACTAAGAAACAAATAAAATAGACCAAAGACAATCGGCCAATTACTATTTTTGTTTTTAGGAATCATATAAATGCTTAGTATGTGTTTAGGACCTAGAAATGTACCCAAGTACGTGATATTGTGTCTATATATTATTCCATTCAAATTCATAAGGATAAAAATAATATAACATTTGAAATTTAAACAGTGATCCCTTTCTATTCAATTAAATAAAAACAACATACTTATATTCATACCATTTTCTTTCTCATTTAAACAAGGTAACAACAAAAAGTATGAAGCTTCGACAAAAAAATTCCATTACATCACAATATCAATAAGGAGAAGGAAATGTTCAAAATTTTCGTATTAGTACAAAGAGAGGAAAGATACTTTTCTTATTCCAATTTTTTGTTTCAAAACCAACCATTTTCAATCAAATTAATAAAATGAACTCTTTCATTTTCAATAAAATTCTTCAAGAGTAAAAGAAAATTTAAGATCAATACTATAATTTCATGAAACAAGAAGTTAATTTCATAAACTTAAAATAGAATTTTACATTCTTCTACAAATCTTCAAAGGACAAAGTTATAACAACTACAAACAATTTATATTTTTATTTATATAATGAAGAGAACAAATATACAATACAAGTTTTAGAAGCCCTCCTCACAAGAGGAGACAATGTTCCCAAATTTCTAATAAAATTTAACTCCATGAACATAAAATAAACTTGCAACTTTTTCAACTTTTCAAAACCATTATTCAAGGTCCATGTCATGCAAAAGTAGCTCTAAAACCCATGAGAAACTGCTTAACCTGCTTACCTCCTAACCTATAGGAATAACTACATGCCTCAAGGTGGACCAGAAGGACATGTTAGCATCCCTCCAATCCATGGGAAATATGGATGCTCATGCATGAAACCAGCAGTATTAAAGGTCACCAAAAACACACCCATGGATATAACATTTAAGAATTGCACAAAAAATAATGCAAACAAAAACAACCAAAAAATAGAGAAGCACCAAACTTATCAATGAGGGAAGAGGGGATAAGATATCCCAAGAATTTCCAAATTTAGAACCAAGTTGAACATAGTAAGCCACCATCTCCTTATCTCTCCATGAGATATCAAAATCCTCTCCTTATCTCTCCATAACTCTTATCTATCCCTACATTCCTTCATACAAATGCGGGGTGAACCAAAGTTCCCTTAAGATTTTCCATAAGGAATGAGGGTGAGTAAAAATGGAATTCATACCTCTTCCCACACATACCAAAATCCATTCCATCCAAGTTTGGATGAGAAAACAAAAGACATGGATTTAAAAACCAAATTCAATAAACAAAACACAATGTAGACACAAAAATTGGTATCACTACTCCTTAATCGCTCGCATGCGCATATTTTACCATAGTCTTAATTAATCCCCCATCATTTAATTAAATGCCCATGTATTATCCCATCACCTTTAATGTTTACTAATATTTATTAATTCCCATTAATTAATTCATCCCTTTTAATTAATTAATTAATATCCACTTGCCCTAATGCACTTTCTATTTAGGAGGATTTTATTCTAAATCCTTATCTATGCTTTTCCCTAGATTTTATCCTATCTATTTTTATGCCCTAATTACCCATATCTTATCCCCAAACACCTTCTTCCTGCCTACAAGCTTTAAAGTGATTTTTCCTATCCTTAAGAGCCCAAATCCGGACCTAAAGCACAAAATCAAGCCCTTTGGGGAAACATTCCCCATGTTCAAGCATAGACCCATCTCAATTTCCGCTCGACCCTATAAAAGTAAGTTCTACCATTTCAAAACAGGACAGATGCATGCAATTTTTTAACCTTTCTCATGAATTGTGAATAGTATCTCATGCTAGAGCATTCCTATGCAATAGTTACAGACCTCATGGATCTCCTTCGGATGTGCTTGCATCACTCATGATCATCCTTCGTGAGATTTATCATCATCTTTGTGTTATTTATGAAATATTTATCATATTATCTTCGTATTATTTGCATCTAACATTTTATAGGTTCGAGATCAACTTTTGTAACACTAAAAGCTCCTCAACAACCTTCTCTTCTAGTTTCTTCACTTGCAGTGTATCCCATTTCATCCTTTTGAACTCTTCCTTATCCAAACTCTACTATAGTCACTGCCGATGTGGTCCTGTTTTCCAAACACCCCAACTAGATCATTGTTTTCCATCCTTTCCTCTTCCTTTTTCTAGAATTCATTCGCAGGTCATCTCCCAACATCTCAAGTCCTCTACTAAATTCTAGTTTACACTCAAACCTTTACAGACTGCATATTCATCTTAATTTCCAGATCTACTCTCTTAGGTCACCATCGACTGCTTTGCCACATAGTCTAGGTCGCCTTTGACCAAGTTAGGTATAATTCAATTTCAATTTATTTAGATCAGGATCAATACTTAGATCCATCTTTATCAATTTAAGATTGATATTATTTCGCTACATCGCATGTTATCTCCTTATCAATTCTTTACTTTTATCTTTCTTCTCAAATGGGGTTTGACATCCCGAAAGGAAGGTAACAATTCTTGGAGCCACTTTGTCGAGAAGACCCTACACATATTATCTAATCCTTTTTTAGTGATCCTTATTTACAGGCCATCGATCGTAGCAACGTGTACAGTCATTTTGTACCCATTCATCCACATCATGTATCCGAGGTACCATAAACCCTCGATTTTCTGAGTTGATAGTGGCTTTCATTACTAGTTTATTCATTTGATTATGAATGAAGGAACTTGTCCAACGATACGATACGCTGGTGAGACAACCCTTTAGGTGACCCCTTACATTTATTTCTATTTTTCCGCTTCTTTTGTCTTCTACTAACACTACAACACAAGCATCCATTTTTCTTGCTCACGACTAATTTTATTTTTTTGGTTACAATACAAGAATAATGCAGGGGTTTTCCAACCTTTACAATTCATTAACTTACTTGCATTACTTAACTTAGGTTCAAGGTTGCTGAACCAGATCCAGATAAGAAGTATGTATTAACACAGTACTTTCAGGGTTCATAAATCATCCATTCTAAGACAGATAGCAAGGTTCGAATAATTTAACAGATGTTTTCTATTCTTTCCAATAAGCTTAGTCTTGAACTATATTAAAATTAATACTTTTTTTTTTATATAGTTCAAGATTAATGTAAGTTCAGCTAAAATACATATTTCATTGTTAATTATGAAGTTCAAAATCCATTTTTTTATACTAGGTTAAAAGTACTAAGAATGTGAAAATGTTTATAATATTGTATTCATTCAAATTTACTTTCTTTAATGTAGGTTATTCATATTTAAAATAGCACAAAAATGTCAGAGATTTAATAGGGTATCACATTCAAAATTAAGTTTGAAAAGATATGGTTGGGGGTGGGTGGCTTTAATAGCCACCTGCCATAATATTAAACTCCATTCCTTTGGCGTCTTTTGTAGGTCGCTCTTTGAAAATGAACAAAAAGCATATCTCATTTATTGACTTTTAGATCCACAGATCTTATGCGCCCCCTTGCATTTTGCAAATCTTGAGCCTTTTGTGGTCGGCTTGCCATTATTACTTTGCCCTGTGCCGCGTGGGTATGAAGTGGTGGTTATAGATGAAGCTACAGGCTAGTGAGCAGGCGTGTTACCTCATTTTATTCGGCCCTAGCTGCGTGAGTGATATGGTGGTTATAGATGAAGCTACAGGTGAGTGAAGTAGGCGTGTTACCTCCACTTTCATTGGGTGCTGCGAGGTGTGTTCTTGGCGGGGATCAAAGCACGGCTTTGCACTGCTGGCATGATCTGCGGGAGAGCGAGGACGGGCATCGCGTAGAGAATGATAAAAGCCTTTTCCTTTTGAATGCTTCCAACAAGCAGGTTGTCCAACCATGTTGTTATCTCATCAATGCATCGAATGCATCCTCAAATTCAGGATTCACCTTCGAGATATTTTTATCAAAATCGATTAAGGGACAGTGAGAGTGTTATGAGGAGACCTGATGAAATTTATTACAAAGATCCTCTATTGAGACCTTACCTATTTTACGGTGTGGCTCGTGGAAGAGAAATCTCATAGAGGTGGATCTGTTTCATATCAGAATATTCATGAAGCACAGTCTGCTTTGTAATTATATGAGCATTTCAGCGTAGATTTTATTACAGTCTTATTACATGATGATTTTATAGAGATATATCATCATCTTAATTGTTTTATATTATATGTATGTATGATTTTATAGAGTGCCTATTATTTTACGGGATATAGATCGTACATTTTATATTTTAGATTTAAAAATCTCTAACTTTTGGATCCTGAGCTCACTTGTTAATAAATAATTCATATTAAAACATTTTCATTTTTTTGATAGAATGATATTTTATTGAGCCTTACATTTTTCTATTTCGGTGATGATTTAGGTTATATGAATTATGCGGCTGGGTCTTATTAGATATGGATATCATTTTTTTTTAATTATATTATGTTATGAATTCATTTGTGAGTTTTATTACGAGTCTTATTACCATACGTAGGTTTATTTTTTATTATATATTTTATAATTAATATTATTTATGGCTATAGTTTATATTAGTATACTTTTGTTAATATAAAGAAATATTAATAGTATATTAATATTAATATAATTTAATAATAATAAATCCATTAATTTTAATATTACTTTAATATGAATAATATTTAAAATATTAGTTTCCTTATTAAGCATTAAGAAATATGGGTAATGAACTTAATAAGCTTAGAACTTTTGCATTAAAATCTCTTTCTACACAATTTAATAGGCATTGTACGGGATTTCAAATAGATTTGATTTCATTTCCCTTAATAATTTGCAAATAGATTTACAATAAATTCTTAAATGAGGAAAAACATAATAGAGCTAGGACTTAAATTACTTCATTGGCATATTGAAAACTATTTAAAACTTAAGTCTTTCCATCAACAATACAAGAAGAGATAATGCACTAATATTCCCACTTTTCAATACATCTCTTTTAAGTAACAAAATGAAATTTAATATATATATTTTTTTTAAAGTAAATTTCCCAACATTCCTCAAGAGGGTTTCAACAATATTTCCATTAAGTTTTAGAGTAAGAACTACTAACATTTCAACAAGATCAACACACTCATATGAGGTTCCAAGCCAAGTTAAAGGAGAATAAATAAATTGTCTTTCCTTCAACTTTCAATTCCATCCACATTACAACCTTAATAATGAAAATCAATACAACTCTCCTTCAAAATCTTAATACAACATTTTCCACTTAATGTGGGAACATTTTACAATAATGGAAGCTAAAATACAAAGCAATATTACACTTTCTTCCACTCTAGGTGGGTAAAAATACAAGGTAGTTTCACATTGTCATCAACAAGGCTCGATGCTACAAACATCAACAAGGTAGCTCCTCAATAGTTTGCTTGATTCACAACAAAATAAGGGGAGAGCAAGCGCTCTCCTCCCAACCAAGATACCCAATGGAGAAGAGAAGCCATCCTCTCCATTGGCCCCCCAGCTGCCCCAACCACATTCTGATGGGAGAAAATCCAACTCATGGCAACTACTAGCTTCCACAAAACTTAACATAAAATTTCACATTCATTCCATAATCCTTCAAAACAAAAAAATCAACAACTCAACAAGAGGAAACATCAAAACAACAAAGTCACAAGGCTTATCAAAGAAAGCCATAAGAGTAAGACCTATGGGAGGCCACTTATGCCTCCCAGTGGGAATGGGTGCCACCTAAAAGCCTCGATGCAAAACACAATACCCCTAACAACTCTTATGCCTCCCTCAAGTACCCCTTATCCCTCCATCCACTCTTATGCCTCCCTCAACTCTTATGGCTCCCCAAAGTAAGAACAAGAAGAAAATGCAAGCATTTCTCATACTAGGTGGGCACCCAACCCAAACTCCCTCCTCAAGAAAATGATCTCTTATGCCTCCCTCAAATAAACTCCCCATAGTCTCCTCCCACTCCCAACTTAGGCATTCTACCCATTCCCAACAAGCATTTCAAACAACAACATTCAACACAACATATATACACATACATATAACAAAAAAAAAACATAATACAAACAAAGGTGAAGCTCCTACCTTTCCATGGTAGAGCTTGTTCCAAGTATGAAGTCTCAAATCCCTCCAAAGATCAAGCAAGCATCCACAAGCTCCAAAAAAATTCCCACAAGTATCAACAAGCTCCAAAAATCCACAAACTCCTTCAAAATCCTCTCCTCTCCAAAATACAAGAGACTAAAAAAATGAAACCTCCAACCCCCAAAACAAACAAAAGGATCAAATAAATAGAGAAAAGAGAGGGAGGGATGATGTGGCTCCAAGTAGGATGCCACCTCCTTTTCCCTCCACTCCACATCACTTGGTCAACCTCATATTCCAATGCACCATTAATAAGTGGTTGAAAGAAAGGCAAGCACCTTACACACTCCATCTAAGCCCACTTCCCCAAAGGACAAAATTAAATTTTTGAAAGAAAGTGCAATTAATATTTTACCTTTTTATCCCCCAAAACACCTAAAGACCCTAAATTTGGCCTTCCGACCCATAGGTAGGGTTGGCATGGGGTTTTAAGAGGTGTGGGACAAGTTTGACTTGTCCCACAAGCTTTCAAATTTGGCCTCTAAGGCCAAATTCGAGTTTCCCATGTGGGGTAGAGTGTGCTACACTCAAAACTCAAACACACATCATTCCACACAAAATCCAAAGTAAATCAAGCCTAATAAATGAACTCTCTTTTGGTCATATCTTTTAATTAGTTTAGGACAAATTCAAATTAGCTTAATTAAGACACTACAACCCATGACTAATAAAGGGGTAAACACCAATCCAAAGAATATGAATAATAACACAAGTAAAATTTCACTTACTAAGAGAAACACATACTAACATAATAGAAAGGGAAAATTAAAACAAAACAACACATGACCCCTAGGTCACAATTTTCCCCTAACCAAATAATTCTAACACACACACAATTACTTGTTGCCATGGTGACCTTAGTTGGATTCTTCTCGAATTCCGATGTGGTTGGTCTCCACTCCCCAATATTGTTGTGAATATAATATACCTACAGAACAGAGAATACCTCCTTCGGCCTGTTGGCCGCATTAAAACATTCATGCCAAATATACAATATAATCTAAAATAAACGACACATGATTTACTATCATCTATGCAAATACGATATCACTTACACTTTCTAGCACATTTCTATTCCACATTTCATTTATGTCAAAACGATCATCACATTAATCCAATTATCAAGTTCTACTCAATATGATTAAATATATCACATGTCATAATTAAAGATAAATAACCATGTCAAAAGTATACAAATATCATCATCAAATGTCCACCAGTAGACCATATGCATCATATAAAGATCAAATCAATAACAGTCCAGTGTCTATGATATCTACTAGCATGCTAAATCAAGAAGCCATAATAAATCCATAAGTGAAGTAATCAGTCTCAAAAA
The DNA here is from genome assembly GCA_018340775.1 of Taxus wallichiana var. yunnanensis. NCBI lineage: Eukaryota > Viridiplantae > Streptophyta > Pinopsida > Cupressales > Taxaceae > Taxus > Taxus wallichiana. Next base: position 74,676,902 of record CM031237.1, on the reverse strand, counting down.
CAACAAAACAAAAATGGTGTCGAAGGGAAGTGGGCACTACATCCCCCTCCCCTTAGACTCGACTTCCTCCTGGAAGTCACTGGAAAAGGTGTGGAAACTGTCCTCGTAGCAAAGTAGCATCCTCCCAAGTAGCTGCAGTCTCATCATATCTGTCCCATTGGACCCGAACCTGATCAATCTCTCTACCGCGAAGGCCCAGGGTCCTGCGCTCTATAATGCGTATGGGCTCCACCATCACCTGCCCCTGATCCTGCACACCTAATGCGGTCCAATCTAGCACGTGAGAAGGATCAGAAATATATCTCCTAAGCACAGAAACATGAAACACATCATGGACGTGAGATAAGCTAGGTGGCAATGCTAGACGATAGGCCAAGGGACCGAGGTGCTCCAAGATCTCAAAGGGACCCACAAACCTAGGAGCAAGCTTAGAACCTTTTCCGTAACGGATAGGGCTCTTATGCGGTCTGACACGAAGAAACACCTTCGTGCCCACCTCAAAAGCTACGATCATCTATCTTTGGTCTGCATACTTTTTCATCATCATGCTGCCTCCTCCTGCGATCTCTGTCGATCAAGGTAACCTCTTGCTCCATATCTGTAATAATGCTGGCCCAAGGAAACCTGTCCTCAATCTATCCCAACTAAGAGGTGTCTGCACTCTCTGCCATATAATGCTGAAAAGGAGCCATGCCTATAGAACTGGAAACTATTATTGTAGGAAAACTCCACCAAAAATACGAGATACTCCTCCCATCTCGTGATGATCCATCACGTACATCTGAGCATATCCTCCAAAATCTGATTCACCCTCTCTCTGTCTGTCCATCTGTCTCGGGGTGATAAGTTGTGCTGAAATTAATCCTCGTCCAGAGGGCATCTTTGCATGGTGGTCGAGAAATGGGAAGTGTACAAAGGATCGCGGTCATCAAATGATCTTCCGTGGAATCCCATGTAATCTAACAATCTCATCAAGGTATACTCGTGCCCACTGGCACTCATTTGTATAGGTGGTCTTCTTTGGAGAAAAATGAGCTACCTTCGTCGATTTATCCACCGTGACCATGATGGCGTCGTGATGGTATCTCGACGTAGGTAACCCAATGATGAAGTCCATGGAAATGGTGTCCCACTTCCACTCCGGTATGGCGTGAGGATAGAGAAGGCCAGCTAGATGCTGATGCTCGGCCTTCACCCTCTGGCACTCTAAACAACGTGACACAAACAAAGGCCACGTCTCTCGAAGTCCTCTCCAAAAATACAACTGTCTCAGGGTGGCGTGCATCTTCTTCACCCCGGGATGGGCTGAATAAGGTGCACGATGAGCCTCTGTCAAAATGTCATGTCTCAAGCCTCCATCTCTAGGAACATATATCCGACCTCTGCGTATGCGAGAAGACCATCTGCCTCTAATGAAAATCCATCAAATCTCCCTCGAGGGGTCTCGAGACTCAATCTCTGCTCTGGGCTGCAAGGTAGAAACTATCTGAGGAAGGCTGCTTTGCAAGATCCTACTCTGCAAATCTGTGCCTTGAGGTGGCCATAGCCACATGTCTCCACCTACTCAAGGCATCTCTGACCACATTCTCCTTCCCTTTCACATGCTCTATCTCCATGTCATACTCATGAGTAATTCCATCACGCCTTGGCGACGAGCGTTGAGATTGGGCTGCGTGAAGAGGTGGCGAAGACTCAAGTGATCGATCTGAGTGTAAATCTCCGGCCAAGAAGAAAATGTCTCCACCGCACTAAGGCATGTACCCTTTGCTGCAAGCTCAAGGTCATGGGTCGGATAATTGAGCTCATAATCTTTGAGTTTGCGAGACTCAAAGGCAACTACTCTACCCTCTGCATTAACACACCTCAGAGTCTGCCGAGGAAGCATCGTGCAAACGTAGAACTCACCACTGAGGATCACGCGCTGCAAGAATAGGTGCTCTCGTGAGGCATTCCTTGATGTCCTGAAGGCCTGCTCACATCTATCTGACCATAAAAACTTCTTCCCTTTCATTTGAAGGGAAGTGATGGGATCTGCGCAATCGAGAAAAATCTGAACAAACCTCTGTAATACCTGCTAGACCCATGAAGCTCGCACCTCGGTCACACTAGTGGGTCTTTGGCGATCCATGATGGCTCGAATCTTGGAAGGATCGACTGCGATACCTTCCCCAGAAATGATGTGGCCCAAATACTGCACCTCAGGCTGAAAGAACGCACACTTCTCCAAGTTCCCGTAAAGGCGTTGTTCGCGAAGACACTGAAGAACCTGGTGAAGGTGCTCCTCGTGCTCCTCACGTGTGCGTGAGTAAATAGAATGTCATCAAGGAAGATGAGCACGAAGTGATCAAGGAAGGTCCTGAATACCCCATTCATCAAACTCATAAACACTGCGGGGGCATTCGTCAAACCGAAAGGTACCACTGTGAACTCGTAGTGGCCATATCTCGTACGGAATGTTGTCTTGTGAATATCCGTCTCAATCTGAGTGATGGTACCACGACTTAAGATCTATCTTAGAAAGCGTAGCCCCCTTCATCGATCAAATAAATCATCAATGCGTGGAAGGGGTAACGATTCTTGATCGTTACTTTATTCAGCTGACGGTAGTCGATACACAACCGAAGAGATCCATCCTTCTTCTTCACGAAGATCACTGGTGCACCCCAAGGGGATACACTAGGATGGATTAGGCCTTTCTCCAGAAGGCCCTCAAGCTGCTGACTTGAGCTCACATAACTCGGGAGTAGTCATCGATAGGGTGCTCGTGAGATAGGCTCTGCGCCGGAACTAGATCTATATGGAAATCGATCTCACGTGGGGAGGTAACCCGGTAGCTCCACAGGAACACATCAGCAAACTCGATAAGATGGGATGGTCATCGAGGAAGGTCCTCTTGACTCATCCTCGATCACATCCTTGACCGTAATAGCAAACAAGCTTAACAACCCCTCGTGCACACTTTGCTTAAATTGCTGCATAGCGGAGATGGTGCGAATGGATACGACCCTCTAACTCGATATCATGACTCTACTCCAAGATCATCTATGTAAAGCAATAGTCTTATGGTAACAATCCACTCTAGCTACGTGAGCGGAATGACCAATCCATGCCTAAAATGATGCCATAAGATCCTAATGGAAGGATCGAAGATCGAAGTAGTGGTGAAGGGTCCCAAATCCACTACACACTCCTTAACTAAGGAGTCTACACGAAATTTTGGCTCAGGAAGCCATCTCGCGTCCCAACTACGGCCCTGCCTAGCTTGCCACCAGCCTCTGACGCTCTACTAAGGATGGTGCGATAAAAGAATCGAGAAGAACCGAGAATCAAATAATATAGAGGTGGAAATACCACCAATACTACTGTCATCTCAATCACGGTACTCTGTGCTCGGCTGGCGGTTCTCGGCCGCTGCGTAGATCGATGACTCGTGCCATATCTCAATAGTAGGCTCTGAGCTCTGCGTCTTACCCTTGTTAGGGTTATGTGGGCAATCTCTCCAATGATGTCCCACAACACCACAACCATAACAGCTGCCTGGTCCTCTCCAGTGGGAAGCAGCTCCAGCTGGTACTCTAGATGTCTGAGCTACGAGATCTGATGATCCGGCTATGGACTGTTGAGGTCTCTGCTGATGAGCTCCTGCTGACTGAGCTCTCGGCGCACCCTGTGTCCTGATGGGACCCCTAGGAGGAGGCCCCATACTACGTCCTCTCTGCGCATCAAATCTCTGAGGAGGTCGGTAAGGTGGGTGGGTCTGCTGCTGCTGCTTGTTGTGGTGGCCTGAATGAAGCTTGCCCTGAACTTTGTCCACCCCGTGGAGGAGGAACTGACCCCTTCGACCTACCATCCTGCATCTCTTTGGATACGGCTCGAACTGTCTCTACAGCACTGTTGCGTCTTCCCCGTGTCTCTCTCTGCAATATAGGCCTTCTCCACGGCCTCTGCTAATGTACGTAGGCGGTGAATGCGCTTTGCGCCACCTAAATCAAGTTTAGGCCCGGATGAACACTGTGAATCCGTACACTGCTCATCTGCATATAGTCGACGTCTTGAGTAGGTCAAAATGACTCTCATACTCGGCTCATCATCGATGCTGCGGAGGTCATGAAACTCGTCTATCATGCTCTTTGTATAAATCTCACAGGTAAATACCTGCTCTGAAACGCTCCTCAAATAGCTCCCGGGTAATCGTCTCGAGTCAACATGGAGCTTACTTGCTCCTCGGTCCTCCACGGACTCTCTGCTCCATCCTCGAGAAGATGGATGCAACATGAGCTTTCGTGTTGCTAGTACTGAAGGCGAGCTTGAAGCATCCGCTCAAGCTCACCAACCATGCCTCTGCTTGAAAACCACCTGTATCACCCGAATAGTGAGATGGTCGTAGCTTCAGGATCTCCCTGATATGGTCTGCAGCTGACGTATGATGAATCCTAGGTCTATCTGAATGCTCCTCCCTCATGCAGGGCTTGAGACTGTCCCTATGTCCTGAGATCCTGTCCCCATGTCCTCTCTGTGGTGACTCTGCCCTAGCCGACTCCGCATGGAAGTTCTCTACCCTGTGCTCCTCGTTGTGTCGAGGGGATACCTGGGCATCTACTGATGGCTCCAAACTATGTCTTGCAAATCATCCTCCCAAGGGCTCTCCGCGTATAGCGGCATTGACATCCTGGAGTGTCTGTAAGATCTGAGGTAGAATGGCTGCTACAGCCTGCTCTGGCGGTGGTATATCTAGGTCTATATGAAGAGACCCCTCGCCTAATCCGCGCCTCCTGCATAGATCAAGGCGAGAGTTAGTTCATTGTTCTAGGTCTTGTGCCAGTTTTCTAAATTTGTTGTTTCCTATAATTATCAACATTGTGGTTTTATAGATTAAAAGAATCAACTCTGCACTAGGTTAAATGTTCATGTTTCATGTTTTCTACGTGTGCCCAAGGGTCCAAGCTTTGAACCCCGGCTCTGATACCAAGTGTGATGCCGCGAAAAATGACGACGATCTAAGAACTTGCTTTCACAAAACACATAACCCGAAAATACGACTAATTTTTTTTTTTTGGTTACAATACAAGAATAATGCAGGGGTTTTCCAACCTTTACAATTCACTAACTTACTTGCATTACTTAACTTAGGTTCAAGTTGCTAAACAGATCCAGATAAAAGTATGTATTAAAAAGTACTTTCGGGGTTCATAAATCATCCATTCTAAGACAGATAGCAAGGTTCGAATAATTTAACAGATGTTTTCTATTCTTTCTAATAAGCTTAGTCTTGAACTATATTAAAATTAATATTTTTTTTTTTATATTAGTTCAAGATTAATGTAAGTTATTGGCTAAAAATACATATTTCATTGTTAATTATGAAGTTCAAAATCCATTTTTTTATACTAGGTTAAAAGTACTAGAATGTGATAATGTTTATAATATTGTAATCATTCAAATTTACTTTCTTTAATGTAGATTATTCATATTTGAAAATTGCACAAAAATGTCAAGAGATTTAATAGGGTATCACATTCCAAATTAAGTTTGAAAAGATATGGTTGGGGGTGGGTGGCTTTAATAGCCACTGCCATATATTAAAAACTCCATTCTCCTTTGGGTTTGAGTACTCTGTTTAATTATTGGCGCATATCTCCATTTATTGACTTTTAGATCCGCAGATCTTATGCGCCCCCCTTGCATTTTGCAAATCTTGAGCCTTTTCTTTGGTCGGCCTACCATTATTACTCTTCCCTGTGCCGCGTGGGTTGAAGTGGTGGTTCTAGATGAAGCTACAGGCTAGTGAGGCAGGCGTGTTACCTCATTCCACTCGGCCCTGGCCGCGCGAGCTGTTATGGAGGTTATAGATGAAGCTACAGGTGAGTGAAATAGGCGTGTTACCTCCACTTTCATTGGGTGCTGCGAGGTGTGTTCAGTGGGGGGCTGACGGCTGGCTGGAGAGGCGGCCGGGCGAGCGAGGCATGTGTGCATAGGAGAAGCCTTTTGGGCGCTTCCAACAAGCAGGTTGTCAACCATGTTGTTATCTGTTCAGTATCGAATGCATCCTCAAATTCGGGATTCACCTTCAAGATATTTTTATCAAAATGATTAAGGGATAGTGAGAGTGTTACGAGGAGACTGATGAAATTTATTACAATGATTCTCTAATGAGACCTTACCTTTTACGGTGTGGCTCGTGGAAGAGAATCTCATAGAGGTGGATACATTTCATATCGAGAATATTCATGAAAGCACAAGGTTTGCATTTTAGCGATTTTATTACAGTCTTATTACATGATGATTTTACAGAGATATATCATCATCTTAATTGTTTTATATTATATGTATGTATGATTTTATATAGGTGCCTTGTGAGTTTTATTACAGTCTTATTACAACCATATCGTAGGTTTTTATTTTTATTTTATTTTATATATATTTTATTTTATTTTATTATATATTAATATTTTTCCTTGGGATTTATATTAGTATACTTTTGTTAATATAAAAGAAATATTAATAGTATATTAATATTAATATAATTTAATAATAATAAATCCATTAATTTTAATATTACTTTAATATGAATAATATTTAAAATATTAGTATCCTTATTAAGCATTAAGGAAATATGGGTAATGAACTTAATAAGTTTAGAGCTTTTGCATTAAAATTTCTTTCTACACAATTTAATAGGCATTGTACGGGATTTCAAATAGATTTGATTTCATTTCCCTTAATAATTTGCAAATAGATTTACAATGAATTCTTAAATGAGGAAAAACATAATAGAGCTAGGACTTAAATTACTTCATTGGCATATTGAAAACTATTTAAAACTTAAGTCTTTCCATCAACAATACAAGAAGAGATAATGCACTAATATTCCCACTTTTCAATACATCTCTTTTAAGTAACAAAATGAAATTTAATATATATATTTTTTAAAGTAAATTTCCCAACATTCCTCAAGAGGGTTTCAACAATATTTCCATTAAGTTTTAGAGTAAGAACTACTAACATTTCAACAAGATCAACACACTCATATGAGGTTCCAAGCCAAGTTAAAGGAGAATAAATAAATTGTCTTTCCTTCAACTTTCAATTCCATCCACATTACAACCTTACTAATGAAGATCAATACAACTTTCCTTCAAAATCTTGTTACAACATTTTCCACTTAATGTGGGAACATTTTACAATAATGGAAGCTAAAATACAAAGCAATATTACACTTTCTTCCACTCTAGGTGGGTAAAAATACAAGGTAGTTTCACATTGTCATCAACAAGGCTCCAATGCTACAAACATCAACAAGGTAGCTCCTCCAATAGTTTGCTTGATTCACAACAAAATAAGGGGAGAGGCAACGCTCTCCTCCCAACCAAGATACCCAATGGAGAAGAGAAGCCATCCTCTCCATTGGCCCCGAACCCAAACCACATTCTGATGGGAGAAAATCCAACTCATGGCAACTACTAGCTTCCACATAACTTAACATAAAAATTTCACAATCATTCCATAATCCTTCAAAACAAAATCAACAACTCAACAGAGGGAAACCATCAAAACAACAAAGTCACAAGGCTTATCAAGAAAGCCATAAGAGTAAGACCTATGGGGAGGCCACTTATGCCTCCCAATGGGAATGGGTGCCACCTAAAAGCCTCCAATGCAAAACACAATACCCCTAACAACTCTTATGCCTCCCTCAAGTACCCCTTATCCCTCCATCCACTCTTATGCCTCCCTCAACTCTTATGGCTCCCCCAAAGTAAGAACAAGGAGAAAATGCAAGCATTTCTCATACTAGGTGGGCACCCAACCCAAACTCCCTCCTCAAGAAAATGATCTCTTATGCCTCCCTCAAATAAACTCCCCATAGTCTCCTCCCACTCCCAACTTAGGCATTCTACCCATTCCCAACAAGCATTTCAAACAACAACATTCAACACAACATATATATACATTCATATAACAAAAAAAAAAAAAAACATAATACAAACAAAGGTGAAGCTCCTACCTTTCCATGGTAGAGCTTGTTCCAAGTATGAAGTCTCAAATCCCTCAAAGTCAAGCAAGCATCCACAAGCTCCAACAAAATTCCCACAAGTATCAACAAGCTCCAAAAATCCACAACTCCTTCAAAATCCTCTCCTCTCCAAAATACAAGAGACTAAAAATGAAACCTCCAACCCCCAAAACAAACAAAAGGATCAAATAAATAGAGAAAAGAGAGGGAGGGATGATGTGGCTCCAAGTAGGATGCCACCTCCTTTTCCCTCCACTCCACATCACTTGGTCAACCTCATATTCCAATGCACCATTAATAAGTGGTTGAAAGAAAGGCAAGCACCTTACACACTCCATCTAAGCCCACTTCCCCAAAGGACAAAATTAAATTTTTGAAAGAAAGTGCAATTAATATTTTACCTTTTTATCCCCCCAAAACACCTAAAAGACCCTAAATTTGGCCTTCCAACCCATAGGTAGGGTTGGCATGGGGTTTTAAGAGGTGTGGGACAAGTTTGACTTGTCCCACAAGCTTTCAAATTTGGCCTCTAAGGCCAAATTCGAGTTTCCCATGTGGGGTAGAGTGTGCTACACTCAAAACTCAAACACACATCATTCCACACAAAATCCAAAGTAAATCAAGCCTAATAAATGAACTCCCTTTTGGTCATATCTTTTAATTTGCTTAGGACAAATTCAAATTAGTTTAATTAAGACACTACAACCCATGACTAATAAAGGGGTAAACACCAATCCAAAGAATATGAATAATAACACAAGTAAAATTTCACTTACTAAGAGAAACACATACTAACATAATAGAAAGGGGAAAATTAAAACAAAACAACACATGACCCCTAGGTCACAATTTTCCCCTAACCAAATAATTCTAACACACACACAATTACTTGTTGCCATGGTGACCTTAGTTGGATTCTTCTCGAATTCCGATGTGGTTGGTCTCCACTCCCCAATATTGTTGTGAATATAATATACCTGCAGAACAGAGAATACCTCCTTCGGCCTGTTGGCCGCATTAAAACATTCATGCCAAATATACAATATAATCTAAAATAAACGACACATGATTTACTATCATCTATGCAAATACGATATCACTTACACTTTCTAGCACATTTCTATTCCACATTTCATTTATGTCAAAACGATCATCACATTAGTCCAATTATCAAGTTCTACTCAATATGATTAAATATATCACATGTCATAATTAAAGATAAATAACCATGTCAAAAGTATACAAATATCATCATCAAATGTCCACCAGTAGACCATATGCATCATATAAAGATCAAATCAATAACAATCCGATTATACATGATATCTACTAGCATGCTAAATCAAGAAGCCATAATAAATCCATAAGTGACATCCAATCCCAACTATCTTATCATATTCCTACTTCTCAACATCATATATTTCCCTAACTAATCCAATCTTCATCACTTGAAATATTAAATCAACCATTCCCAAATCCACCCCCAAAGAAATCCTTCTTCCCAACCACACCATATAAATTTCACCCATTTTAGATCAATAACGTACACCAAACACATCATCCCACATCTATTTCACGTACCTCATCATCTACTCCCATCCTAGATATTGTACCTATGGTCCCTTCAAAGGCTATCCTCACATCAACCATACCCACCATTACCTTACCTACCTCCTTAATATCCACCACTTCTCTTACATCTACATTTAGTCTAGCCCTTACCACATCCGCATTATCCTTGACCGCACTCGCCTCCTTATCTACACCTATCATGCCTAAACCATTATCCACATCTATCCCAAGCACACCCATCACTACACTTATATGTGCCACATCAACAAATCCTCTCATGTATAGCTTTACATCATTATCACATATTTCCTCACCCATGCCCACATCATCCATTTCATCCCAATGTTCTACACCTAATTCCCCAACATGTACCATTCCTACATCTACTGTCACACCTTCCCAATACACAAAGACATCCACAATGTTTCTTGAAACACCAAAGATGAACACAAAAGGCATTCATACCTCTTCCACAAAACCCCTCATTTCTACACCAATCCTTTCACAACCTACATCATCTCCCTCCCACATAGACCTCATTAATCGCATCATCCAAACACCTCTCTCTCTCTCTTTTTCGCATCCACACCTATCATTGATTCCACACCCACATATACCTCATCCACTTCATTAGATTCCACCACCTTATCCACATCTATTCCACCTTTTCCCATCATACCATCCCGAGAATCAATACGAGTTCATCTTTTCGTGCTCTTGCCTACACCCACCACATCAACCATCGTAACGAAGTTATCACTAAATCACTACACCCCTTGAATGACCAAGTGATGAATAGGGAATTCTCGTGTGATTGGGTAACATGGGTTCGCCTCTCAAGTTGTGGGACTCATGCGGGCCAAGTGGACCTCCGAGAGAAGGTCGGCTTGCTCTTTCTAAACTAAGCACTATACTACTCCTAATGTGAGGAAAGAAACTACCTAGACCTATACTAACATTTCCCGAGGCATTAGGGAGAGAGATTGCATTAAGTAAAACCTATACTAAGCGGTGTTGCACTAAGAAATGGGTTTGCTAGACAAATTCTTGGTCTTCAATGAAGAAGGATGAACATGGGAAGGATGAGCATGCATCACAAACCCAACTGCATACGATACTTCATTCCTAGAGAAACACAACAACTCCCTGAAACTTACAATGCAAATCAAAGTTGCACAGTATACTTGCAGACATGAGAGAGGAAAAATGAAAGTAACCAAAATGATGTAAGGATAGATAATTAGCCACAAAACATAATTTGATTATTTTGATCACTTGCACAATGCATCGTTACAACAGAAGAAGGCGGAGTTGCCATTACAACTTTCGGATGGAAGGCTTGAGAAGCTTCTAAATTCACAACAACTCGACTTGTGAGAGAGGGGAAGCTTAGAAAAAATGTCTAACTCTTGAATTTTGCACTCCTTTTACATTTATAGAAAAATGAGTGAAGAGAGAGAAAGAAAGAAGAACTCCTAAAATTAGGAAAAATTGTAATGAGATGAATTAATCATGTTGTTGGTCATGCTTGCTTGTGGCATTTCATACTTGATTGCATCATCAATTGTATCCAGGAAAAACTTCCTGCATTATGCTCTCATAAATTCAAAGGGCACCATTTAATTGAAAATAATATTTTAATAATTTTTGTAAAGCACCTCGATGTGATTTGTAGGGTCTACAGGGTTTCATGTTTTAATAAGGGGATTTTGTCATTGACTTTGTAAATGGCTCGTTAGCTAGTTTGTTGAGTTAGCTCATGAGCCCCACCTTATGCAAATTTTGACGAGCATTTTATTTACGTGGCGGGGTTTTTGATTGATTCCACCACCATTTGCATTGGAAGCTTCATATTTCATTTAATTGGCCGCTTTGAATGCACCTCAGCGAACCATTTGAAACACCCTCTCGACCGCATAACTCTCAATCCACATTTTGCATTGAATTACTGAGCCAACATGACTCACTTTGTTAAGCTCCACGCATCCGCTGTCTTCCACATTGGGCACCCCACCATGTTTCTTTCTGAGTTCCCGAGAAAACCTTCTGGCTCTGCATCTATCTCCGCGCTGCCATGTCCTTACTGACCCGACCTTGAGCTCTTCCACGAGCCAAGCAACTTCGTCTCACCCAGCCGGCCACCTGCTTATCTTCTTGCACGCATCTCCATGGCTCATCCTTTCAAAATTGACAGATTCCTCCCAACATACTAGCTTGACTCGGAATTTATTACATGAAGTTAAGCTACGTCATAAGCTGGCCCTTGAGAAAATCACTTGTTCTTTCCCATGTATGAGTTTTGCAATATACTTCGCCTTGCAGAACCATTTCCTGCTATAAATGATACCAAGCCAATGATCCACCAACCATCCTGTACGCTCGATATCAAGCTCCCTACATCTTCATGACCTTTAAGCCATTCTCTCTGTGTTGAATTCTGTCGAGTTCATCCAATTGGGTGAGCTAATCACTCCACATGACCTAGTCTACGATCTTGCCTCGCGAGCCCCTCAAGCCAATGTTTCCTGCCATTTCTTCTCGGTTTGACGCTCATGCAATGAGTTGTGCATCAACTTTGCCCACACGTAATGACCATTCTGGCTCGCTGAGCCTTTTCTGAGCTCGCCCGAGCTATCACAACAACTCGGCCTCCATTTCTTCTGCTATCACTCAACCAGCTCGCCTACCAGCATATAGGCAAGATATTTAATTGAGTGACCCGGTTCAAGTCATTTTTTCATAGTTTCCCCATTTTTTTAATTTTCCTGGAATTTTCAGGATTAATGGGTCAAGGGAAATTTAATGTAGTGCCTTCGGGCCAGTTACACACTTTTGCCATTTTCTTTCATTTTGAGCGGATGTGGGCCCATTTGAAGTTATGTTCGCACTCGGGCAAACCCAAGACCGAAAAGAAAAGAATAGACCAAAATGGTCCCAACCTTCCGGAACACCGTAAATGTTCCCCAGTATAAATTTTTTAAGTGTACGCCTCAAGTTATCCTGTGAAGCCCTTTCCGGTCCCGTGGTCCCATTTACCCACATTGTCCAATTCTACCTAAAGGCAAAATTGGATAACATTTTTAGCGACCTCTCAGGATAATTTCCGCTAAGAACTATTCTAGTAGCCTTCAGAATCCATTGGGAATGGAGTCACTATTAATCCAAAAATTGATCTTGGACTGTTTGTGTTGCTAATTATGAAGTATGTTGAATCTAATGATTTCCTCGACACCTATATCACATTGAAAAATTTTGAGTAAACATTTCTGCGTTTGGGACATCATGGAACTCCATTATATCATGAATTTTCCCCTTCTTCTTAACATTTCACCTCGGCATGCTATCATGCAAGGACAACTACGAGGAAACATAACACAGAAACAACTAAAACCACACATGCTTCAAATGAAACATGTAGAGTGTGTAAGGTAATTATTCTACTGAAAACAAACATATTCCTACTCTATGCTAGCTGAAGGCACATGTGAGCTAAACACATCCTACAATTGGTTGTGCAAAATAGATTCCTTTCCTCACAATGTGCAACCATGTAGATGATGTGACAATAGACATGTCCGAGACTAAGAGTGAAAACTGAAACAAGCTCATTCTCCACTTGGTTCACCAAGGTATCTCTTTGGAAAGATAAAGAATGCCTCTTTTAGTTGCTCTGCATTTATTTTTAGAGGCATTGACTCGATCCTTGAGGTTGTGAAATTCATCCTCACATTCAAGTGAATGTGATTGGTTCAGGCTTCTCTTTTGGCTTTAATGAAGCCAAGTACCTTATGGGACACAGTTTAATCCTTTGAATATGCCACTGCTTTCCGAGCTTCATCTTTAACAAGAAATTCTAGTTGAAGAAATCCTCAAAAGATGGTTATTCATAAGCTGATTTTCCTCCTCTTCCGATTGAAGATAGAGTTGATATGTATTTTCAACCTCCTCATCCGAAATTAAATTTGCAAGGCCAAATTATTTCCTCTGCTTCTTCCGAGGACTATTTGGGGTACAAAAAATAGCCTTCTTCTATCATAGGTTCATTAACCAAATTAGGCTCTGTAACTGAAAATAGGAAGCTCTCAATGATATAATCTTCGTTCAATGCTTTTGAATATGTCCATGTTTCTCCCATGTGTTCCTTTCTCTCTTCGTTCAATGATTCATATGGAAGATTCAATTCTTCCAATTTCAAAAGCTGTAAGCACTTCTTGAATGTTCCTCTCCATGGCACGAGGAACTTTATGTTGAAGGATAGACGATGGAATAACAGAAACAAACATTTATATATGCTCTTTTCATCAAAGTATTCCTCCAAATATGAAAAATAATGTCACTCTTCCTTCCCCGATTGTGATGAGAATTCATATTCCATTGTGGTGTTCTCCAAATTGGCATTTTCTCCTCCTAACCTTCTTCATCTTCAAACATGAAATTAGAGAGCTCAAATTCATCTCTAAAATCAGAAATTTGAAAAGATGAAGAAAAATAAGGATTTGGAATTTCCTACATTTCCTATTTTGCACTTGAAACCTCTGAGTCCACCTTGATTTCCTCCATGGCAAGAATCTCCTTATGACTAGTTACAACATTTGATGAGGCTATTGGTAAGTCAGTGCAACCTTCTAGGAATGTTGCAAGTTCTTGACATGTAGGGAAACTAGGATCACTACATCTAGCTGAAATACCTTGCACTTTGGAGATCTTTTCTTCATTTACTTGCACATGCCTCTCTTCTTCGTGAGATACTGAATCCAACTCTGCTCTTCTACAACCAAGCTCGTGAAACTTGTGGTGGATCAAAAATCTTCATAAAAATAGTGTCAGCATGTACCTGCATTTGGAACACATAGATTGTTGGTCATTATTCTTTAGCTCTGGCTTTGTCTCTACTACAAAACTAGTTTTTACCACATGTTCTTAAGCCATAACTTCTTAAGAAGGTTTTGTGAGGAGTGGAATTTTCTTGATGTTAAGTTTTTCAGCCCACTCCTTCAAATTCTTTTCAACCTCTTTTTTCTAGTCTCCTTAACCATATCCTCCTCTTCTTCGCTAATATCATAAGTTTGGTCCACTAAAATAAATTCTGGAATGTAGGAGGAAGGGTGGGTTGGGATTCAATTATTTCCTTCATTGTTTGAGGTGGTGGAAGATGTACAACTTCTTGTCTTGATGGCCTTTGTAGAAAAGAAGGAATTTTAGAAGAAAGAGGAGCAGAAGATTCATGATGGGATGGAATAATAGGAGATGAAGAAGTGAGATTCACAATATGGGTAGCGGTGAAAAGCTTAGGATTTGAGGTTTAGACTAAAATGATATTGGTTGGGAAATGGAAAGAGGACTCTAAGGTGGTGGTGTAGGACTTACCCATTGACAAGGATTCCTTGCATCAAACTCATAGGCCTCTATCTCTTCGATCCAACCTTCAAGTTGAGGTAAAATTTCAGCCATAAAAGCAATCTTTTCCTACAGGCTGTAAAATTTGGCATAGGGCCAACCCATGGACAAGGTACCCTAAAGCCAATTTTGAATGCCTTTATTTGAGTTGTGGCTCTAGATTGCACCATACCTGCCTCCACTTTTACATCTTAAGCTACAACTCAACATCTTCATATGTGGAAAATCCTCCATCATCTGCATATTCCTGCTCTTGAAAAGATGCATAGTTAGGTGAATAACCAAACTGGCCATGACTCTGCTCATAGGGATATGCATGTTGCAACTAATTTTCATCATAATATTGAATTGGAGGTGGATTGTAGTTATCAAGATGGATTTTGTAAGCTTGGAGGAATGTTGAACTGGTATTGCTGCTGCTGCAAGTGGGAATTCCACTGTGGGAAAGAAGTCATGATTGCACAACTTCATGGACTGAATGAAAATGGAAAGATGTGGGAGAAAAATAGATGGAAATGGGTGAAAAAGAAAGTCTACAACTCAGAGAGTGGGTTACTTAGACCAATGGAGTCGTCAATTGTTCTTGGGTATACCTCCTAAGGCTAAAATTTCACTAAGAGAACAACAACTTAATGAAATAAAGTGAACAAAAAAAACACACATGTGAAAAATGTGACTCTTGTGGTCCCACCAGAGAGTGCCAAAATTTTATCGCTAAATCACTGCACCCCAAATGACCAAGTGATGAATAGTGCATTCAATGTGATTGGGTAGCATGTGACCACCTCTCAAGTTGAGGGACTTATGGGCTTGAGGTGAATCTCCGAGAGAAGGATGGATTCCTATTCCTAAAATAAGCAATACACTACTCCTAATGAGGAAATAAACTAACTGGACCTATACTAACATTTCAACGGATTAGAGAGATATTGCATGAAGTAAAACCTATACTAGAATTCATGATGCACAAGGAAATGGGTTTTCTAGACAAATTCTCGGTCTTCCAATCAAGAAGGATGAATATGGGAAGGATGAGCATGCATCACAAACCAACCGCATATGATACTTCATTACAGGGTAAGCACAACTATAAACACCAATAATCTACACACCCGGTTCCCACACAAGTAGTCAAATAAATACACCTATATGCATACCATTTCGTGACATAAGTCATCCATTCTATTAACTTGATTAAACTCATCGTCACACTATTTAAACAAAATCCCTATACCTAGGTCATTACACCTACACCCCTTCAATTAATTAATTAATCACTCACCTCACATTTCCTAGGCTAATTAAATAATTAATTAGTTAATTACATATTCCATTTCACCCTTACACCTCACCATGTGAACTCATCATGATCCCTTAGTTTAACTAGAAACCTTCTAAATGTGTCCCTACCCTAACTACTTCTATCCTCATCTAACTTATCCCTATGATAAGCCCCTACTTCACACTAGTTACAACTAGTTTAAAATAGGGAACCTACTAAAATCATCCCCACATCTACCCTAACCATCTCTATCCTCATCTAACCACATCTCGACCTCTCCGAGCTATCATACTACATCTTTCAAAATACGCAAGCACCATAGTTCAACTTAAGGTTTATCTCTCTATATCTCTCCCAAATTCAAACCGAAAAAAAACGCCTCGGAGATTTCCTCGGTCGTCGGCGATCTATAAATAGTAGTTTTCTCGCCTATTCGGGACCATTCATGACCATCCATGTGAATTCATAGACATTGTATAACATTATCAAGTGTTATAAGGGTTTATCAAAGTGTCGTCTTGCATCCAAAGTTGACCTAATCACCTAATCACCAAAGATTCAATTTGTTGATCATTCATCATCCTTTGCACTAGGAATAATACAATCCATGCAGGGGCTAGAGTGTGTGTCATTCATATAGTTCCATCGATAGACTAGAGACCATTTTCGAATCCACCCATAAGATCGTGGAGGAAACTAAAGAGTTCTTGGAAGCCTACTACGAAGTGTAGTGTATCAAAGTTGACCTAGCTCGGTTTGAGTACCAAGACGAAGTAGGATTTGACATCCCTAGAGACCCACAAACCAAACCTGAATCGGAATCGAGGAGTAAAATCATCTTTGGAGATCCTGAATCGGATCTTGCATGTCTCTAAGACAACGAGGAGGATATTTTAAACTTCTTCATAGATTATTACATCAAGGAACTTGACTGTATTTCTCACGAAGAGGATGACCTATCCTGTTCGGCGGGCTCCAATTTATTCGAGAATCTTGATCGACTGGATTTCGAGTTTGAGTTCTAAATGCATTTATTTTCATATCATCATTATCAGCTGATATTTGTAATAGAATGAATAATTGGAAGACATTTTATCACATATTTTCATACATCTTATGCTATATCTCACTATCACAAATAAGATTAAATTTTTTAAAGCGGGTTGACATCCACATAAGGGATTCCTTTGACTTCTCGGGAATTGGCCTTTTCAGAAACCCACCTATCCTTATTACTAATCCCATCTTGTGTAGTGTCTGCGTGATTGCATATTTACTCACAATCTAGGAGCTTGATCCATTCTTCACATAACACAACAATCAATCATCCATCAACATCATCTATGGGTACCTTGGAAATCTTGCCATGTTTGACATTGATCCAATTTTACCTCCTAGTATTATCAACTAAACTATAAAGGTAAAATTATTATCAACATTCTAGAACATCCAGAGGGACCTTAATCCCTCTATTCTTATGCTTCATCAATAAAATAGTATTTTTTCTTATTGTGTAACAATCGCTGCGATCGGAGTCGATTCATCGCATTTTTCCGTTGTTTTTTTCTAAAATATAGCCTCACGTTTGCTTTTCACTCTTTTGATTTTTGTTTTCTATTTTTCCTAACTTGTTTGCATGGTAGTCTTTGTTTTTGAAAAGCTTGTTTACTAGATTATCAAGATTTCTTGCTTTGAAAAATTTGCTGAAATCTAAAAAAAAGGAACGATCTCATAGTAAGTCCTAATCCCTCTTTTGCTTTCTGTACTACATTATGATTGTCTATTCTCATCAAAAATAACACTTCATTTTGGTCTTAAAATGAACCATTTCATACTTCTTGATCATCTAATTTTAATTAGGGAAGTTAATTTATGGCATCCACTTTATATTTCCCCACATAACCAAAACACTTATAAATAAAAACACATTCAAACAATTCCCACCTAGGTGAAACTGATTGGGATTTCATCACCCAATAGGGAAACCAACTTGGTGTTTTGGCCAAGTATAATCTCATATCTTTCGGTATATATTGGCTTTTTGACTCCCTTATCGTAACGGGACCGTGAAGTGAGGGGTTAGGCCCCAATACCATGCCCGTCCCAGAAATAGTATAGAGTTGGGCCTCATGTACCATCGGATCTATCGAGGACTTTGCCCTTACACATTCCCGAAACCATCCATAGAATACCATTTCATGGAACTTCGTTAACCATCTTACACATTTCACTCTTTCATAAATAACCAAGATAAACATAAAACTACATTTTTGCTTTTTCTTTCTTATTGATCATAAATCTACCCAATTAATTATTTTTCATTTTTTTCTATGTGGTTGTGTGTTCTTTTACTATGGTTCTTAACAAACAACAAGCTCCTAACCAAGATTTTGAAAAAATTTCCACCCCGATACCTATACCATTTAAAAACAAGTCCCATTTTACACTTTGCATTGGCTACACTGCTTCCTATAACATTTTACCAAAAAATCACATCCACTCCCTTTCGATGACCAACGAACCTCGAATAACAAAGAATTTTTTTCGATATCATGGTAAAATCCCTCCTACATCTGGAATAGAAGAAAAACAACACCACTTCTCTCCTAGTTCTCAATCAGAGGTGTCCGAACCCCTTTTCTATAACAAGGGAGACCTTGTTTTCGAAGAAATGTTAGATTCTAACCCCATTACTCTTGACACTTATTTAGTAGCTAAGGGTGTCCAATGACATTCATTCACATGTCAACCAATTCCATACACCTACAATCATTCATCCGGTATTGCATGTCTTATCAATTCAAATCAAGAACATGTCATCCATTAGTTATATTCATACAATTCAATAGGTCAACTGAAACATCAAATGTCAGTCAACCCATCCTGTTAACCCATTGTAAATTTCAAGTGACAAATTCTACTAGACAACCTGAGACATATGATGTCTCTTCAGTTCCTATTTATTACCTTCATATTATTTCATCACAAAACACAACTTCCCAACAATCGCATCTTCACCAAGCCCTTCTA
The DNA here is from genome assembly GCA_018340775.1 of Taxus wallichiana var. yunnanensis. Classification (NCBI taxonomy): domain Eukaryota; kingdom Viridiplantae; phylum Streptophyta; class Pinopsida; order Cupressales; family Taxaceae; genus Taxus; species Taxus wallichiana. The sequence continues at coordinate 74,657,607 of CM031237.1, read as the reverse complement.
CGGGTTCACACCACCCCTAAATAGTACTATTGCTTCTCATCTACCCCTCTAGTTTCTTCACAGTACAAACACCTCCATCAAGTTCCATAATATTTTCTAATTTCATAACTTCACAACCAGTTACTAACCCTATTAAAAATATCACCATGTTTATACCTACAACTATGTCATTAATCAATACCAGCACCATTTTGAACTCATTCTGTTTCACAACACATACCACAACCATCACAACCGCTAATCTCGCACCACAATCTACAATTCTTCAAAAATTCCATAATACAATATCCCACAACAAAATGTTTTGTATCAAATACCATCCTCAGTTGTTTCTATTATACATTTCCAGCAATCTCTTACCTATTTGCAACCGCTTACTTATACATCAATGAAATTACAATATCAATACGTACAACCCTTGTAACATCTAACATCTCAACAAATTATTCAACAAAATATTCCTTATCAACAAAATAACCCATAATAAATTATCCCACAACACAATATTCCTTATCAACAAAACATCCCACAATACAACATGCCTCAACAATATATACCACAAAAACATTCCACAATACAATATCTCATAGCACAACTTCCTCTATCAACAAAATATTCTCAAGTGATATCAGATATACCCACAACCTAACCAATTCTCATTTGAACTGGCTCATCCTTGCAGGAAACTTTCTCATCCTAATCCTCTCCAAGCTCTTATGAACCACATATCTAGTCTCGAAGCTACTTCATCTGCACCCAAGAATGTGCTCTCTTATGACCAAATTTGCAATGAGCCCATTCACCCTTCAGTGCCATATAAAACATATCCACCTCATTGGGAACTTCCAAAGTTCATCAAATTTTAGAGCAAGGAAGATCGTCAACAATACATCTGTGTTTTTCGTCATGCCTGCTACCTAATAACCCACGATCAAGATCTTATGATGATGAATTTTCCTAAGTCCCTTGTTGGTCATACTTTGGATTGGTATAATAATATTCTGTAATATTCCCTATTCTCTTTCGTGTAACTTTCTCACCTCTTCTTAGAACATTTTTCCATAAACATAGCCCATAAAATCTCTATCAATGACCTATATGCCATAAAACAATTCAGGATGAATATATTGCTGATTTTTTCACTACATTTGGAGAGGGTAATTAATCAACTATCCTATTCTTTAATGCAAACAAAATTAATTGAAATTTTATGTCGTTCATGCGCCAAGCACATTCCATCAACATTACAAATCCAATCATTTAAAAAAAAATTATGAGGCTTTCACCATGGCCCATAGATTGTAATTGCGATCTTTAAACGCCAATTTCACTAAATTGGGACTTATTCCAGTCCCAACAACTAAAAAATATAGCCAATATTGTTATTTTTGGATTGCAAAATGTTAAATATTGGAATTATCTAGACTCAAAATTGAACATATCAGATTCCAATATCGTATATATTGGAATCCGGATATGAGACACCAAAATTGGGTCACACTCCCCCTTGACCCCTCGTCACATAACCAAACTAAAAACACTTACCTAACCATGGCCTCTTTCACTTTACACCTAGATTAATTTAATTAAATTAATCCATATTATCATCATATATATTATTTAATTATCCTAATTAAAATAATTCCCACCCCACCACATCACCTACACACCTCACCTAGATACCTCACCTAACCACCTCACCCTAATTCTATTCTTAATATGTTGCCATAACTAACTAAGACCTAGTTCAAACCCTATAAATCAATGCCTACACCCCCTCTAACCACATTCCAGCACAAGAAAAGGTAACTCTCACTCTTGACCGGATGAATAGAGAGATCTGGTAGAAATCATGGCCATGATATCCTATTTTTAGTTAACCGAGGAATCCCACCATAACCGACGCCATCAATCCAGGAACCATCGTCGGTCTCCCTTAATTCCCTTTTGGCAACCTTATTTCAAGGTTGGCATATCTCGAGTAAAGGAGAGAGTAATCACATCTACATACGACTAGAGCAAGCTTTCTTTCATGCCTAGACATTCACAACCATCCCAAAAAAAGGATCCGATCCAACCAAGTAAGGAGAAAGGCCTAGGAAGCTCAAGAAAGAGCTTCCCATCAATCGGTGATCCTTTACTGGAAGAAATATCCAACCATCATCTCCAATCTTCATCCATAGATGACTTGAAGCACATTCAAGTAAGTACACTCCTCTATCCCATTCATTTTATCTAGATATTCTCGGTATTTACCTTCCTTTGTGTGTTATTTGCTTTCCTAGCCACCCACTGATCTCCTCGATAGCTACCCCTCCATACCCCTTCCAAGACCCTACAAAACCCCGTCCAAACAACCCAACAACCCCTTTCAACCTATCCAATCCTTTGTGCAATCACAAAAGTGGCCCAAAACCCGTTCTGCAATATTTCAAATTTCTCACACCCATCAAGGCGTCAGTCGCCCTAGAACTCGATCAATTGAGCCTATACCGTGTCGGTTACCTACGATACTAGTCCTTTGTTACCATTCACCAACTTAACCCATAACTCATCCCAAATTCACCTGAACCTCACCAATCCTTCCCATTGACTTGTTATTCCACCTAAACCTTGATAACACCTCACTCGGCTCCCCATCAACCTGGAAAATAGACCGGACCCACATTCTTGACCCTCTTTCATTTCTTGATAGGACTGGCATTGGTGTCCATTAAACAGTATCAGTCACCCCTCGACCGGAATTGGTCTCGTAATCATCAACATATTACATACCAATAACCTACCTACTTACTCCCAAGTTGCCCATAATCATCTATGACCTTCATCGGAACTCGTTAGACCTACAGAAAACCCATAACCACTTACCCAACCTTCGATTTGATCCTAACCTTGCTTGTTAGATTAGATTTCTTTTATTGTGTTTATATCGGATGCCTAAATCATATTAACTACGGTAGGACAAAATTTACCTTATTTCTTGCATTGATTTTTTTAAAACAAACGGATTGATAGCCTTATAGGAGTATCACACTTCCCAGATCTAGCATACGCTAGGTAGTCCACTACATATCTTGTTTAAATTCTCTTTGGTGGTCTTGTTGTCTATTTCGGGTAGTTCCTCCTAGCTAAAAGGAAGCTCTCACAATCATTTGTGGATTGAGAAGTCAACACTCTTGTAACAACCTTCAACCAACATAAACAAGTATTCCTCCTAGCCCATTACCTTTATCTGTTTCATCAACTTTTAAGAAACATCTAAGAATCAGTGAAACAATTTGGCACACTTGGTGGGACCCATTTGGGGTTCCTTGCATTTCTTCAAATCGTAGGTAAAAAAATTGTATGTTTGTTTCCTTTCCGAAAGGTTCTCTCATCAAATTTCTCCTTGGAATCTTCTTTTTTTCTATTGTCTAAGAGAAATCATGTTTTGGTGATATAAAAATAACTCTTATTTTATTTCATTTGTACTACATTAGTGAAAGATCATATTCTCTCCTGTTCATATTTTTGTGTCATCAAATTTAATATTTCAATTTGGGCTTAAAATAAGTGCATTACATTCTGATTTATCATATTAGCTCACATTAAATGAGGGCAACCTATATGTTGGAAGTCATGCCCAGCTGATGGTTGACAAAAGAATCATAGAAAGCACATTCTCTCTCTCTCTGAGTCTTACCAAACTGCACAAATTCAAATTAACACATCTTTCTTAAACAACATCCTTCCCGAGGAACGCTCACATTGATTGATCGAGGAAGATTGATAGGTAATCCCTAGCTCATTACTTATGTTGAGTCATATCTCGGATGATAGCCCGCCCCCACCATAACATACCGAAACCTCATCTTCTTGATCTCCTTCTTGCAGGAAGCCTTCCTCACCAAAAAAATTCTACCCTACAGTTCATATAAGTCAGGTCCTAAAATAGCTTAAAGTGAACAAACATAACAGAAAGAGAACTCTTAGAATTGTATTTTTCTTAGTGTTTCTACTTGGATTTCATTTTGAGGTGAGAGGAAATAGTATTCATCTTTTAATTTCTCCTTGCACGCTCCTCATCATAGTTGGTGTAGTCCGACTTTGTCGAGTGTGCTTGGACCCCATTTTCTCATTCTCGCATTTACGGGTTTGATTCCATAATTGATTTTAAGTCACAACCACATTTTTTCTTCATCTCTGTTTCAATTTCATAGTAATGGTGTGTCGATCCAATGACCATCGTTAGTTAACCTTTGATTGTCACCGGTTTAACCTAACCAACATCGGTTTACTATTCTTTTAGTTAACTTGCCCAAAGGGACACCTATTTCACCTTCTTTCTTTGTTTAAAGTTTCGTAACTCTCCATATCTTCTCTGTTATGATAAAATCCATCATACATCTTTCCTACACAGTAATTATCGGTATGTTTCCTTATTTGGCAAGATGTTCTTTTCTCACAGTGACCAACCATGGTTATCTCGACCGACATCGGTTTACCATAACCGATGTCAATTAGCTGTGTTATTTACCCAGTGACATATTGACCCAATCCACCTACCAATACCTATTTTTCTATTTCTACTATGTTTTGTGTCATTTATAGGATACAATCTCACCAAATAAGTACTTATTCACATGGTGCTAACTTGCGGCCACTAGGAAAACGCTCTCATATTTCATGCTAGGCATCAACCACTCCCACCTAGTCCTTCACCCCTTCCATCCTGTCACCCATGGATCCTAACCAACCTCTCACCATCGCCACGGTGTGACAAGGAGTTTACACGACTCATTGATCGAGAATCCCGTGGCCTTGTAGCATTATCCTTCCCACACCTCCACTCGAGATGCCTCGGGTTAGTTGATATATGAAATGCCCATATCTATCTCCCGACCCTTGTCTACTGCCTCTGCGTCAGCCCCTTACAGTTCCACATTACCCTCACCTACTTTGTCCCCTGTCCTTTCGTAGCTAGGCCCCTTTCCCACTCTAAGCGCCACATCTACCATGTCTCTTGCACCCGTAGTCTCCACCATACCTTTGTCAACCACCCAGAACATAGCCTCATATGTGCCCATTGTCTCACATATACCAATCGCAACACAACCACCCCTGGTGTCGGTGACCACTACCCCATATCAAAACATCATCCTCTCTATTCCATAGTCCCTACCCCCTATCTCTACTAGAGTCACTATGACCATCCCACCTTCATATACCTACTATCAACCACCTCCCATTTAGTCTTTCATTTATTAGGGTATGTGCCCCTATGTCAGTTCCCCATTCTTAACCTCCCTATTCGGCATCACCATACACTAGAATTCCACCCCATCATATGTTCAACACCAACCCCCTTTCACTACCAGAGGTACCCAATCTTCACAACCTACTAATGACCTCATCAAGCTAATGATGGACAAGATGCAGACACTAGAGGCATCGGTTTCCGGCTCGTGTAATTCTCTCACCTACGATGAAATTTGTAATGAGCCCATCCACCATCCATTCCTATTCGTCCATATCCCATACATTGGGAGATGCCAAAATTTAACCGCTTCAACAACAAAGAGGACCCGCAACAACATTTGCGGTCTTTCAAACATGGGTGCTATCTTATTGCCCATGATGATGATTTTCTTCTGAGGACCTTTCCCATGTCTCTTACCAGGCCCGCATTGGACTGGTATAGTGGGTTACCTAGACATTCTATCTACTCATTCAATCAGGTATCCCAAGCCTTCTTGGATCACTTCTCGATTAACATCGTTAAGAAGGTTACCATGACTGACCTCTACTACATGCATCAATATGTCGATGAGTCTATCACATATTTTGTCAATCATTGGCGTAGCTTGATTCAACTCACATTCCAATTACCACAAACCGAACTCATAGAACTCTTTACATGGGCTTGCGCTAGACACATTTCACCGACCACCTGCAGATGTAGACCTTCCAGAAAATTGATGAGGCATTCACCATGGCACGAAAACTAGAGATTCGAGCCATTGAAGAGAAGAAAATCCAACTACGAAATAAGAACACTGCATTCAAGTCAAATGATACTTCTTCTTCTTTGAAACCTCAAAATAACTATTCAAAAGCCAAGGGAACCGCCAATGTGGTGGTACTCAAGGCCGGCCCCGCCCATCCATCTAACAAAGGCAAACCCGTATCTAAAATTCCCCTATCTAGACTTTTCAATTCAAACGAGAACAAAGGAAATACACCCCAATTGGGGAGCCATATTCATCTATTTTAGAAAATATTATTAAAGCTAGTGCTATCACCCTTCCTCCTATAAAACCACACACTAGTTTTGATCCCACTCACCCCACACCTGCGTGGTACAAAGAGCATGAATTCTGTAACTATCATCATGTAAAAGGTCACAGCGTGATGAAATTACATCACTTTCAAAAACATTGTCCAGGAAATGCTCGAGAGTGGTGAGTTAGTCTTGGATAACCTAAACGCACCTGCCAACCAAAACCTACATATTTTCAAGAAACCATTTCCTAATCACGCCTTGTCTTCTGACCAAATGGTGATACCTCAAATAATGATAGTAATGCACGTGAGGTCCATGCTATTTTCAATGACATACTAGTTGTTTCTCACTTATCTCATGTTCCTTCCATCAAGGAAATCCTATCCCGAAGTCCTCTACCTACGCAGGAACCCACTTCACCTATTCCTCCACCCACAGAGGAACACCCTTCATCTCCCCCTCCACTCACGAGAGGAACCTCTTGTTAGCATTGAGACCATGTCACCTTTAGCTTCTCCACCTAGTGAGCCATCACCAGCGGTGCCTCCTCCACCCATAGAGGAGTACCCTTCATCTCCTCCACCTACAAAGGATCCATTAAAAATGTCGTTGCCACTAGGTGACCATTCTCTATCAGCCACCCAAGATCTGCTGACCTACTTTTGGCTCTCTTACCCACAGAGGCTGAAGCTACCGATTTCCCTGTTTCTCAAACACATTTTATAGGAATCACCACTTGATCCACATCAGCCCCACCTACAGCGGTACCATTTTCAATCTTAGCCGATCACCTAGATTATGTCGATAGAGCCTCTCTTTAGGAGTGTCATTTTGCTACACGCCTCCACCCAAATGCAATTTTCACTCACAGACGATTCTACTATCTATCCGAAGGTGTTTTAACCACCCAAACCACACATAACCATGACTCTTGGAACATCCTCTGTTGCATCATCCTCATCTACGCCTGACCCTTTACTCACTAGCCGACGTATTCCTACAGCACCTATCGTATCTAAACCCATTAGCACCTTAGGGGTCATACCGACATCAAACCCTACCCATCCCCCTATCAAACTAGATTTGGCCACACCTTCCTGAACACCCATTGAACCTATTCCCAAGCCTAAAAGGAAGACCCAACCTTCTAGGCCACATACACCGACCTCACCTACCACACCTTTGTCACCTTCACCTCTACCGTCCATCCTAGGACCTCACCCCTCGACCCTAACCAAACAACTCCCCTCCAATAGTAAATCCAAAACTCTCACAACCCCTTTACCATGACCCGCTAATATGCCCAAAAAATCCACACATCCCCCCATTACTGTAACCCCTTACCTCCTATACCACCATTACCTTCCATACCTCCATCACTACCCATGAAATTTTCCTCCCTTCCACCTGTGCCTCCTTCTTAGCCTCGACTAACACCTACCATTGCGCCTCAATTATCCCCATGGGTAACTTGTCCCCTCCTACCATCTACCTTTCCATCCACATCACATACTCCTTCCTCACCTCTATCTAAGAAAGGACAACAAAAATTAAAATCTTAATGATCTCCAAAGAAGTGGTCAAACCTATTGCTCCTTCATACATTACTGGTCCCTCTGCCACACCTTTACCGAAGAAAGTGTAATCCAAACCAAAGATGATACCACCCCCAGAATCTATCATTCAAGCTTCCCCTCTTAAGAACCCCCCATCATGACACCTCTCATACCACAATCACCCATTATTCCACCCAAACCCACACTCACTTCACATTGTGATCCACTAGCAGGATCATACGCCATTATCCTAGCTAATCTCCTAGAAACCTCTGCTATCACACTACCACCTCTTAGACCTTACGACCCTCTCAAACCTAAACTAGAAGGGTTTGATGATACTAAAATTTATACTTACCATCGTGTGCCAGGACACGATGTCGAGAACTATAAGGGTTTAAAAGCAGCCCTCATCCAATTATGTCCTTCTAAACCAAATTTTGATGACGATGATCTCCTTGACGAGGACCCTATTCCACCTCCACCAGTTTCCCCACATCTTCTTCTTGTACCTATATCACAACCCACACTTCCACCCCACAACCTTTTTATCCACCCCAAAATTTGAAATCAACATGGTCCATATCAGAGAGATTGCCAAACCCCCTCCTAAATTCCAATGTGCCCAACTCATTTCACAAGGATCCTACCCACCTCTCCTCCTCAAATCAACATGGTCCACATTACTACCCATTCTAATAAAGAAAAGGGAAAGACAAGGCAACCGACCCATCAACCAACCCCGTACCCAACATACCAGTTGTACCCACACCTAAAGTCACTATCCATGGTCCCACATATCCTATTTTCGATGGGGTTATGCACCGCACGATGCTCAAATAATTACACCAATCTTCTCTCAAAATGTCCCTATATGATCTCATCCAAACCTCAGAGTCACATCGCCAAGCCCTCATGGAGGTTCTTCAGTCTATTGAGGTTTTACCCAATGATCCTACACCCATAGCCTCCATTATCACACCTCATCATGTAGCCTACCTCACCAAATTCCCACCTTCCTCTACACCACCTACTCACCAAGTAGCCTCTGTCATTTTCTCAAATGAAGAGATCGCACCCCAGAAAATAGATGATCATGATCCTTCCCTTTTCATCTCTGTCCATATCGATAAATATATGCATCGACATGTTATGATCGATGGGGCGCTAGCATTAACATCATCTCCTCCCATGCATTTAGCCAAATGTGTATACCTAAAAATTGCATGCATAAACACCCCATCATGTTGCGTTCATTTAATGATGCTATCACTTCTACGCTTGGCACTGTCATCCTCCATGTTTGTTTGTGTCCTGCATTGTTCTAGAGTTATTTTACGTCTTAGAAGGGAGTTTCAATATAGCATGTTGCTTGGCGGGCCACTGGATTCATGTCACGGGTTGTGTTCCTTCCACTTTGCATCATTGTGTAAAGTTTGAACATGAAGGACATACCTATACCATTCTAGTCTACCCATCACCTTTCAAGACCTGCAACATGCTTATCTTGACCTAATGACATGTTTGTACCCATTAAGTCATCTACCTCCATCCACCAATGCTGCTTGCTTACCTCAACCAAACCTAAATATTCCATACCTACCACTTCCACAACCTCCCACGGCCGACCCATAGCCTCTCAATCAGCTAGCTCTAACTCTGATCCAACCTCTAACATATCGTCTATCCCAGTTACCCACATATATACCACCGATCCCTTGGAAGGTGTTTTTCAAAACCTCACTCGGGGATAATATCACCTATATAATGTCAATACATTCCTTACTCCACAAGAGTATGGAAACCTTCACCAACACCCTCATTATGATCACCACATGGCGAGTGTCTTCTTTATGCTCCTCCCCATCTTCACACCACTCTCACCTATGGGGACTTGATACTTAAAATTACACACCCAAACCACCATCACAAACCCGGCCCTTTTTACTAACCTTCATTCACTTAACAACCATCACTTCACTCACACTTTCCTACACCGATGTACATGGAAGGGTTTTGGTTTTGGCTTTTATGAGTAGGGTCGTCACATAGTTATTTCATGTACCACCGGTAAACACAATGACCATAGTGGTATCGTCTTTACCAAACTATCTGCAAGAAGGCCCGCATTGAACTCATTGAGGATGATGACCCTTCTTCACCTTCTTCACCACCTTCACCAATGGAGTCGATGGATCCATAATCCATTCCTCCTAACTTTTTTTTTCATAAATACCATTTCCTTGGGACCTTTCACTTGTCAATGTGATGACAAGGTTCCCTCTTCTCTTCCATTCCTTTATCCTGACATGATTGAGGATGATACACCCTCTATTAACATCATTCAATGTCAGGATGATGAGTCTATATTCACCTACCTTGGTGTGGAAGTTTCTTACATTCATCGGTCATTTCCCTCTGAGATGCAAACCATGTTGAATGAATCAACTATCGAAGTCAACATCAACACTCATGATAACCCACACATTCTAAAGATTGGCCAATCTTTAGATGTTGTTGAATAGGAAGCCATCACTTATTTTCTCAAAAATCATAACCATGCTTTCACTTGGTCCTATGTTGATATGCCCGATATTGATCCCACCATAGTGGTCCACAATATCATAACCATTCCTGATGCTAAATCTGTAAAAAAAGATGAGGAAAATGCACCCTCGCATTGCTCTTTTAGTCAAAGAGGAACTTCAATGCCTTCTTTCAGTTTCCTTCATCTTACCCATTGACTACCCCCAATGGATTTATAATATTGTCCCTATCACTAAAGTGACAGGGGGACTTTGCATTTACACAGACTTCAAGGACCTCAAACTATCTTTCCCGAAGGATGAATTTCCTTTACCTGGTATTGATTAGCTAGTTGATCTTACCGCTGGTCATGAGATCCTATCACTCATGGATGACTTCTCGGGTTATTACCAAATCTTTCTCACCCCGGAAGATCAGCACAAAAATGCATTCATAACCCCTGGGGACCTTCGCTATCGAGTCATGCCTTTTGGTCTTAAAAATGCTGGTGCTACATATCAGCGGGCTATGAATTATATCTTCCATGACATCATGCACCATATATTATAATATTACGTAGATGATATCCTCACAAAATCCAAACATCGGGCCGAACACCTTACAGTCTTGAAAACCATCTTTGATTGCCTCATCAAGTATTGTGTTCACCTTTAACCCAAGAAATGTGTCTTCATGGTTCTCTCGGGAAAGCTCCTGGGATTTATCATTTCCTTACGTGGCATAGAGGTTGACCTGCTAAAAGTCAAGGCCATTCTCAAAATGCCTCCACCCACTAACCTCCACCAACTTCGTAGTTTGCAAGGTAAGCTGCAATCTATTCACCAGTTTATTTCCCAACTATCGACCATTATCAACCATTTCATCATCTTCTTAAAAAGGATGTCTCCTTCAAATGGGATGATGAATGCCACAAAGATTTTGAGGCCTTAAAACAATACCTTCTCCAACCACCCGTACTCATTCCACCTAAAGAAGACCAACCCTTCTACCTATATATCTCTGCTACTGATCACTCCTTAGGGGCCATGCTCACTCATCGCGATGAACAACATAGAGAACAGGTGGTTTATTACATAATCCATACTCTTATGGACTACGAAACCTGATACACCCATGCCGAAAAACTTTTCTTAGCCTTAGTTTTTGTAGCCACTAAACTTCGTCATTACCTACTCAACCATAAAACATATGTCATTACCAACACAGACCCCTTACATTACATGTATGCCAAACCTTACCAAAATCAACGTTTTGCACGTTGGCTCATGCTTCTTGCACAGACCTAGATCTTGAATTCATTCATCAGAAATCTATCAAGGGCCAGGCCATTGCTGACCAGCTCGGCGATTCCCTCTTTCCGAGAATCAGTCTTCAAACTTTGATTTCCCTAATGAATCCATTGCTACTCTCTCTTTGGATGATGACCCTTACCAGATGACTTTATTCTTCGATGGTTCCAAATGTCAGCATGGGGGTGGTGCAGGTGTCATCCTTATTCCTCTTGATGGTGAACCCATGCCTTTATCATTCAAACTTGACTTTGAGTGCACTAACAATATCACCGAATACGAAGCACTCGTATTGGGTCTCCTCACTGCTTATGCCTTAGATGTTAAGTCCATTAATATCTTTGGTGATTCCCAACTGGTAGTAAACCAAGTCAATGGTATATATCAGTGTCGTAATGAAACACTTCAAGAGTATAAACATTACGTGGGCATACTTTTGACTACCTTTGACCGCTATAAACTTCAAACCGTTATGTTCCACCAATAAATTTGTAGATACCATGGCCTGCCTCACTTCCCAGATACCTACTTCACCTGCAGATTCAGACATCTTTGTCACTGTGAAAAGACTACAGAGGCCTTCTTATGCACCTTGCAGTGTCAACCTCGTCCAAACCACCTCACTAGACACATGGGACCTTTGGTATAAGCAGCTTGTGAACTACCTTTCCCTTTCTATATTACCTCACGACCTCACACATAATGGAAAATGTGCCTTTCTCAAAAGGGCCTCTCATTATGTCACCATGGGTGGCCTCCTATATAAGCGTGGCTTTTGACGGTATTTTCTTATGATGCCTTACGAGTTTGAAATACCTTATACCATTAAGGAGGTTCATGATGGAATATGTGGAGGTCACTTCAGTGGTCTCGCTATTGCTAAACATATCCTCCACCTTGGCTATTACTGGCTGAACCTTAACCATGATTGTTTTGACTATGTCAAGCATTGCGTGAAATGTCAACAACATGTCAATCTCCATCATACACCTAGTCATGCCTTGCAGATCACCGGTGACCTTTGTCCCTTCTCTCAATGGGGTTTAGATCTGGTTGGAGAAATCAATCCCCACTCTTTCCAAAGACATCAATAGATCATCACCACTACGAATATTATACCAAATGGGTTGAAGCCATACCTCGCATTTCCATAAAAGATGAGAAAATATGTGAGTTCATCAATCATCACATTATTTGTCGCTTTGGTGTTCCACATCGCCTCATCAATGATAATGGAAAACAATTCAAAAATAAAACCTTACGGAAACTTTGCAATGCCTTTGGCATTCATCTCGATTTCTCATCACCTTATTACCCAAAAAGTAATGGCCAAGTAGAATCCACCAATAAAACCTTGAACAAAATTCTTATGAAAGTGGTTGACGATCTTTGGGAAGGAATGGAATACGCACATTTATTTTTCCCTATGGGCATACCGTAATAGTATTCACACTTCACTACTTACCCCTCCCTTTTCTCTAGTTTATCGTATAGAGGCTATGTTGTATATATCTTTCCCCGGTAGTAGGACAAGCATGAAAAATGGATGTCGACATGAAAAAATATGATGCACCAAGGCGCAGGTAAAGGAAATGGATGTCGACATGAAAAAGGATGCGCCAAGGCGCAGTAAAGGGCGCATGAAAATGGATGTCGACATGAAAAGGATGCGATGGCCAAGGCGCATGAAAAGGGCGCATGAAAATGGATGTCGACATGAAAAATGTCGACATGAAAAGGATGCGCCAAGGCGCAGGTAAAGGGCGCGTGAAAATGGATGTCGACATGAAAAAGGATGTGCCAATGCGAGTAAAGGGCGCATGAAAATGGATGTCGACATGAAAATGGATGCGCCAAGCACAGTAAAGGCGCGATGAAAATGGATGTCGCATGAAAAGGATGCAGGCGCAGGTAAAGGGCACATGAAAATGGATGTCGACATAAGGATGGATGCGCCAAGGTGCACCTTCAGGAGGCGCAACATTTTGAGCGCTGACAGGAAGCAGACCCTGGCGCAGATATTCAGATGGCCATAACTTTTCACAGGGAGCTTGGATTCATGCAAGGTTGGAATTTTTGGAAAGCTTACGAGGTCCTCTATCCAACTATGACTGGATATCTTTAATTGGGTGAGAAAAATTCTTAAAAATGCAAAATACAGTTTGCCACTTTTTGGGTTTGCTAGGGTTCTCACCTACCACCATAATGAGATGAATTAAATGCAACCTAGAGGTGGTTGGGGTAGATTTGGATTTTCTCTCTCTTCCCTCTCTCATTCTTCCTATAAATTGTAAGGAGGGGCTTCTTTCTAAAGGTTGGACATTCTTGTTTTGCCCCTCCCTTCTTCTCTTTGGCAGGTGAATTTGTGGAGTTCAAACCTCCCATCTAAAACTGTAATGCAACTTTGCCTCTTGGCATTTTGTAGTGTATTGTATCAATATTTGGAGCAAATAATGCATGTCTGTGGATGATTCTCAACCCTCTCTGTGTTCATTTGCATCCTCTTGATCTTTCACTGCAAATCTAGTTATTTGTGCATGATCTTGCATTGCATTTTAATGGTTTGTGTTTATTGGCAAGACAGTGTTTCTTCATTCCTCGGTGCATCACCTTTGTTAGTTTAGGTTTTATTTTTATGCATCTTCTTACCCTGTCTCCTTGGCAAGTTAGATTAGGTTTTTAGTAAACCCTCTGCATTTTTTACGTGTGCATCTGAACAGAGGAATAGGAACCGGCCTTCATCCGGAGAGCTTTTCCGATTTCGCAAGGTCCCACACTTGGGAAAAGCTCCATGTTATGCAATCGCACTGAGAGTCTCAACCCATCGAGTTGCAGACATTCAGGGGTGTTGTGATTCACCATCAATAGTTTTGGCACACCCGGTGGGACCAAGAGGTCATTCCACAAGATTTGAAGGAATTTTCAAGAAATTTGGACTAAAAATTGCAGGTTTTACAATTTCAGATTTTTCACCTTCCAGGCTGAACTTTGAAATCAATTTTCAAGGACTTAACTTGCTCAAAACAAGTCAAAATTTCACCAGTTGATAGATCGGGGGATAATCTTCAAAAGGGTATTCTTAGATTTTTGAGATTTTGACTTTCAAAATTTCATGGTTTTTGGTATTTCGGATTTCAGGGTTTTGAAGTCTGGCATTTTTGGGTTTTCGGGACTGTCATTCCAAATCAAATTCCAAACCCTAAAATCTCAAAATACAGGTCTTTTAAAATTTTGAGTTTAAATATTGTCAAGTTTGGTGTGTAACTTGGCAGAATCTAGCCTTTTGAGGCTCATTATCTAACACATCTGGCGACTCCAAGGGGATAGAATTCAGTGGTTTAGCAGCAAAAGTTGCCCAGGTGCATGAGAAGAATTCGAACCAGGTCGATATACGAGAGAAGGGGCTATTTGTCCACTTGCAACTATCACCAGGAAGAGGAAGGAGAGGAAGAAGACCACAAAGATCACCATCTCCACCTAACCGGACTTTGTCTACACCTCCACCTGGTAGACCTTTTCTCGCATCAACAAGGGTTCTCAGGCCAATCAGAATGGCACAACCACCGAATCCCTTTGTCAATTTCACGGTAGCAGCAGTCACTTGCCCTCAATGCACAGAATCCAGTTCCAATTGCAGCATTGAAGAACATTCCATTTTTCACTGGAGAAAATCATACCACTCCTGGTGATCATGTCAAAGACATTGCTAACGTTTGTGCAATCCATGAGATAAATGAAATGGATGTTGCTGTCAAATTGCTGGCATCTTCATTCAAAGGGAAGGCATTGCAATGGTTTAGGAGCCTTGAGCTGGTTCTATCCAAAATTGGAATCAGTTATGCATAGTCCTCCATGAGCAGTTTGGAGAAAAGGGAGACAATTTGTCTCTACTAGAACAATTGACAACTATCAAGAGAGCTCCCATGAGCAGCTGACTGACTTCAACTTCAGATTTCAAAGGTCTTGGGATAGGATTCCAGTGGCCGTTAGGCCAACAGCTGAAGGTGCTTTTCTATACTATCTTAAGCTTTGAATTCTGATATTTCTATGTTAATTCAATCTATGGGAGGCACAACCTTACCTGCTGCTTATAGCATTGCCATTAGGGCTGAAAACTGTCTTATTCAAGCTGGTAAGCTGGCTCCTAGGCCTCCCATGCCCTTGTATCCAAACTTAGAAAATCCAAGCACTAGTCAAGCACCCACTTTGGCTCCTATTCCCACTCCTAGAAATCAAAGTTCAAATGAAACTTCTACTTCATCCTCTAGTGCTTCAAATGAACTCCAAGAGGTTATGAAACAATTGCAGAACCTTGGAAATGAGCTGGTGACTATCAAAAGACAACAAGCTCAAAGTGCTAGACCGTATCAGCCTCAAGCGCAGTACCAGGCTAGGCCCCATACCAACAAAATAGGTCACCCAATCTCAGCTGCAAATCAAAATCAAAGCCAAGTAAGGCCTCCCGCTAATAGACCATTTCAGCCCTATAACCCCAATGTTGCATCTACTTCTAAAGCATTAGTGTCCAATCCAAAACAACATAGCTCAAGAGTATGATTGGTGTTTCCCATGCAATGAACCTCACAACCAATCTATGTGCTTCAATGGTGCTTTGAACCAAGCCTTGATGGTGACAACTACTGGCGTTGAGGGTGAAGTGAGTCAAGAAACAAATCAGCAACAAGGGACATCTCAACAAAACACAACTCCAAATGATACCGCACTTGTGAATTGGCAAGCTGAGGATTTTTGTGGCATGAATCAAACAATTTCTCAGAGTGTAGCAGCTAACACAAGATCAAAGAAGAGGAATATTGGTGAAGGGAAGTCATTGGCTCCAAGTGATCTACAACCTTCCATCACTCCACAAGGTGTTGGTAAGCAAAATACAGCTCCAAACACGCAAGGACAGCCCAAACCACCTTCTAAACCAACTCAAATGCCAGTTGTTGCTGCCCATGCACAAGAAAGGAATGTACAGGCTAAAGGACAACAAAGAGATCTTTCATCCCCATTTAGCATCATTGATCAAATGAAGAAGACAAATGTGAATATATCAATGTGGGAATCTTTATCCATCCTAGGCCAAAGAGATCTTCTACAAGCTGCCATGAAGAATTGGTCAACTTGAACCAACAAGTCCATATGCAAGAGAATGTCCTCACAAATGCTGCTCATCCTAAAGGGAATCATGGAGGACAACAAGGTAAAGTTTTGAAGCCCCCTCCATTCTATGTTTCATTAATCATTGGGGATAAACTAGTACACAATTGCATGATTGATTCTGGGGCAAGTAGTTCTGTCATGCCCAAGAAAATAGCTGATCAGCTGGGTCTCCAATATGAAGTCATATCAAAGGGGGTAGTGCAATTGGATGGGACAAAAGTAGCAATGGTGGGAGTGATTAAAGGTTTGAATCTTACCTTGCATGCATGCCCCAACGTTACCATTTTTGCAAGATGTGTCAGTGATAGATTTGCCACCACTCTTTGCCCTATGCTTATCAAGGGATTTCACAGCCAAAATTGGAGGCTACTTATCTGCTGATTGGTCACACATGTTGTTCAGAACAAGATATGGTACTAAGGTCACAATCAGATCCGAACCAATTGCAAACTTTCATATTGAGCCTCATACTCCAAGCCAAATCAATGCCAACTGTTCAACATTTGATCAAGAAGATTATCCAAGCACAGATGAAGCTGACACCAAAGTTGGAAGCATCCCAGATTTGACTCTTGATGAATGGGCAAGCAAGGTACATGCTTTTGATCCCTACCAAGAAGTAGAAGAATCTGAGCTAGGAGTCTATTGCATACATGAAGAAAACCAGCCTATTCCTAGCATCACCAAACCAGACCATAAGGATGACAATGAGGTATGGAAATTATTTTTCGATGGATCAAGGAGTAGGCAAGGCGTAGGAGGAGGAGCTATGCTTGTTTCACCTCAAGGCATCAAATATTATTCAGCTTTTCCATTTCAGTTTTCCTGTTCAAACAACACAGTTGAATATGAGGCCTTGATTCATGGACTTCATTGGGCCAAGAAAAAGGGCATAAAGAACTTGCAGGTGTTTGGAGATAGCGAGCTGATCATCAATCAAGTCAGGGGACAACATGCTACAAAGAATGACCTGCTGAAGAACTACAAGAATAGGGTATGGGACCTCATTGAGGATTTCGAAGCTTTCAACATCGTGTCCATACCTAGGAAGAAAAATGAAGCCATGGATAGGCTCGCAGCAGTTGGAGCAATGTTTGATGTGGTTGACAACATCAAAAGGGAAAAAACACAACCACATATCCATGTGATTGTGAGGCCAGTAGTTCCAGATAATAACACAAGCTGGCAGGTGTTTGAGAATGATCAACAGATCGTCAATTTCTTACAAGAAGAGGCTGAATTCTCAGCTAGGAATCAAGATAGATTAGAGCAGCAGTATGGGGATCAAGTAGTGCAGTTGCGGACAAACAAGCTTCCCAAGGGTTTAGTAACATTGGAGTCTATCTTCAACCCTAACGACCAGTTCCGTAAGGAAAAGGCTAACATACAGGTCAAGAGAGAAGATTCAGAGCCAATTCGGTTGGGGAAGGCAAAACACTTCAAATTGGTAAAGTGGCCACTGAACAAGAGAAATCAGATTTCATACAACTTTGCCAAGAATTTCCAGATGTCTTCGCTTGGAGCTATGAAGACTTGAGAGGATTCAATCCAAAGTTGGCACAACATACCATAGAATTGGATCCAGATGCTAAGCCCATCAGGCAAAAGCAGAGACCAGTCAACCCTCACATTGAGCCTCTAATGAAGAAAGAGCTAAACAAGCTAATAGAGGCAAGCATTATATTCCCGATCAAGCACTCAAGTTGGGTTGCAAACTTGGTTCCTGGTCAAGAAGAAGAGTGGAGAAATCAGGTTGTGTGTGGACTTCCGAGACCTCAACAGGGCATCTCTCAAAGACCATTACCCACTTCCTTCAATGGAACAAATATTGCAAGTAGTATCCGGTTCGGAGAGATTCTCTCTCCTAGATGGCTACTCAGGGTATAATCAGTAATGGTGAAAGAAGATGACCAGTTCAAGACGGCTTTCACCACCAAATGGGGCACCTATGCCTACAAGAAGATGCCATTTGGGCTATCAAATGCTGGAGCCACTTTCCAAAGGGCAATGGATATGGCATTCAAGGGGTTGATCAATAAAATAGTTTTGATATATCTTGATGACATCACTGTATTCTCCAAAAATGCAGTGGATCACCTCTTTCATTCTGAGGCAAGTATTTCAGAGGTGTAGAAGATTTGGGGTATCATTGAATCCCAAAAATGCATATTCTTGGCTCACGAGGGAAAACTTCTAGGCCATATTGTTTCAAAGGAGGGATTGATGATTGACCCAGAAAGAGTTGAAGCAATTCAAGCGTTGCCATTGCCAAGTCACAAGAAGGCTCTTCAAAGCTTCTTGGGAAGGATCAATTTTGTCCGCAGGTTTGTTCCAAACTTTGCAGCTCTCGTAAAGCCAATAACATGATGTTGAAGAAGAGCATGACATTTAAGTGGACATCTGAAGGCAAGGCAAGTTTTGAGGCAATAAAAGAGGCTATATCTCAAGCTCCGACTCTCATCAATCCAAACTTCTCCAAGGACTTCATGCTATATGCCTTCGGTGGTGGAGACACCATTTCTGCAATCCTGGTACAACAAAACAAAGAAGGATTAGAACAACCAGTTGCTTTCTTCAGTCAAGGCTTGGAGGAATACGAAACTAGGTACTCTTTCATTGAAAAGCATGTCCTTGCAGTGATCAGGAGCTTAAAGAAATTCAAGCACCTAGTCTCAAACAACAAGATCCAATTATTGGTCTCTCATGCGGGAGTCAAGGACTTCCTTCTAAACAAGGATCTGAATGAGAAACGTGTAGGATGGATAACCGTGTCATGGAATATGACATCGAGATCAAGGTCACAAAACTAGTACGTGGAAAAGGACTATGTGAACAACTAGCTTTGAGTCAGCAAGTTAAAGCAAGTGATGAAAAAGAGGTTGTCTTGGTACTACAGGATGGTCAAGAACAGGAAAATGATGATGTGCCCACTCCTTGTTGGACTCAGAATATGATACACTTCCTACAGGCAGGCCTATGCCCTCCAGAAATGAGCAAAGCAAAGAGGAGATACTTTAGATTACAAGCCATTCCATATGTGCTTGTTGATGGTGTTTTGTTTAAAAAGGACATCAATGGAGTTCTATTGAGGTGCATTGGGACAGGTCAAATTGAGAGGGTGTTACGAGATTTTCATGATGGAGATTCGGAGGACATTTCACCCCGAGTAACAGCTCTCAAGATAATGAAGGCAGGGTATTATTGGCCGACAGTGTTCAAGTGACTGCTATACATGGATAAGAAAGTGCAAGAAATGTGCACTCTTCACAGAAAAGAAAGACTAGCAAGCACTTCCATTGCACCCAATTTTGGTTGACCAACCATTTATGCAATGGGGATTGGACTTCACCTGGGGTCATCAACCCAAACTCAAGCCAAGGCCACAAGTGGATTCTCATGGCAATGACAGACTATTTCACCAAGTGGACAAAGCAAAGAGCGCTCAAAGAAGCAAATGAGTCTAACATACTAGACTTTTATGAAGGAATAGTGACCAGGTTCTGGTGTGCCGGCCACTATCATATCAGATAATGCATTGGCATTCATAGGTTCCAAGATTATAGAATGGGCTATCAAGAATGGAATCTATTTGAGCACCTCTTCAAATTATTACCCGCAGGGTAATGGACAGGCAGAGTCCACGAACAAGAATTTGCTAAGGATCATCAGAAGGACTCTGGATGAAAACCAAAGGACATGGCATACCAAGCTAAAATCAGCATTATGGGCTGACAGGATAACGCCAAAGAGTCTACAGGTAATTCTCCCTACAAGTTGGTCTATGGGAAAGAGGCAGTATTGCCTATATCATTAGAATTGCCAGCATTGGAGCTCATGAAGTAGTTGGAGTTGTCTGAGTTCGAACCAATGGAGGCCAGGTATGCAGAGTTGATGGAATTGGAAGAAATAAGAGAACATGCAGTTCAGATGATTGAAAAGGATCAGGCCTTAGTAAAAAGATGGTTTGATAAGAAGGCAAGAGCAAGGACCTTCCAGGAAGGGGACCTAGTTCTGAAATGGGATGCAGATCGGGCAAAACCAGGAAGGCATTCCAAGTTTGATGCCATTTGGAGTGGCCCCTACATGGTCACGGGATGTAAAAGTAGTAATGCCTTCCAATTGTCTACATTGGATGGAGAAGAACTCCCGATTCCGGTTAACGGAATCTATCTTAAACATTGCTACTAAAAGGAAAAGGTTTACCCTTGTAAATATTAGATTAGTTTTCAATTCCTCTAAGTGCGTATGCACATTGTCTTGTTGTAGTTAGGTTTCAATTTCCCTAAGTGCTCTCGGCATAGGTTTTGTTGCTCTCAGGTTGAATTTCTAGTTCAGAGTGCTCTCGGAGAAGGAGTTACAACATCAGGCTCGGGATCAAATATCAGGTTGGTTTTAGGTTATTGCTTATGACTCCATGCCCAATGGATTGCTAAAAGGCCACTGATCTTCTACCTAGCAGGCAGGTGATCCCATTGAGTCACCAAATTGTTGTATATATCTTTCCCCTAGGTAGATATAGACAAAGCCAGAAGAATATGGAAATCAAAGAAACTCAAGCCCGATATTTATTGCGTCACCAATGTGGTCGCATGAAAAAATGGCGAGCGCAAAGGTAAAGGGTGCACATGAAAATGGATGTCGACATGAAAAAGGATGCGCAAAGGCATAGGTAAAGGGCACAAAAATGGATGTCGACATGAAAAAAGGATGCGCCAAGGTGAAAATGGATGTCAAAAGGTAAAGGGCGCATGAAAATGGATGTCGACATGAAAAAGGATGCGCCAAGGCGCAGGTAAAGGGCGCATGAAAATGGATGTCGACATGAAAAAGGATGTGCCAAGGCGCAGGTAAAGGGCATGAAAATGGATGTCGACATGAAAAAGGATGCGCCAAGGCGCAGGTAAAGGGCACATGAAAATGGATGTCGACATGAAAAAGGATGCGCCAAGGCGCATGGCAGGGCACATGAAAATGGATGTCGACATGAAAATGGATGACATAAGGATGGCGCCAAGGCGCACCTTCAGGAGGTGCAACATTTTGAGCGCCTTGTGAAGCAGAAGCCACTCGCGCAGATATTCAGATGGCCATAACTTTTGACAGGAGCTCGGATTCATGCAAGGTTGGACTTTTGGAAATCTTACGAGGTCCTCTATCCAACTACGACTGGATATCTTTAATTGGGTGAGAAAAATTCTTAAAAATGCAAAATACAGTTTCACCACTTTTTGGGTTTCTAGGGTTCTCACCTACCACCATAATGAGATGAATTAAATGCAACCTGGAGGTGGTTGGGGTAGATTTGGATTTCTCTCTCTTCCCTCTCTCATTCTTCCTATAAATTGTAAGGAGGGGCTTCTTTCTAAAGGTTGGACATTCTTGTTTTCCCCTCCCTTCTTCTCTTTTGGCAGTGAATTTGTGGAGTTCAAACCTCCCATCTAAAACTGTAATGCAACTTTGCCTCTTGGCATTTTATAGTGTATTGTATCAATATTTGGAGAAAATAATGCATGTCTGTGGATGATTCTCAACCCTCTCTGTGTTCATTTGCATCCTCTTGATCTTTCACTGCAAATCTGGTTATCTGTGCATGATCTTGCATTACATTTTAATGGTTTGTGTTTATTGGCAAGATAGGTGTTCTTCATTCCTTGGTGCATCACCTTTGTTAGTTTAGGTTTATTTTTATGCATCTTCTTACCCTGTCTCCTTGGCAAGTTAGATTAGGTTTTTAGTAAACCCTCTGCATTTTTACGTGTGCATCTGAACAGAGGAATAGGAACCGGCCTTCATCCGGAGAGCTTTTCCGATTTCGCAAGGTCCCACACTTGGGAAAAGCTCCATGTTATGTAATCACACTGAGAGTCTCAACCCATAATGATGATTTCTTTTGCTAGGACCATTTGACACAACTCGAGTTATTAGACTAACATCATCTTAATGCTCTCGACCACCTCCAAGTTTACCAAAAACGCATCAAATGTGCCTATGAAAAATGGGTCCATGAATGAACCTTCAAGGTTGGTGATCTCGTCCTAAAGGAAAATCAACACGTAACCAAAGCAGAAAAAAGAAAATGGGGCAAGTTTGCTCCTAATTTGCTTGGACCATATATCATGACTCATAACTATGGATCAGGTGCTTATCGTTTGTCTTCACTCGATGGTAAGCTGGACTGAGCCCCTTAATGCCTTTCATCTTCGACCATTCTACTATTGAATTCAAGTCCTACATCACTACTCGTCTCTGCTTCTGCTCATCCCTTGAATGCCATTCGACCCTCTCCTTTCCTCACTCCACCCCAATGACTAAACAAGAATCTTTTGCTTACCCATCACCTTTTTTCCTTATCTCGAAATATGTGTACCATGGCTCTGCACATGGCATGATTCTCATGGATAGTTTTTGTCTTCTTTCAAGATGATATCCCATGGTTATTAACCCTTGCCTTCTAAACAAGAATCAAATTCTTCACTATAGTCTTTTCCATGACTTAAAAGCCCAAAAATAATTTCCAAAAGGGATCCAAATCCTTGAGTCAAACTTCCAATACAAAGATGACTCCCTCAAAAGGACATCTTTCTCTCTAAATTTTCCGCTATAAATAGACTATTCCCTTGAAGGACAGCTATAAACAACTCACAACACTATATATAGTCCATCCTAAAAGGGACTATTTTCTCAAACTAAAAATATTTAGAAGCTTCCCACATCGATCATCTTCACGAAGACCTCAAGGAGATAATTTATTCATCCCATATAGACTTCCCGCATCGATCAGTCTATCTAAAATAAAAATTAAAAAGAAAAAGAAAAATTTTTCATCATGGACTCGCCTATCGTGATATTGGATCTCTTGCCAAATAGAAAAGGCAACCTCACACCATATAACCTAACCATTTTTCACCTCCTCACCCTTTGCACCTTTGTTTCCTACCACCTCAAGGGACCTGCTGAAACTATGACATTTTGTGATCATGTGACTTTCTTCACCTTTAGAATAATCAATCATGAAATGTCTTTAGGGTCTTATGTTCCCTCACCTATCCAAGGTATTGTTAACCTGTTATGATCTTTTCCAATTAGGTAGCTCTCCTACCTCCTCTTATCTTTTGAATTCTTTATTACTTATTTGATTCTCTTATATAGGACTGGACCTTGACACTTGTCTTTTGGGAATTTCTTCTTTCATCACACTCAGTCTAAAATCACCCACACCTATCTAACTATAATGCACCCAAACCTAAATGACCTTAATTCAATCATGCCTATGACCTAGAATCAAACATACCTATAACCTACCGACCCATTCTTCTACCTCCTCATATTCTTCCCTAGCTTATGGGAGAACTACATCGGCTCGAGGCCCCTTTTTCTAGCGCTATGTAGGAAACACTTCGAGGGCATGGGGCCCTCTTGAAGGTTAGCTCGGAAAATATTTACCCTAACCAATTTACCCACATATTTTCTATTAACATTCTACCATAATTAGTTTCCATTTTTCATAACACTTAGAAATTTACCACACCTACCTATCTACCATTTTATCATGTCATAAAAACATCTAATTAATCGTTTCACATTTCCATAATATCAAATATTTTAGAAACCTACACCTTAACATACATATAACTAATCATTTATTCCCATGTTACCAATAACCACGGAAACTAATCCAATCCCCCAACCCGACTCCATTAGGCCTAAAACCAACCCTGAATCCATCATGCCTAAAACCAACCCGACTCCATGCCTAAAACCAACCTCGACTCCATCATGCCTAAAATAAACTCGACTCCATCCATGCCTAACCAACCCGAAATCATCCATGCCTATGACGTGACTCAATCCATTCCTATTCCTAACGCTATCATGCTTACATTACTTATTTTCCGTTACATATACAAATCATAATAGAAATTACACACAACCATATACATCCCGCCATAACCATCACCATATATATATATATATATATATATATATATATATATAACATCATAAAAATTTGTATACAACTACACATTTTGTCAAATACAATAATATACACGTATCTACAACAAATCTCTCAAAATATTTGGCACGCAGCTAGTAAATATATCAAAAGGGTATAAAAATGGATATATTAATCATATATGGAGCTCAATCATCTCCCATATGCTATCCATGACTGTCTCATCTGTCTCCTCCTCCTCTCCTCTAGCCTCGAAATCCGCTATCCTCTCTCCACCTCGTCTAGGTCCGACCGCTGCTAGACCTACCCTTAGAGCCTGGCCTCTATGCACTTTGGTAACCTCACCTCGACCTTGTCCTTGGGCTCGCAGTCCCCCGTACTCTCCACACTCGAGTGTGGGATCTTCTCCTCTCACTCAAGGCCTACTACGCTCTGTACTCGGCATATGACGGACATATATCCTGTGGCCTTCAAGTGATCCTGATAATATCATGCCTTACCTATGGAATCTCTAAACCTCACCATCATGACCATCTCTGGGAGGTGCCATGGGTCTCATAGAAACTTGTGAGCTCTACCTTGCTAATATGGGTCACCGACTCAGACTAGGGGACCCTATCCTGCTCCTACCTATAAACTAGAACCCTGTCTCGACTCAAGTCTTGGTCTCTGTACTCAGTTCTGTGCTATGACTTGGGCATGTAATGCTGCTATTTATACCGTGTAGTGGCAAACTAGCCTTGCAAACCTATATTCTATACCTATAAGGTGGCACCTCCGCCCCATATCCCTCTCCACCCCGCATGGGTACCTATCCCTATGCTACCTAGGCCTATAGAGTAACCACTTGCACCTACAAATTAGAAACCGATGCCTTTACCCTGTACTATCCCCAATTGTTTCACGGGTAGCCACCTACCCCTGTAGGGCATCCTTTGAACTATGAGAGTGGCTAAATCCGGCTTCCACTGGCCTCTGGGTACCACTCATAGATGGTCATCCCACCACTTTGCTGTATCTATTAGTCACCCCGACATCATCAATATTTTGGTCAACAAGATGCTCCTCATGCCCACTCATAATCTTGTAGGTCATGGTGGAGATAGAGGTCTCTCCACATCATCTCTCCTGTAATGTGGGAAGGGTGGGTGTATATCTGCGGAAACCCAAGCGCCATCTCGACCCGGTCTACGAGTATCATCTCATGCTCCCTAGGTGCCACCCCTCTATCCACTGTAAATATTTAACCCATCTAGCTCCTTTTCCATCTGCCCGTATGATGGGTATCCCACATAGGGTCTCCAAATGATTTCCACGTTGGACAACCCTCCATTAAACACCTATAATAGGCTATATCATGTGTTTCCCTAACATTGACACTCTCCCATAGCAGTACCCACCTCATGTAGCCCACCCTAATCATCGCTACCTCAAATGCATCAGCTTGGGGCATACCAAGTCGGACGCACCACACAATGTGTGCTCATATGCCCAACAATGAAGAAGAAATGTGCAACACAGCTAAACCGCCAAAGTTTCCCATAAGCCCACAACTCCCTATATAGCTACACTAGGAATGCAGGTGCCCATGCAAAATGGGTCTTGTCCACCACCATGTCATGTAGAACCCCCATCAGTGATCGTGGGAATCTCCCACCCTCTGTATCTGGTAGTGCAAAAACAAACCGCTCCACCAATAATTGTACTAGCCTCATCTCCTCGAGGTAGGCTCGGTATATCTCCTCATAGCTCATACCTGGTGTTGTGGGACCACAAAAATTCCATCCCCTCCCAAAAATGGTATCAACAACTCCTCATACGCCTCTAAGGAGATGGAATAAACTCCGCATCCCCACTATCGATAATTGCAGGATCTTGTACACATCCTCCGTGGTGATTTGTGATCTCACATGTCAAGTAGGTGGAATGTGTTAGTCAGCAAATACCATCTATTGATGAGGGAAACAATCAAACTCACCTCCTAGACTACGTGTGGTAGCTTCTAACCACAATCAATCCCACCTCTATAACATAACACCAATCCTTTCCTATTCCTCTCCCTCGTACCTCCACCAATAGTTGTAGTACCTTGTCTCATATCCGCATCCGATCTCTCATCCGCATCCAAAAAATCACATTAGTCAAACATGACCATACCTACATTCACCCTTGACACCTCAACTATACCAATTACCCTACCTATTTTGTTTCGCCAATTACCCGCTCATAACATGACATATCTACCTACCCCACCCCTAACCTACAAAGCATTCCCTCCATCCCAATTTCAAACCCATAAACCACACCTCTCTTCCCCTCTTGCCTAATCTTTGTTCAGTCAACAACCTACTCTTATACCTTTACCTATCTCACGCACACAACTTACCACGTCTCTTGGCCCATTTTCTAACCATACCAATCGACACCAGATTCTTCATGACCGTAAATGGTTTTCCCAAAACCAGCATCGGTCATCCCATCTCGACTACTATCGGTCCTCACTCATCGATGCCAATCAACATTAGGATCGACATCGGTCACTTTGTCATGGAGATGACCCATGAAACCCTTCCCCTTTCTCTCCTAATTCTCCATTTCTACCCACCCATTCCCACCTAACACCCCTCCCTACCCCTCATTTACCTAAATCTACCATCCCCCATTCCTATTTTACCCATTTTCTTTCCCAAATTCAAATTTAATATTTTCCCCCAAAAAAACCCATTTTTACCCTACCCGCTTTCTCTGCACAATCAACCTAATAAACAAATAGGGGCACTAGATCTTACCTCATCGTGCTTCCGATGCGGGTGGTGGCACTTTGGGCTACTTGCACGGTGGTCCACTCAATCCCTCTCCTACCTCTGGCATCACCAAATCCCCGCTAGGTCTCTAATCAATCAAATCAATCCGGATGACCGCGTGGACCCACCTATCGAGCAACAATCACCCACTCCGCACTTGCCAACTCAGCTCTCTTCTTCACTCGATCATTCTCCACCTTTTCCTCTCTCTTTTGTAGTTTTTTCTCACCAAAAAGCACAAATGATTCCATATTTTATGAATTTTATTTTTTATAGGTATAAACTGACTTGACCGACACCTTTGGTTAGATCGTGCCCTATCATATTGTCACCGGTTCCCCTTGACCATCATCGGTCTTGTGCCCTAGAAGACCGATATTGGTTCACCTAGCACGACATCGGTTATGCACGCCGATATCGATTACCCATATTAACCCTATTACTACTCTGTTACACATGTTTGCTTTTCCCGCATACCTTCCCTCCTAACCCAAAGCTGACTGGACACTCCACCTTATCCTCCCGACCTCGAATCTATCACCTAGCCTCATCATCCTTTAGTGACTCATTATTTTACCCATACCCTAGCCTTGCCCATGCCGTGACTCGTATGCCTCAACCAACAACACTACTAGTGACCTTTGAACCTATGTGCTCGCTATACCTTGCGACACTATTACCCGTGTTGTTTGACCTAATGACCTTACTTTTCCTATTATCGTGATGTTTATCTTGACCCAACCTTAGTGTACCGAACATACCTAAATGTTCCTGCACCTGACCTACATTGTGCTTCCTGACCATATCCTATACCTTAGATACCAGAATCACTTCACCTTGTTTGGATAAACCTATCGACCTTAGACGACGTAGAGTTCACAAACTCTTGAACCCGGTACCATACCATAGTTTATATGTGTGCATGAATTTGAATGCCCCTACCTTTGACCCTAGCCCATTTACACGTTTGTCTCGATTTGACCTTTACCCCACTACCCCTTTTTTCTTCACACATCTTCATCACACCCACTTTTATCAAACCACTCACCGATTCGATCCCCCCTCATCATTTCCTCATTTGAGGGGATCACCTTCACCCACACATGGGGTAACCATATCTTCTTTTTGTCAAAGCATATCTTACCACTACAAGCTACGTAACAAAAAGGGGAAAAATGTAGACACCAAAATTGGGTCACACTCCCCCCCCTCGTCACATAACCAACCTAAACAGACTTACCTAACCATGGCCTCTTTCACCCCACACTAATATTAATTTAATTAAATTAATCCATATTCTCATCATATCTATTATTTAATTACCCTAATTAAACTAATTCCCACCCCACCACCTCACCTAGACACCTCACCTAGATACCTCACCTAGCCACCTCACCCTAAATCTATTCTTAGTATGTTGCCATAACTAACTAAGACCTAGCTCAAACCCTAGAAATCAATGCCTACACCCCATTCCCGCATAAGAAACGGTAACTCCCACTCTTTCCTAGGATGAATAGAGAGATCTGGCAGAAATCATGGCCATGATCTCCTATTTTTAGTTAACCTAGGGAATCCCACCATAACGGATGCCAAGTAACCCCCGAACCGATGCCGATCAACCTGGAACCATCATCGGTCTCCCTTAATTCTCTTTTGGAAACCTTATTTTGAGGTTGGCACATCCCGCATAGCAAGGAGAGAGAAATCACATCTGCATGTGACCAGAGCAAGCTTTCTTTCACGCCCAGACATTCAAAACCATCCCGAGAAAAAGGATCTGATCCATGCAAGTAAGGAGAAAGGCCCGGGAGCTCAAGTTAGAGCTTCCCATCAACCGGTGATCCTCTATAGAAGAAATCTCCAACCATCATATGTAATCTTCATCCACGAGATGACTGGAAGCACATTCTAGCTAAGTACACTCCTCTATCCCATTTTTTTGGTCTAAATATTCTCATTATTTACCTTCCTTTGTGTGTTATTTGATTTCCTAGCCACCCAATGATATCCTCTCGATAGCTACCCTCCATAACCCTTCCAAGACAATGTAAAACCCCATTCAAACAACCTAGCATCCCTTTCCGACATATCCAACCCTTTCATACGGTCACAAAAGGGACCCAAAACTCCTTAGTAGTATTTCCAATTTCTCACGACCACCGATGTCATTCACCCTAGAACTCCATCGATCGAGCCTATACCTAGGTGTTAGTTACCTACCCGATACTAGCCCTTTGTTACCATTAACCAACTTAATCCATAACTCATCCCAAATTCACTTGAACCTCACCAAGCTTGCCCTTTGACCTGTTATTCCACCCAAACCTCGCAAACACCTCACTCAAACTCTCCCCATCAACCTAGAAAATAGACCTGACTCTGTTCTTGACCCTCTGTCATTTCTTGATGACCGGCATCAGTCTCCATTAATTGACATTGGTCACCCCTAGGCCAGCATTGATCTTTGTGTTTGTCAACACAGACAAACCAACAACCTACCTACCTACTCCCAAGTTTCCCATAATCATTTGTGACCTTCATCGAACTCTGTCATATACTGCAGAAAACCAAGAACCACTTACCCAACCTTCGGATATGATCCTAACCTAGCCTGTTAGATTAGATTTTGTTTATTGTGTTTATATGAGATGCCTAAATCATATTAACTATAGTAGGACAATATTTACCTTATTTCTCGCATTGATTTGTTTAAAACAATGGATTGATGACTTCTAGGAGTATCACACTTCCTGGATCTAGCATACGCTAAGGTACCCACTACATATATTGTTTGATTTCTATTTGGTGGTCTTGTTGTCTATTTCGTAGTTCCTCCTGACCAAAAGGAAGCTCTCATGGTCGGGTTGTGGATCAAGAATTCAACACGCGTGCAACAACCTTCAACCAACATATACATGTATTCCTCCTAGCCCATTACCTTTATCTATTTCATCAACTTCTAAGAAACATCTAAGAATCGGGTGAAACACTGAATCACATATATTGGAATAAAAATCAAATATATTGGAATTTCTGAACTCCAAAGTCCCTTATATTGGAATCCATTATATGGGCTAGTGTCTGCTAGCCATTATTTATGATTTGTTATGTATAGAACATGTTTCTATTTTAAAAGGTCTAGTGGCCGCCAACCATTATTTATGCTTTGTTATATAAATAAAAAGTTTATGTTTTAAATGGGCTAGTGGTCGTTAAGCATTATTTATGCTTTGTTATATATAAAACATGTTTCTATTTTATACGGGATAAAAACATCTTCTATTGTCCGTCAATGGTTGCAACAAAGGCCTCAACATGGTGTTAAATTTGACGCTGTTTAGACGTTTCTTTATTGTTTTTATCCTTAAAATAGTTGTAAATATTTGAAATAACCGTCACATATGACTTGCATATTATAGATGTGACCATCAATTTTTCTAGAGATTTATTTATATATTAATTATATTATAAAATATTAAAAACAATTAAGTATATACAATATAATTTTATATTTATTTTATGAACAATGTAAAAAAAAAATACTATTTTACAATTTTTCAAGGGCAAGTTTTTTTGATAATTCACCACAGAAGTTATTCAATCATACTGTCAGCTTATAATCAGTGAAAATATAAATCCACCCAACTTATATTTTAACAATCTCATCATAATATAATAGAGTTACACAGTACTTTCATAATAACATATGTATGTATATATTATTGACAATGTTAAGAAGTACCATCATAACAACATTATGAAAAGATAAATAGTTATTTAGCATTTTCTTGCTCCAAGTATTTGATGCCCTCTACCAAATTCAATTCTTGAGACACTATTTGTGATTTTTTTTGTAAAAATCAGCCATCAACCATTTATCTTTTGTACAATATTTACGTCTTATTTTCATACCCACCATAAAATTTTCATGAGGGTTTCCCCTTGCACCTAATGTAATACACAAAGTGTTTTACAAACTATATGAAACATTTTTTCTACTCCAAACCTTTTCTAGGTCTCTTATTGCTATTCCCTCGACTATATTGCAATATTCATTTCCCTAAGCAATTCTTGGTTTCAATACGATCGATATTGTTTTATTAAATCTCATTGATATCTTTTGAACATCAAAGCAACAATAAGATTGTTGGACCAAAATCCCGCCTTCACGTATGGTGATAATAATTTTATAACTTCTAATAGGCCACCCGTGGGTTGAAAACTTTCATACTGAACTTGAATAACATATTCCTATTTAATATTTTGTTTATCCCATATAGAATTCCTCCATATCCAAAATAAGTAAATAAATCTTATCGCTACCTGCAGGGAAGTAAAAAATTATTTTCATTGGCCACATATCAATTACAACCAATTGAAATAAACAACATTTTAGCTTATGGCTAATAGTTACCGATTGAGATTGCATCTTGGATTACACCGCCTTTACACACTGCTAGATCCATTGATGCAAGAGCTATTTCAAATAAACAATCATCAATTCATAATCTATTTCTTTCTATTGAAAATGTGAGCATAATGTATTTGAAATAAACATTAATCAATTCATAATTGATTTCATGTTGTGGAAAACTTAAATGGATAAACATAGTGGTTTCTGTGGTGATATGGTAAGTACAATATCAATTATTCTCTATCTTATAATTCAAATTTAGTGGTCCATTAGGCTACACTTATATTCAAATTTAGTAGCCTCTAGGCGGAGAACAATCCTCAACTATTGATGAGGATCTATGACTGCTAGGTTATGCCATCATTGGCGATCTACACTTAGCTAGACAACCTTTAATGAGGCTAGCCAAGTGATGCTTTACATACGTACGAGTTGGAGAAAGTCATATGTAGTTTTTTATAAGATGATGTTTAAGCCAAAACAATGTTAATTGAATATAAGTAGTCAGTATGTAGTAGTGAATCAGTGAAACATTGTAGATAGTATGCAGTTGTAAATCAACGAGATATTGATAAATGTAAGGTTTTTTAGTGAAACCATTTCTGTATTGAATGTGGATGCATAGTGTACACTAAGCTCTATATACTTAATTTTCAATTGTTATCGTAGCTTACAAATGGATTTCCTTAACTTTTTCTGCGATCCTAAGACAAGCATATAAACTAATGTCTGTTAGTTATCATTTCCTATAAATTTATGGGCCTTATAAATATTTTTGTTGTAAAATACACATAAATATGATATTGTTTCCTATAAATTTGTGGGCCTTATTGGTTGTCGAATAATCATTTATTGACTTATAAATTTGTGGAGCTTATTAGCTTGATTTTGTTGTAAAATTCACACGATTAACATACCCGGATTTGATGGCGTATTCATGGCCGATGTACCGCGTCCTCTATATCTATCATCTAAATCAGAAAAACATATTTTTGTTAAAAAAATGAAAACTATGGAAATTGAAGATAGACCTCATCAAACATTATTATAAAATGATTGAAAGTAAATCACCATGTTGAATTGGTTGTGTAGTGTCATGGTGAAACAATTTTACATCAACTTTTATAGATTTGTGGTTGTCTGCATAAATAATAATTGTATAAGTAGCATATTTAGGTTAAAAGACATTAAAAAATCACTTATTAAACTTGTCTTCAGAGATGAACCTAGCTTCATGTGAGAATAGTAATGTTCAAAAACATTGCTTGAATGTGTTTCTCAACAATAAAAAAATTAGATAATTTGGAATCCACCAACGCACGGAGTGTGAAACTATCATCATAAATCAATAGTACTAGATAATTTTTGAAACAACATCGAGTGAACATATCAGCCAAAACTCATACAATCTTTCACAAAGAAAAGGTGGATGTTTTTTTGTAAGCCAATTTCTCGCAATTACCTGTTTTTGTGGCATTTTCTCCATCCAATCCATAGTGACCTCTTCTCTATAATAATCATTATTGTCGTGGTTGTGCATAGAAAATATTATGTACATAAGACACAAAATTTTGAATTTCCCATTGTTATTGTAGAATTTGTAGAATCCATCCTGAATTGATCCTCCAATGTCTTTAATATTTTCCATATATCTTTGTACTGTTTCTCTTAACATTTTTGAATAACCAGATGGTATTATAACAATAATAATATAATCTAGCACATTGGTTCCAATAATTGTTAGAAGCTCCATTATGATATTAGAATAAATATCACTAGCCAAATTACAAAAATCAGTGATCACACATTCAACATTAAAAGGATTAGTCAAAGGAATAAATGATGAAGTTGATGGAAGTTGTAATGGATATGCAAATTTACAAGAAACAATTTATGTGACATTAATCTTTGCTGGTATATTTCCTTCCAGTGACATCACATAGTTGTCTAATATTTTCTGAGCCGTGACGGGAAGAAATTCTTCCACCTCATGATATTTTTCCATTTTACCATTTTTTCCCCAAAATGGGAATTGGATTTTATTTTTCCATTTCTCTCTTCACCTAATAGTACATATAACTAGCAGAGTGTGATTCATGCAATTTAAATTTTTTGATTACATTGGATTCACTACAAGATGTCAATACAATATTATCTGGATGCTTATTTATCAAATAATGTAGAAATTTTTCTCTCATTTTGTTGTCTCCTTTTATTCTTCGGAAGTAAGAATCAAATGTCTTTGCTATTACACTAGCCTCAAAAGACCCAGTTGATTTAGTATTCCTTTTTAACCCATGCATTTTTATTTAGATGGGTCTATCTCAAATTTAGTCAAATATGTTCAGCCTCATCATAGTAAACAACTTGTCATGTTTTGGAGGTGAAAGAAAACCTTTTCTATGCAAGAAATGAAAAACATAAGATGTTTTCTTGTTTCTATACAATTTTCTGAATATAAATATACCATTTTGAATGTCTTCTGCATTTGAACAACCAGTTTTGTCAGAATCTGTTAGAATCCCCAAATTCCAACCATATTTTGAATAGGAATATGGTCCGTTATTTATGGAGGCATGCATTTCCCGTTTCCTGAACAAAGAAACATCCAACTCCATATCTAGAATAAGACACTTATTGTTTTCAAAGTCAAAGTTGAAAGCACCTCTAACATGGCTGATATCTATGATGGCTTATGTTTTGAAGTTGCAAACGTTGACATGTGATTCTTGTTGAAGACGGTGTACTCTTGTGAATCAAGAAATCATGTTTGTTGTAGATAATATGTTATCTATTGAAATAGGTATAATTCTGCCATGTTTATGCTGAATAGAAAATGAAGTAATTCATATCTTCTTATGCTGAATAATTCACTACTTGGGAAATAAGAAATTGATTCAGTTAGACTAATTCTTGAGTCTTTGTTGCACTCAAATTTTTGCTTCAATTTTCATAATTTTTGGATGTAGAACAACATTACCTTGGATCAATTTCATTAATCCAAGGTATGCTTCTAATTCATGACTTTGTGATCATATTGACCATTAGGATGATCGTGTGATCTTTGAATCTGGTTGTCTTGGAGTCGAGTGATCTCTGTTGGTACCCAAATTGATTCTCCAATGGAATCCAAGCAAACATCAAATATTTCTCAAGATACTCAGAGACAAACATATTAAATATATATCATTTTTTTAGCTGGGGAGGTGATTCATCTAGCTCTTTGTCACCCAGTGTTGAAGAATTTGATAAGCTTGAAAGGATTTGATCTATCCTCACTATTTTAGGTTGTTCCTTTCAACCAGGGTAAGAGAACCCATTTGTAACCTATGTTGATGAAGAATATGAAGAGATCCTTATTTGCACAAATTTTATAAGGAAAACCTTGGGAAAATATGATCAATGCTCCATAATTTAACTTGCAAGAGTTGTCACCTCTAAACAATGGAGATATTTTCAAAACAAGGTAAAGGTTACTAAAGACATTATGGAATCCTGATTGTTCTGCATATTTTAGCAAATGGATTTTGATCTTTTGTGGATATACAGGGAAAAACAGGGGTACTTCAGGTGGGATTCATTTTTTTTTGAATAGTTTTTGGTGGGAGATTCAAATCGGACAAACTAGATTTACCAGATCTTTGAGGGCCTTAACAATAACTGAAAAACTTAATAATAGAAAGCTTCAGAATAGTCCAAATGTTCCTTCAACTAGAAGGTGTGCATTAATGGAGGCCCAGATTTACACGTTTTCACACAATATTTAGGAGTTTAACATGAAGGATCAAGCTAAAAACCAAATTAAACATTATCAACTTCTGTTTTATCATGCCTAAGATACCCTCAAAGGCTAACAAACAATCTCTGTCAATCAAGGAAGGTAAAGTGATTTTAAATTGTTTATCTTATTAACAGATGAAATCTCTTCTAATAATGAGATTGAAAATGCCACTAAACTATCATAGGGATGAGATTTTGTGTGATTCACAAAGGTTTCAATGTAAGATTGCAATAAGAACAAGAAAAAATATTTACAGACATTCTGAAATGAAGCAGACACAAATTTTTGCCCTGAGATTAACACAGTTAATTTGAAATCTCTTAGATTTATTAGCAAGGGAAAGTTATGAAAAAAATCTCAGAGCTTGTCAATGGTTGTACACTTACAACCAATTTGACATGATAGAAATCAAAAGCACAAGAAATTAAACAGGTTTCTTGAATGACCTCTTAGGAAGATGGGCTTTCTCATATTTTCTCATGAAAATGAACCCTTGACCTTTGCAAATGAGAAAATCTCTTACATTTATAGATGAAACGAGAAGATAAGGAACAAAATATGATTTATAAATTCAACCGCCCATCATTAAAGCTTTCAAATCTGCTACAATCTGTCAAATCTGGGTTCTATATGTCTTTGGCATGTCAAGAAGCAAGGATGAAAATCATATCAAATTTGATCTAGTTGAAGAATTATGATCATATATTAATGGTGTGAAATACATTTACTGATTTTCCCCACCAAATCAGATATCCCATTGATTTTCATGATGTTCACTTGTTGGAGAATAGAAAATGGTGTGATTGATCAAAATTTGATCATTTCGAGCAATCAGATCACACATTAATGGCGAAGAAGAACTTTTTAGATTTTCACCCACTAGTTCCTAAAAAAAAAAATTTATGTTCTCATGGCATAGAGGAGGTCAATATATTTCCAATGGTACCAATTTTGTCACATTTGGAGCTCTGGTTCGAAAGATATGGCCATTTGAATTTTTGAATCACGTCCATACGAAAAATGTCATTTTTTCGCAAGACGATTCATGGGCCCGACAATGTAACTTACTCCCCTTTTGCAAGAAAATGAAAAAATATCAAAAAAACTCCACTTCCCGCAGCTCCACAATATAATTTTTCCCCAAATGCTTTGTGGGCCAAAAGTTGGAATTGTACCCTTAGCATAAGAGATACAGATTACAAAAATCTATCTCAAGCCCCGCAGCCCAATTCTAGCTTTTGATGTGGGTCCAAACCACCCTTCATTTCTATACCTTTTAATCTATTTCACCATTTAGCCAAAATTTCCAAATTTCCTTTGATGGCCCGTACCTCGCCTTTGAATTTTCAATGCAGGATTTAATTCATCTCTCGCGGGCAAGGGCTTCACTATTATACTTTATTCCTTTTTCACCAAAAAGGGCTTAAATTCTCAAACTTCCCGATGATCCGCCTTCCCGCTTTGACTTGTCAAAGCTGCCATGTGTTCCTCTCTAATTCGCAATGAGTTGTGGTTCTCTTTATAACTTTATTCCCTTTTCACAAAAAAAGGCTTAAAAAGTTTAAAGTTCTCTAGCAACCCACATCTCCTCTGACTTTTCAATGCCACTTGTCTTTCTCTGATTGGAGTGGAGCTGCGGTTCACATTATAACTTTAATCCTTTTGAAGTTGAAAAACTTCAAAGTAACCCAAAATTCCACCTCTTGCTTTGAATTTTCAATGCCATGTGTCCTTCTTTGATTGGAGTGGAGTTTCAGTTCATTTTTATACTTCATTTTCTGCCTCCCGCTTTGACTTTTCAAACTGCTACGTGTCCTTACTGATTGAACGGAGTTGCGCATTTTTTTACTTTGTAAATTTACAAAATAAAGCTAAAAACTTCAAAGTAACCAAAAAACCCACCTCCCTATTTTGATTTTTCAATGACATGCGTGCACCTCTAATTTGCAGTGAGTTTTGGCCCATTTTTACACCTTATTCCTTCTTTCGCAAAAAGGCTTAAAAACTTCAAAGTCTTCTGCCGATCCACATTTCCACATTTGACTTAGAAGCTGCCACGTGTCCTCTCGTGGGCCTTAGGCAATTTTTTCACATTTTTACCTTTTCACCATAGTGCCTTAAAGCACAAAAATACCCGCCCTTCCACAACCACTTAACTTCTGACACATGCACACCTTTGGGGAAAAAATAAGAAATTTTCTCCCGCCACTTAAACTTAGCCAATCATAACTCGACGGGGGCCACAAGACCAAATCAAACCTTTGCCAAAATAGCCAAAAGTGACAAGTTAATAACATTTATCCGTCATCCCTCAACCAATCATTGATGAACACGTACCCACAAACATTGAGCCAAAAATTTGATAGGGAAACACGATCAGAAGATGAAAAACAAGAGAAACTTCACGATTGATGCTCGTAATCAAAATTTTCATTAAGGATAGAGAATTTGGAAACAATACCAGATCTTCTTGATCCATGACCATGGAAATGGAATTAGAATGGCATACAAATGAAGGAGAAAGGTTTTCACATGTCCATGTGGGAGATAGCTAAAAATGAAAAATAGGAAAATTGGGCAAGATCAAATCGAGTACCAACATTGGCTCGATCGTGGATGGGCACTACCAATGAGTGCCACAAGAAAAAAATAGCTGACCAAGTGCCAAACAAAGCCATTGGGCAATAGAGTCACAAGCCAATTTTGTAAAGATCTGGATAAAAACCAACTTCCTTCGAGAAAACCGAGAACCATGAAAAAATGGTCTCCAAAGACTAGAACAAACTACAACGGAAACACAAAAATGAAACCAAATAAAAATACTATACATTGTACAAAGATGTGAATCTTGATTCTGAGAAATCAATCAAGGAAATGCTTCAAGTTTCTGCCATTAACAGGAAACTCAAGCAATTCCCCATCTAAATCTTTTAGGAAGAAGGTGTGTTCACCAATTTGAATGTCAATCGAATAAGGGCCCATCCAAAATGCATCAAATTTACCATGCTTGCCCTTATCCTCGTGTCTACTATCCCATAATAGCACAAGATCTCCTACACTAAAAGCTCTTGCAGTCACCTTCTTTTCAAACAAATTCTTCAATTTCTCTCTAAAATTTACATGCTTCTGATGGGATTCCCTTCTTTCTTCATCCAATTCAATAATCTGATTTATGCAAGCATCATATGGACTAACTTCTTGATCCTCCAATTGTTGAATAAAATGATATGAGAAAAATTGCATATACAAGGGGCATAAAATCTTGAGTTCTACACACCAACTCAAATGGGATTTTACCAGTAGCTCTCTTGACAGTGATTCTATCAACCCAAACAACTAACTTCAATTGCTCACCCCACTTCCTTTTGTTTAGCTCCAAGGTTATTATAATGATCTTCAACAAATTTTTATTGTTGGACTCGTTTGTCCATTTCCTTGAAATTGTAGTTAGAAGTATATGTCAAATTGATCCCATACTCTTTACACATTGCCACCAAAGGTTTAGCTTGAAATCTCATGGCATTATCAGCAACAATCTTAGCTGGCGCTCCAAATCTGTAGATGATATGATTCAAGATGAAGTCCATGATAATTGTGTGATTTGCTTTCTTGGTGGGGATTGCTTCCACCCACTTGGTGAAGTAATCTATGGCTACTTAGAATCCAGCTTATGTCCAACACTTGAGGAATCATAAATCTCACCAATGAAGTCCATTCCCCACTGTTTGAATGGAGCTTCAATTGATACAGGCTGCAAAGGGAGGGAGCCTAAAGCTTTCATTCTTCCAGAAAAATGCTGGCAACTTTCACATTTCCTAACCAAAGCAGAGTTGTATCTTTGAAAAGAGTGGGCCACCAATAACCAACCCTCAAAATTTTATGAGTTGTGACCCTTCCAGCAAAATCCCCCCACAAACTCCTCCATGGAGATCAGCAATTATTTTTGGGGCTTCATCTTCAGTAATGCATCTTAAGAGAACTCCCTTGGGGTTCTTCCAAGCTAACCCAAAATCAGTAATGACATATTTTTGGGAGGATAACTTAAGAGCTCTTTTTCTGATTTTTACTCAAATGTTCAGGGCAGCATAGATGTTTGAGATAAAAATTATATCCTTATACCATTCATAACTCATTAACTTCTCAAAGATACTTACCCTTTCTTCTTCTACTTCATTCACCTCAATAGTTTACAAGTTTCTCTCTACCATAAGCTTAGCTAGGCCCAAAACTCTTACCAAATTTGTGGTTTGGATATCCATGTCATATTCCGTAATTTGTTTACCCATCTGCATCTTTTTCTTGAGACCTCCATCTCGATAGGATATCTTTCACCATGGTGTGGGGAACAAAAGCAACAAATTTAGAGCTCAAAATGTATGGCTTGAAAACATTTGTTGCTTTCACCAAGGAAAATGCTTTCTTCTCCATGATGGTGTACTTTAGCTCAGCTCCTTGTAATGCCTTACTAAAAAAGGCAATTGGTCTTTCAGCTCCTTCATCATCCTTCTGCAACAAGACAGATGCAATAGTATTTTCTGAAGCAAAAGAAAACATTTGAAAAGCTTTCTTATAATCTGGAGCTACCAAAACAGGAGCATTCTTCAGTGCCTCTTTGATCCCATCAAAAGCTTGAATGGCTGCCTCTTCCCATTTGATAACTTGATCTTTCTTCAGCATGCTTGTAATTGGGATAGTTAGCTCAGCAAAGTTAGATATAAATCTTCTAATAAAATTGATTTTCCCAAAGAAGGATTGAATTCCCTTCTTGGTTCTTGGAATTGGGACTTTGTTGATGGCTTCTACCCTTTCAGGATCAATCATGACCCCTCTTTTGATATAATGTGACCAAGCAACTTTACCTTTTGCACTCCAAAATGGTACTTCTTGGGATTAAACAAAATACCATACTCTCTACACCTTATCAAAAAAATTTATAAGTGTTGCGGTGGTCATTTATTTTTCTCGGAGAAGACAAGAAAATCATCTTGATATACATCAATGAAATCATTAATATAATCAGAGAAAGAAACATCCATTTCT
Source organism: Taxus wallichiana var. yunnanensis (assembly GCA_018340775.1). Lineage (NCBI taxonomy): Eukaryota > Viridiplantae > Streptophyta > Pinopsida > Cupressales > Taxaceae > Taxus > Taxus wallichiana. The sequence continues at coordinate 74,616,791 of CM031237.1, read as the reverse complement.
CGTTGGAAAGTGGCTCCAACATTCATCGGATGAAAGACATTCTCGACATAGACATAATTTCCCAAGGAGTGGTACAGGTAGTCTTAATTCACTCTAAATCCTTCGTAACAACTTGGTTATATCCAAAAAACCATTTAAAGTAGATAGCATCTCGTAACACCACCAATTGTAACATGTTCTCCATATTAGGCAGAGGGTAATTATCTTTCATTGATGCTCTATTCAAGTTTCTAAAATCCACACACAACCTTATGTCACCATTCTTTTTCTAACAGGTACTAGGTTTGCAACCCAAGATGAGTACCTTGTGGGCTGAATGATCCCTCCATCCCTCAAATTCTTCAATTCTTCTTGCATCTTCAAGGAAAGGAGCGGATTGATTGGCCTCTATTTTTTCCTGAATGGCTTGGCATTAGATTCAAGAGGAATTTCATGTTGAAACAAATCTTCCCTATATGCTTTCAGTTCAGTAATAAGACCAAGCTAAGCAATCTTGATATTTCTTCAACAATTGGGCATAGGACTGCTTTTCTTCCTTGTTCAGATTGCATCCTAACCAGATCTTCCTTGGTTTCTCCCTCATGCCAAGGTCATGTTCTTCAACATCCCTTGAGGTAGACATACTTTTGTTGACAATGCAATCAGCATTATCAAAGTTTGATTCAAGTGCTACCAACCCTCTAGGAATGGTATTAGTTTTCAGCTGAATGATGTCTTTGCCAAATAAAGTTTCCTTTCCTTCAGCAACACACACCATTGGTTCCCAATCTATACATTGATCAGAAAATTCTCCTTTGTTCCACAAAAACCTTTGCACCTGGGCATCATCATCAAATACTTTCCAATGTTTAATGTTGTCAGGGACAAATGGTCTAGTTAGTATCTCAACATCATACTCACAATATGGGGATACAGTGCAATTTTCAAATTTGGACCCCAACACTGCTAACTTGTCTACAATAACATTGAACTTCCTATCATGATGCACAATATTAAATGAGTCAAACATCTCAATCAAATCCCAGACTACATGCTTGTATTGTTTCATTCTCTAATTTTTAGTTGCATATAGTTTTCTAACTTGCTTGACAATCAGTTCTGAATCTCCTTTGATAATGATGTCCCTAACACCATATTTCCAAGCAATTCTCAAACCTAATAACAATGCTTCATACTTAGCAATGTTGTTAGTACACTCAAAGTTAAGTTTGAAAGAAAAAACAAACTCTTCCTGGCCTGGAGAAATCAGAACAATACCAACACCATTTCCAAATTTAGAGCAAGCTCCATCAAATAAAAAAGTCCAAGGAGAACCTACTTGTTCAAGACACTTGCATTGATCAATTTTGTGCTCTTTACCATCAAAAAATCCAACAAAGTTATCAGCATCAACACTTGTGTATAACACTTCATAGGAGGCATTGTTGGGATCTTCAATGAGATGCAACATCTTCTTTTCTCCATACAACTTCACAAGACTTCCCTCAATTGGAATGGTGGCATAAGACATATCCATTTGAACACTTCCACCAACACTTACAACCCATTTTCTTGATAACAACATGCCCCATTTGGCAGGGAAATCAATAATAACAACATCAAGTTTTAAGTTCTTACCTGGGTAAGCGCAAGTTGTACCACCAAACCTTTCACACATCCAACAACATGGAACCTCTCTGGAATCCATGATAGTACACTTTCCATAAGCTATTGTTACTTTAATGTTCAATTCATTCATGACCTCAAGAGGCATAACATTGCATGAAGCTCCAGAATCAAACATGCAATTGTGTAACAGTCTGTCCTTAATAATCAGAGTAGTGAAAAATGGATCAACATTTAATTGAGACTCAACCAAAGATGTTCCCAAGTAAACCTCAGGTGGTTCACCTATTTCTTCCAGTACTTGGGGTTTTTCTACTTCTGTAATGGTAGGAGGAGTCTCAACATTGTTTACATTTCTACCTTGGGAAGTCTTTTCTTCTTTCAATCCCAAATACTCAAAGGCCCTCTTCTTATGCTCAGGAATCCTAAGCAACTCAACAATTGGAACAGAAATCTTGATCTGACTCAAGACTTGGGCAATGTCATATGGAACATACTTGGGCAAGGCAAAAAGATTATAAGGAGACTTATAACTTCATCCGATGATATGGAATTTTTACGTTTGAGCATGGGCAGGACACCGCCTCTATTTGGGATAATAAGGCTTTCACCATATGAATCTTTCTTAGTTGTTTCCTTGGGGATACTAGTGAGAAATGAAGTTTTTGGTTTCGCTTGAGGCCCAACCCCTTTGACAACTTTACTCATAGTGTTATATTCTTTTCATGGGCAAAAACAACATTCATCAACAACATCCTATCCTCTTCAGAAGGGATTCCTCCATCATACTTTTTAATCATTAATTACCTTAAGTATTCAAAATCATTATTGGAAAATTCAAAATATTTTACCATATTTATTTCTAAAGTATAGAGGAGGAATAGGTAGTACCGATGAATGAAATCCCAAAAATTCCAGCAGTTTTGGCATCGACGATTAATTCATGAAGTTACTCCTCGCCGTGAGCTTCAGAGAGCAACTCATCATGTAAATATCATCATCTAGTGTCATCTTTAGAATCTTCCTCAACTTCTTCATCTTCAACACATGGAGAATGAGGCAAGAAGCATATGTCACACCATTCAATTTCATTGGCTTCTTTTTTAGCAACAACTCGGAAGTCGAGGAGGATCAAGCACCATTCTATTTTCCCTAGGATGGGGCTGTTTATTTGTAGATCCCATAAGAACTTTACCTCACATCGATCTTTGATCAACCCTAGGATGACTTGAAAATCATCTTTGCCTTGTTGTTTATACTAACCTTGGGAACTTTTCCAATTCCCTTCTCTGCTTTGGCTAACTTGTAAGAGATCTCTTGAACAGCCCCTGCCAAAGTTTTTACAACCTCCTCCAAATCCACACTCTTTTTGATTGAGGTTTTTCTGGATTGATTAACTTGATACCTTCTCTTTTTGGAGGCTTACCAATTGCTTTGATATTATTTTCAATCTGCAGAGCCATGGTAAAGGCTTGCCTCAAATTTCCTGGGTTTTTGTCCCTCAAATAATAAGTAGCCTTCTTGTCAAATGCATCAGAATACTTTATCAAACAAGATTCATCACTAGGCCTTAAGATTCTAGGAAATATTTTCAATGTTTTGTTGAATCTAGTATTGAAATCATGTACATATTCATTAGGATGTTTCTTTATATTTTCAAACTTAGATAAAAGAAACCTGGGATGTATTTTATCCCCATATTGCAATCTACAGGCATTTTGCATCTCAGTCCATGAATCTATCTAATTATCTGGTAAAGCCTTGTACCAGTCACGTGCATCCTCCTCTAGAGTGTGAATGAACAATTTAATATACACATCCTCAAATTCAATCTCAAATTATTCCATCATATTGAAAACAATTTATAGGTGATGATCACAAATAATTACATTATTTCCTTGGAATTCAGTGTAATCTATTTCTTACATCTTGTAGGACAACATTTGGATATCCAACCATACCTCTAAAAATTATAGGACCAAAGGTATTAACAACAAATGGACGCGTCCCGGGTGGGGATGGGCCATATTTCCCGAGGTGGTGATCTTCACAGGGGTTACAAAATGATGAGGGATGAGGGGTCTATGGAACACATGAATATTATTTTCAAAATGAGTATCCCCTAATGACTCGGGCTTTATGGAAAGCCCTATCAACTCTGGAAAATACAAGGGTAGACTCGAGAAAACCTCTTTTCAAATTTATAAGAAGACTACCTAATTCAGAAACACTTGAAGATGAATGGTAATCCTCAACAAGAAAGTTGATCACTCTCCTCAATTTGTATCTCTTTTCTTGACTCGTGATCTCCAACTACTTTCCAGATTCATCTTCCTTGTGAATTTGTCTTTCCTAGCTCTGGAAATAGCTCTCTAGTGGGATCCTTAGTGAAGAAATATCTTCTTCCTTCCAGTTTGCAAATATTAGTAACAAATTTCAAATGACAGAGGTTAAGACACGGCATTAAATCAACTCGCAGTCACCACTAAGGATTTTCACCCTAGTTGTGAAAATGCACTAAAAATAATCGTCAAATATCTGTCAACACTAAAATCTTGCAAAGCTTTACAAATATGATCTTCCTTTACTAGGTTTTATCATATACAACACAAACTTAGTGCAATAACTGCTGGAGACTAGAAATATTGAACACAGAACTTACAAGGAGTATTACCAGGGTCAAATAATCTTTAGGAAATTAAAAGACTCCTCGACAATGGGACCAGTAAGTGTGTTGGTACCCAAATTGATTCTCCAATGGAAGCCGAGCAACATCAAATATTTCACAAGATACTCAGAGACAACAGATTAAATAGATGTCATTTTGTAGTCGGGAGGTGATTCATCTGGCTCTTTGTCACTCGGTGTTGAAGAATCGATAAAGACCTTAAAAGGATTTGATCTATCCTCACTATTTTAGGTTGTGCCTTTCAACCAGGGTAAGAGAACCCATTTTGTAACCTTTGTTGATGAAGGATATGAAGAGATCCTTATTTGCACAAATTTTATAAAGAAAACCTTGGGAAAATATGATCAATGCTCCATAATTTAACTCACAAGAGTTGTCACCTCTAAACAATGGAGATATTTTCAAAACAAGGTAAAGGTTACTAAAGACATTATGGAATCCTAATTGTTTTGCATATTTTAGCAAATGGATTTTGATCTTTTGTGGATATACAGGGAAAAATAGGGGTACTTTAGGTGGGATTCATTGTTTTTGAATAATAGGACAAACTAGATTTACCAGATCTTTGAGGGCCTTAATAATAACCTGGAAAACTTAATAACAAAAAGCTTCGAATAATCCAAAGGATCCTTTAACCAGAGTGCATTAATGGAGGCCAATTTATCACGTTTTCACACAATCTTTAGGAGTTTAACATGAAGGCTCGAGCTAAAAACCAAAATAAACAATATCAACCTCTATTTTATCTTGCCTAAGATACCCTCAAAGGCTAACAAACAATATCTCATTAATCAAGGAAGGTAAAGTGATTTTAAATTGTTTATATTATTAATGATGAAATCTCTTTCGATATTGAGATTGAAAATTCCACTAAAATATCATAGGGATGATATTTTTTGTGATTCACAAAGGTTTCAATGTAATATTGAAATAAGAACAAGAAAAACTATTTACAGACAAACGAAATGAAGCAGCATAAATTTTTTTGCTCGAGATTAACACAGTTAATTTGAAATATCTTAGATTCATAAACAGGGAAAGTTATAAAAACAATATTAGAGCTTATCAATGGTTGTAAAATTGCAACCAATTTGACATGATAGAAATCAAAAGCACAAGAAATTAAACAGGTTTCTCAAATGGTCTCTCAGAAGATGGGATTTCTGATTTCCTCATGAAAATAAACCCCGACCTTTGCAAATGAGCTAATCTACATTTATAGATGAAACAAGAAGAGAAGGAACAAAATCTGATTTGGAAGTTCAACCACCCATCGTTAATGCTCTGCAAATCCACCTACAATATGTCAATTCTGGTTCTGCATGTCTTTGGCATGTTGAAGAAGCAAGGATGAAAATCAGATCAAATTAGATCTAGTTGAAGAGTTTCGATCATATATTAATGGTGTGAAAGATGTTTACTGATTATCTCCCACCAAATCAGATATCCCATTGATTTTCATGATGTTTGCATGCTGGAGAAGAGAAAATGGTGGGATTGATCAAAATCTGATCATTTCGAGCAATCAGATCACACATTAATGGTGAAGAAGACGTTTTTCAATTTTCACCCACCAGTTCCTACAAAAACAATATTTTATGCTCCCATGGTGTAGAGGAGGTCGATATATTTCCAATGGTACCAATTTTGTTGCATTTGGAGCTCTGGTTCGAAATATATGACGTGTCCGTACAAAAAATACCATTTTTGCAGGATGTATCCATGGGCCCGAAAATGTAACTTACTCCCTTTTGCGAAGAAAATGTAAAAATCTCAAAATACCTCCGCTTCGCAGCTCGCCATATAATTTTTCCCCAAAGGCTTCACGGGCCAAAAGTTGGAATTACGCCCTTAGTGCAAAAGATACAAAGTAAAAAAATCTCCCTCAAGCCCCGCAGATCGCTTCTAGCTTTTGATGTGGGTCCTGTGGGGACCACACTTCATTTTTATACCTTTACTCCATTTCACCAAAAACCAAAATTTCCAAATTTCCTCCGATGGCCCGCACCTCCGCCTTTGACTTTTCAACGCAAGATTTAATTGATCTCTGGTGGGGCTACGCTTCACTTTTATACTTTATTCCCTTTTTCACCAAAAAGGGCTTAAATTCTCAAACTTCCCCGATGATCTCGCCTTTCTATTTTGACTTGTCAAAGCTTCCACATGTTCCTCTCTGATTCACAATGGAGTTGCGGTTATCTTTATAACTTTATTCCCTTTTTTCGCAAAAAAGGCTTAAAAACTTCAAAGTGCTCCTAAGCAACCCGCATCTCCTCCGACTTTTCAATGCCACTTTTCTTTCTCTCGATTGGAGTGGAGTTGTGGTTCACATAATAAATCTAATCCTTTTGAAGTTTTAAAACTTAAAAGTAACCCAAAATTCTGCCCCCTTCATTGAATTTTTAATGCCATGTGTCCTCCTTTGATTAGAGTGAAGTTTTAGTTCATTTTTATACTTCATTTTCTGCCTCCCTACTTTGAATTTTCAAACTGCTACGTGTCCTTCCTGATTGGAGTGGAGTTGCAGTTTACTTTGTAACTTTACAAAATAAAGCTAAAAACTTTAAAGTAACCAAACAACCCACCTCCCTATTTTGACTTTTCAATGACACGCGTCCACCTCTAATTCGCAACGGAGTTTCAGCCCATTTTTACACCTTATTCCTTCTTTCACGAAAAAGGCTTAAAAACTTCAAAGTCTTCCACCGATCCGCATTTCCACCTTTGACTTAGAAGCTGCCACATGTCCTCTCGCGGGCCTTAGGCAATTTTTTCACATTTTTACCTTTTCACCATAGTGCCTTAAAGCACAAAAAAGACCCACCCTTCCACAACCACTTAACTTCTGACACGTGCACACCTTTGGGGCAAAAATAAGAAATTTTCTTCACCACTTAAACTTAGCCAATCAGAGCTCGACGGGGCCACGAGACCAAATCAATCCTTTTGCCAAAATATCCAAAAGTGACAAGTTTATAACATTTATCCATCGTCCCTCAACCAATCATTGATGAACACGTACCCATGAACGCTGAGCCAGAAATTTGACAGGGAAACATGGCCGTAGAAGATGAAAAACAGGGGAAACTTCACCATTGACGCTTAGAATGAATTTTTTTGTTAAGGATAGAAAATTTGGAAACAATAAAAGGATTTGCTTGATCCACGACCATGGAAATGGATTTAGAATGGCATACAAATGAAGGAGAAAATTTTTCACATGTCCATGTAGGAGATAGTTAAAAACAACGAACTAGGAAGACTTGAGAAAAATTAGGGAAAATTGGGCAAGATCAAATTAAGCACCAACAATCTCTACCGATCCATTCTTAGTAAGTGATCTTGGATGGTTTTCTAATCCTTTAGTTAGTAAGTTATATGATACAATTCTTACTATAGGCAAAGGAACCTATTTAAGCTATGTTCCTTAAATTGGTAAACCTATCCTAAGTTACTGTGTTCTTTTACTAATGTGTGATTATAATAATCAAGGGACCTTGGACTAAACCTTAAACATTACCTAGGAGCTAAGATAGTTCCTAAACTAATTTTGAACTTAACATAATGTTGGCTAACCTAAAATGGGCCTATGGGATGACATGGAAAAGGGGAAGGTTAGTGGCATCAACCCCTAGAAATTTATGAGGAAGCAATATGGTATTATCTCTTTAATGTTGCAAAATTTAGAGAATACATGAAGAAAGAAAGGGGGTTAGGTTGACACCTCCATCAAGTGATTTTTGCATGCATTTTTAAATTTAGATCTTGCCAAACACAAGTTGGTAGTGGCGGGAGAAGTAGAAGGACCGTAAGCACTATGTGGCATTTAATATTATTGTGAATGGTGAAAACCCACCTAGGAAGAAGGAATATGGAAAAAGGAATGGTTTCGGTTTTGTTTTGGTCATTTGGTATTTTTGAGCTTTTGCTCTACATGTTGTTTTTTCTCTTCAAACCCACAATTTGAATCCTTGCATGAATGTTTTACCTTGCATGGCGTTAGAAGATGAAAATAGCACTGTGGAGTTATAAGAGGAAGTAGAGAAGGTTTTGAGGAGTTGTTGGCATTTCGTGGAAAGGAATCAAAGATTTGCTTGAATATTTTCTATGAAAAAGTGAAGATAGGAGCTCTATCAGAATGATAGGCCCTATCCATTAAGTCTTTTGATTTTACTTAAATGCTTCATAAAAACAACTCTTCTCTTTGTGGAAATATTCTAGTTCTAATTTTATGATTGATTATTATTTCTTCAATGGTGTTTGTTTTTTTCTTCGGATGCTACTAGTTCTTCATTGTTGATAACAAAATATGGAAATGTGAATTGTGACTGTAATGCTAGCTTGTTTGTAAATTCAGACCTTCTTGCTATTAAAACAAGTCTATGTGGTTCTCTAACTGATTGAAAACTTATGCGGAGGTTTTAATGCTTTTAACAGTTTTCTTAGCTCCTAGAAATCTATAGATCTTAACTTGCATGCCTCTTTACTGTTGTCGTTGGGAAGCTAGCTTGAAGGGGTCTCCATTTAGGCAATATGCCATTGTTCAGTTAATGTGGGTTCTTTATTTTGGGTAGTTTTCTTGATAATGGAAGTGGAGACCATTGTTTGTTCAACTTGGTTCATGACTGTATTTTCTTTCTGAGTGGAATACCCATCTTGTGTTGGATTTGGAATACATTCTTTTTTGGTAAAAAAATTGTCTTTACTCATTTCGTTGATCCTTGACTGATTTGGTTTTATTGAAGGAAGGAATATGAAAGTTTCACGCTCACTCATGTGGTATCTATTTATTTTTCATAAACCCACTTTGGGTTTTTGGTTTCCTGTTAAGCTCTATTCATCTTGGAAATTTTTCTTTAATGGATAAATGTTTATGAAATCTTAAATGAAAGGAATTTTTTGAATGAGGTACCTGTGCTCTTGTTTGATGGTTGCAAATTCTTTTGAGACCCATTTCATATTAGGTCCGATTGTTCTCCTTCCTCCATCATGCGCTTCTTAGAACTGAATTGATTCTTTTATCTATCACCAAATTTTTGTATGGTGATTTTGTTTTATGGAAGAAGGAAAGACTAATTTAATCCTTGGATGTTATGGTTTTCTATTTTTCTATTGGATTTTTATGGTTATCCAACCCTAAGTTACATTGGTGTTTCAAGTTTTATATTTTTTATCTTCTTGGGACATTAAAATTTTTCCGTCCTTCTCTTCAAGAAGTCTATTCCCTTTTGTTTTTGTTCATGTTTGCATGGATTGGCTAAATAAATTGTGAATTAGGGAATGGTTAAGGCTTCCTCCTTAGCATGGTTTAATTCATTTTTATTTTTTATAAAGGGAGGTTTTGTTGATTTACTATTTCTCTGGTGAGTTGCTTCCAATATTGGAGTTTGGGAAACTAGACCGCATGGTATATAATTGTCTTTCTTCCTCTGTAGCTATCAAATCTTTAGGTCACTTTGATTTCTAAGAGATAGTTGATCTGAAGAGTTCTTGAGAATGTACCTTGTTTGATTGGAGTCCTGTTGAATTCTGAATTTTTGTTACATTCTCTTTATAATCATTCCATTCGGATGAACTCAAACTTTTGATAAGACGGAATGTTATCGCCGTTGTTTTGTTTTGATATTTTAGTTTCCTATTATTTACTTGAATTAGGAATGAGGATTGAGTTGGGAAGTACCCAAAGGTAGTTCATGTTCCTCGTTGTGAATTAATGAACCTTTAGTTGCTGATGTCTTAAGGTTTACATGATGAAATTAGGATTGGTATGTTTGAGTTAGGAGTTGGATATGAATGCAGGATTGAGTGAATGTGAACCTTAAATTACTTGATTGTTTCCTGAGTAATTTATCCTTACCTAGGGTGTTTGGACCCATTCATGATAAATAAAATCCTTAGGCATTAGGATGAGTCTAAGATAGAATGATATGTGAATCTGAAAACAATGCTTATTTGTTGTCTAAATAATTTACTTAAATCTGAAAGATAGTTATATATATACATATACATTTTTGTATTAATTTTTGAAAAGTAGAACTGGTTATTTGGAGGAACTTAATTTAGATACATGAATGAGAAGGTAAAGTTAGGAAGAAATAAGAAGTTCCTTTCTTTAATTCTGTTGTTTATTTCCAACATGTTGAAAATAGTTTTATGATGAAAAGTTAGGGTTGATATGTTGATTAATTGAACCTTATTTACACATTAGAAACTTTAAACCTTTCTCTCCTTCTTGATTGTAATATTTTAAGGAAAATTCTTTCTATTTTTATGGTTGTGTTTTCAGAATTGTTTCATAAACAACAAAGTTCTTTTTATGAAACAATTAGTTAAAAGAAAATGTTTTAATGTTATAGTGCTTATCATGCTCAGTTCAAATGAACTAACCCATGCTAACAATTTTGTAGATGGATTTCATAAAAGATGAAAGGAGAAAGACATATAGAAAGTTACATCTGTTTTACTAAAGAAATTGTATCTTTATTATGATGATATGTGGCATCATTACTTGAGATGTAATTATCGGAAAAGAAAGTTGTAATGAAACTATTTTTATATTGATGTTATGACACCTTGTAATCTCTGAATTAATTTTGTAAATAGTGAATGGATCACTCCCTTTGATGAACAATTGAATTATTGATTGTTGAATATTACTTGATTGTATTACCTTCTTTGGTTTAAGTTTGAGATATCTTTGAGTAATAACCTAAATATAGGAGGGTAGTTTATATACTTAAGTGTTATGAGATTTGGTTAGGGGATATAAAATAATAGTTAGTTTATTTTCACATAAAGAGATACAACTAATAAGTTGACACTCATAAGTAGATCTTTAAACAATATAAAAGAACTATGTTTGATATATTGTGTGTGTGTGTGTGTGTGTGTGTGTGAGAGAGAGAGAGAGAGAGAGAGAGAGAGAGAGAGAGAGAGAGAGAGAGAGAGAGAGAGAATTATTGATGTATTTGGAACATATGAAATCAGTTTTCATAAATGGACATTAGTCCATAATATAGGGAAAAAGGATAATTCCCTTGAAATCAATCATTGAGACATAATTTAAGAACTTGTTAAAGTGTTATGAATGTTGTAAGTAAATGGTTGAATGTGTACTTCCTTAGGTATATTTCATTATTCAAAATTTGGAATGCTTTGAAAGGAATTAAATGGAATTTAGAATTCATCTCCATGAAGTCTAAAAAGGGTTTATAAGGAACTTATTTAAGCTAGGGCTGAAATAAGTAAGGAATTAATTAACACACTTTCATAACTTCAAGATCAATCATATCGTGATATAATGCAAGTTGTTTCATTTAAGGATAAAATTAAGCATGTAATTAAATGGTTAGGAAGCATATTTTACCTGCATACCTACCTCACATGTAACTTCAACTTGCAACCTTATAGGTTAAAAGATGCTTGTAGAATCTTTAAGCATTGTTGTAATTAATATTTAATGAAGTGATTAAATGGGATAATAACTTATAATCTAAGGTGTGTTAGTCTAGTTGAGGAAACTCAGTTGGATGTTGATACACATCAACTACAGTGTAGTACCTTCGTAATGACAGGAGTCATTATGAGGATACTATGATGTAGTTGATATGTCTCAACACCCCGCATAGTTTGTTCAACTTGACTAACATAAGTGCATGACTGGATCATGGTTCTTCCCTATACAAGGATAGGAACATGATCTAGTGTTGAGGTCAAATCACATTGACTTAGGATAATTAGACACACCCAATCGATGAAAGTCGATTGAGTATGTCTATGTACCCTTAGTCACCGCGAGTAGTCTTCCCACACTAGGGCATGTTATTAACCTTGTCTAGGTGAAACCTTGAATCAGATTGACTAACAGTGTCAGAAATATCACTCTAGATAAAAAAACAAGTTTGTTGAGGGACATATTCCATTTTATGAGTAAGTCTCGTAAGTAATGTAAAAATGATAAACATGTTTAAAATCGTTGGCCAAATTATCGCAAGTTGTTGGTTGCGTTGTCTTATGTCACCTAGTTTAAGAAGCAATATTTCAGATGAATATCGGTAACATATATTCAAATAGGCCTCTTAAATAGAAAACTTGGGTACCCCTAATAGGGTAAAGGAACCAAGTATATGTTGTATACACATTATGAATTAAAATGAGAGATCAGTGTTTCACCGAGTCATTATAGCTACATATGGTTTTATGTTATGAGATAGATTGGCATTTGAATGTGTGTTCTAAATTATGTTAATTTAGAACAGAGAACATTATGTATAAAAATCCTTGTTTCTAAAGTCTTAAAATGGGAATGTTACAAAAGTGCTCCACCTGACACATAGTGTCCCCAAATCAATAACTTCCTGACATTAGAACAATACCAAATTCCTCATGATTAACATCTATAATAGAAAAAACAACAAAGTTGATGTGGTATTTTTCAGGGGAATAAATTTCCACGAGCACCATTCCTTGTCTCTTTTCTTCCAACAAATACCGCTGCGATGAATGGAAGACATTTTACCTATATTTAGAGTAAAATACATTAATAATTAGGTTATTTATGAACTTTAAAGTGTTTTTCTCGCATTATCTGTTAAGGAATTTAAATACTACCCTAGTGGACACCAACCTATAGAGTTATTTACTATGTATCATAAGAGAGTAATTAACTTAATGGTTAAGAACCGCTAGATTTGATAGGACATCTTATGTATCATTCAAATGGTTGCAATAATTTTTTTTTTTTGATAAAATCAATAATAACATAACTTTTCTAAAATTATGACATCAAATTATGATGCATTGAAAGATACAAAACCATTTACACCTTTTGAAAGTATTACATATGAGCTGACAAGCTATAACATTATATAGATGACATGATAGAAGCGTTAAAAATACACAATTTAGTGGTAGATAGACTTATAGTCAACATATAAAAGAACAACCTAAAATAATTTTTAAGCCATTTAAACCTTTTAAATGATAAAATGTAGAGTACGTTAATGATCATATAGCTAACACGACAATTGATGGCCCGAGAGTTGAATTGATTTCTAATAATATCAAAGACTCGATATGACTTGAAAGATATTATTATTCACTTATGGATGGTGCGGAGATAAAACTTTGACATCTTATATATCATTCAATTGGTTACAATAATTCATATTTTTTTGATCAAATCAATAATAACAGAATTTTTCTAAAAGTCGAAATTGAATTATGATGCATTGAAAGATACAAAACCATTTGCACCTTTTGAAAGTATTACATATGAGCCGGACAAGCTATAACATTATATAGATGGCATGATAGGAATGTTAAAAAATACACAATTTAGTGGTAGATAGACTTCTAGTCAACATATAAAAGAACAACCTAAAACAATTTTTAAGCCATTTACACCTTTTAATGATAAACCATAGATGACAATAATGAACATCTTGCTAACATGACAATTGATGACCCGAGAGTTGAATTGATTTATAATAATATCAAATACTCGACATGACTTGAAATATATTATTATTCATGATGGGTGGTGCAGACAGAGCTTGAAGAATTAATGGAACATCACGCCACCCTTTATTTATGTTGGCCTCTCACATTCCTCTCTCCCTACTTCTGTTTGTTCATGTATTTGGGTTGATGAGAGAATGGATTTTTTGGAGTTTCCTTTCATTTCTTTGCGCTAGGAGAGAAGGGAAATGGCCTTTACTTCAAACATTTCCCGAAGGTGGCTTTAAGAGGTGTTTCACCAAGATTCATTACTCGAGGTTGAGGCCATTGAGCATGTGATGAAAGATTCCTATATGCAGAATCTCACAGACTAGAGTCAACTTTGAACTCGTTATGACCTTCATATCTAATTACCTCTTTCTCCATCCGGTTAAGGTAGTGTCATGTTTGTTGTGAAATTATTTATTTTTCATGTTCATTTATTCAATTTGTGAAAATAAATGGATAGGTTTCCCATCCCACTTCTCTTCTCTCGGATGGAGGAGGAGGATGCTTAAGAAAATGACACCCGACACTGTGAAGATTTTATTGACTTGTCCATTTATCATCTCAATGATTTCCGGGCTAATTTCAGGGAGGCCTTTCTTCTTCTGCTAGGTAAGGCTAGCAGGTTGGAAGGTGGAGTTTCTAGTGGCAATGGTTGAGGTGAGGTGGGAGGCAGGGGAGAAGTGACAAATTCAAAGCTTGATGTAGGGGATGGGGTAGAATGTGGGTCTCCAGAGTCGGGGTGGTAGTTATTTCAGATGAGGATTAATACTCTTATCTTGCTTGTTTTTTTAGTTATGTTGCCACGTGTATTCGATTTTTGAGGCCACACATGTTAGTTCTTATGGTGTTTCTATTTTCTCCATGAGGTCCATTCAGTAGGGCCTTGTGATGTTAGTTTTGTTTGGATTTTGTTCAGATTATAGTTACATGGGTGAGGTCCCATAACCCTCCGGTTCATAGCTCCTATTAAAAATCATTTAAACATAAAAAGATAAAATATTTGGTATTTCAAAGAGATTTTGTGGTAGCTTGCAATTTTTGTTTTACAAGATGATGTGATTTATGTGTATATTGGTCATACTGCATAGAGTAGTGAGGATTAGATGTTTATAAAAAGACTAATAAACATGTTTAAAGGATAGCGGTTAGAAGATCTAATGTTTGGTATTTTAAGGAGAGTATTTGAGTAACAAATCACATTAACGGAGTTAGTGATAACTCATCATTTTTTGTTATATAAGACAATGTTAAATATATGTATATCGGACATACTTTATTCATTATGTCTAAATGTATATAACTACTCTAAGTATGATATTTTAAGCATAGAGTTTGAGGGGAAATTCCATGATAAGTTATCAATAAAAATGATAAGGATTACAATTTTCCTAAATGTAAGTATGGCCCTCTTCACAATAGCCGTTTTCATGGAAACAATGCTCTCTATAAGGTCATGGTGGGTTAAACCTATTTGAGAAAAGATTTGATTATTAAAAATGTTTTTTGAGTACCACTAAAACAAGGGTCTATTCTCTCTTACTTTGACTATAAGTTAGATTTACAATACTAATTGAAGAAATTTATTCCAAATTGTTCGAACTTATGTTAACTTATTTATAGTGCCAGTCTTCTTAGGCTGCAAACATTTACTATCTATACACTTTTGGCTCGTATCCATGGTGGAAACAAGTGATACACTAAAATCCTCAATAGGGATCAAGCCATATGTATTTTCCATAAAATATATTATTTGTAACATATAATTCAAAATTTTCGTATCGGAATAATTGTTTACCTAACGCTTAGTTTCATTACTTATCGAAAGCATCGAAAAAGCTGCCAAGAAGTAGTTGTAGGTGCTTTAGCTGCTCTTGAATGTTTTTTTGCTGTTTTTTTGTGGTCTCTTTGCTACTTTTTGTAGAGTTTTTGTTGTTTTGTCTTGATTGGGTAGCTGTTTTTTGGCTACTTTGGGCTTCATTGTCACACTTGGATTCTGATCCTTTTTTTTCTGGTTTTCATTCCTATTCTGGCTCCTAGGCCCTCTATTGTACACAAGGGTATAGTCCCTTTCAAAAAACTATTTGCCAATAATAAAAAAATGACACAATGAACGCTAGTTTCAATAGTTTATTTTATTGGAAATTGTGGTAAAATAATAAATCACAACCTAGTTGGGTGACCGTGAGGCTCCTACTATTATGATCATTGTAAACACTATCTTTATAAATTTGAATCGATACTTTTTTCATTGATTATAATTATATCATGTTGGCTGGAATGTACCTGGCGAAGATAATAGCTGCATTACATACCATATAGAGGGATCAAACCTTACGTAGTTTCCATAAGGTATATTGTTTGAAACACATAATTCACATCAGATCTTATGGGAGAAAATTCTTAGTGAACGCTAAGAATTTTTTCCTTATCGAAAGTAAGGTCATAATGGATGCTAAGTTCGAGAGTTTAATAATTTCAAAACAACGATAAAATAAAATATCATGCTCTAGTTTAGCACTCGCTAGGCTCCCACCATTACTACAAGTCATTATAAATACCATATGTATATATTTGGGTTGCTACTTATGTTTTCATGGACTATGTAGTACTCACAAGACTTATTTTCTGTAACATATAATTCACATCTATTCGTACGAGAGAAAATTCTTAGTGACCGCTAAGATTTCATACATATTGAATGGAACACCATAATGTATTGAATTGAATGGTATAGCTTAGCAATGGCTGATAGGCTCCTACCTTTACCTCTTATCAATATAAACACTATCTTTATAGTTTTGGATCACTAGCCTTAATATGTAGTTCCCATAAGATACATATTTTTCAACTCATATTTTATATCGTTTACAATCAAATAAAATGCTTAGTGACGCTAAGATCCTTTACTTATTGAAAGAAATGGCATATCATACCCTAGTCTCAAAATTTTCTTATTTTGAAAATAGCCATAAAATAACAACAAATCATGGTATAGCTTAGTGGCGCTAGCCTCCTACCTTTACCTCTTCTCATTTTAAACACTATCATTACAGTTTTGGATCCCTAGCCTTGGTATGTAGTTCCAATGAGATACATGGTTTTCAACTCATACTTCAGATCATTTCCTATCAAAGAAAATGCTTAGTGCCCGCTAAGATCCTTTACTTATTCACAGAAATGACATATCATACCCTAGGCTCAAATTTTTCTTATTTTGAAAGTAGTCATAAAATAATAAATCAAAATTTAGCTTAGCAACCACTAGGCTCCTTCCTTTACCTCTTCTCATTTTAAACAATCTCTGTAAATTTGTGGATCGTTGGGCTTAGTATGTAGTTGCCATAAGATACATGGTTTTCAAGATATATTTCACATTGTTTCTTAACAAAGAAAATACTTAGCGCCTGCCATGATCCTTAACTTATTGATAGAAATGGTGTATCGTGAGCACTAGCCTAGGCTCAAACATTTCTTATTTTGAAAACAACCATACAAAGTAACACTAACTGTATGGTCTTAGATCGTTAGCCTTATTATGTATCCCAAATAACTTGTTCAAACTTGCCATGTGGCACATTTTATTTGGATAATTAATTTAAATTAGCACACACTATATCTAACAATGTAGAAATTGATTTTGATAAGTAAATGTCTGTATATTATTCTAATAAACTTCAAAACTATGTTTAGGATTTATTTCTTCTATTTTCTTATAATATATATTTTTTCTATGCTTGGTTCAATTATATGTTGTATAATATATTTTTATTATGTTTATATTATTATAGGCTATAGAAAATGAAAAATGTTTAGTTTTTAATTTTAAACCATGTAAAAATAAAAATAGGAAATTCAAATTCCCCACATTTTTGGATATTTGAAATTTCAATAGCCTGCCCTTTTGCTTTTAGAGGGGGAAAGTGAAAATTTGAAATTTTCGTATCCCACTCTTTTTCTATTTTTGAAATTTCTTTTGTGGAATGTGCTAAACAAATTATTAAATACCTCAAAGAAATATTGAGTAGGGTTTCTAATTTTTTTGGTCAATTAGAAAAGCATGTCTTCAAAATAAAAAATATGTAGACCGTAGATCATAGGCTGAATGTTTGAATCCTAGTTTTTTTGCATGTGATTATAATCTTATTCATAGAGAAAGGCACACAAAAGAAGCATAGAAAGGATGAACATAAAGGATGCACATGAAGGAGGATAAGCAATAGAGGTTGTGAAAAGAATCACGATGATTGTTTGAATGAGATAGCAAATGGAGGTTTCACAGACAACATAAAGCATGAAATAATCCCGATATTACTAAACCAGGTATTTATAGTAAAGGTGTACCTTTTTTATATCACGGGATATATTAGTTTCTCTATAGTTGATTGTTCCTATGTTTTTCACGATAGTCTAATCATGATCCACACAAGCCCTGCTTTTTCCTATCAATGTGTTTCACAATCAAACCTTACTTTCTAGTTACTTTTGATTTCCATGTGAAACTTCCTTATTCTTCATGAAAAATCACTTATTTTGTGCGTTAACAAAATAAATTTTAATCACTTTTCTACTCAGTATTTATCTCTATTTAACGCTTTCCCATTTCCGCCATTCTATGTCTCTCTTTGGCTATTTTCATTTTGAATTTTTCTTCTCGTTCTTGCAATTTTTTTTAGGATAATGATAGATTTTGGCACAATCACCTTATTTTTAATTTTATTTTAGTTGGGAGAACCAAAAATAGTTTAATGTTTTTCATCAAGATGATGCAAAGAAACCTCGCTAATTAATGCATATTACATTTTTTACATGGTTTCCACTTAGATATTTTAGGAAAATATATGAGGTTAAAAAATTAATTCAAAACTATAAAACTATATTAAGAATTCAATTGTATGATAATTATTTCCAATTATATATGTGTTTCCATGTAGAATTAACCAAATGTAATGTCTTCATCATTTTTATGGTATGTACATTGGAAGTTAAACACATTATATATGTAATAATATTATTAAATCTAATTTTAATCAATATGCATTTTATAATTAATATATTCTTCCTTTTGAGCCCACTAATCTATGCCAAAAATTAACATAGCTTTGAGGCTTCCATGATATAATTGGTTATTTGAAAACCTATTTACAAAACCCCAATTCTATTTCAAATTACATACAAGATTTTACACGTATATTTATATATCCATTATATAAATTCTGGATTTATTTGTTATCATTTGTATCTTTTTAATATGATTTATTTTCTATGAATAAACTCTACCATAGGAAAAGTTGTCTACCCTAGCATCCACTAGGCTATAATTCTAATTTGGAAAAAGAATTCATTTTCCTTGGCCCCTCATGGATCAGTTATTTTTATATAGGAGACACAATGTTTTTTGGTCCTAGCGATGGTCATTTTTGTTCTTTGTTAGCTATTATATTCGTAAAGATTAACAATTTAGATTTATAAAATAGCTTCATTATGAACATGATATGTTTACCTTTAAGAATATATTAACGGTTACTAGGATGCAACAAGTAGATGGTGTCGTATGTAAAAAATTGTTTTATAGATTCTCATATGCAATTCTGAGTTTCCATATTTTTTCATAAATGTAAAATAATTCTAGCAGAATCTTGTAAGAAGTAGATAAAACTATACGTTTACTTGTATAACATATTAAAGATATGATTTTACATGTATATTTATGTATCCATTATATAAACGCTAGATTTATTTGTTATCTTTTATATCTTTTCAATATGATTTCTAGCAAAGATTAAGAATTTAGATTTATAACATAGCTTCATTATGAACATGATATATTTCCCTTTAGGAATAGCTTAGTGGCCGCTAGGGTGCAAACGAGTAGATCGTGTTGTATTTAAAAACTTGTAGTATAACTTCTTGGTCACTAGTCCAAGTTTCTTTTCTTGTCCTAAATGTAAAAATATTCTGCCAAAATCTCATAAGAAATATAGAATTCTAGACATATAGCTATGTAACACATGAAAAAACACGATTCTAAACATACACAACTTCATTATGAACATGATATATTTTCCTTTAAGGATAGCTTAGCGGCTAGGGTATAACGAGTCCAAGTCTATATGTATACTATTATATAAATTTCAAGATTTATTTTTACCATTTATATAAACTCCTTTTTGAATATAATCTAAATGAAAAATTTTGCCTTCTTTGGCGACCACTAGGCTATAATTCTTATTTGGATGAAGTCTTCATTTACCTTTGTGGACACAATGATAAGTGGATTTTGTTATAGGCAACACACTTTTTTTGGGTCAAGTGATCACTTTTTATTTCTCTCATGTTAAATACACAAATACTAACAATTAAATTCATAACAAAACTACATTATAAAAATAATATACTAACGTTTAAGAATAACTTAGTGCCACTAGGCTTCATCGATGATATCACGTTGTATCTAAAAAACTTGTTGTAAATATCATGCGGTCTGTCATCATCTAGGTTAGCCCGAGATATATCATTAAGACCTTATGGTGGGTTGGATTAAAAAATTAAATTAAAATAGTTTGAGCTAAGTGGGTGTTAGGTACTTCCACACTATAATATTTCGAGCTTAGTGGGTGTTATAATATATCCAGTTACCCAATTATATTTTGAGCTTAATGTCTGCTAGCTTATGACACAACATAATATTTGGATCTTAGAAGTCTCTAGGTTTTAGTAAAAGAAAGTAAGATATTATAAGCTTAGCGTCTGGTAGGTTACACCAAAACATAATAATATGATCTTAGTGAATACTGGGATTTAACAAATTAAATCAACATAGTTTGAGCTTAGTGGATGCTAGGTATTTAAACAATATATTATTTCGATCAGAAAGAGTCACTAGCATTTAAAAACTAAAGAAAGACATACTGAGTTTAGTTTCCACTAGGTTTTGTTTTAACAAAACTTCAACAAATAATAGTGTAATCTTCAAAGATGCAAACAAGATATGTATAAATTAGTTGAATATATCGTATCATTTTAAGATTTTAAATTAAGATATTTCGAGCATAGCACTTGTTAGGTTATGCTACCACATAATTGTTGGAGCCTAGCAAGTGGTTAGGATTTAATAAACTAAATTAGGTATTATGAGCTTAGCGATCGTTAGGTTATGCCACAACATATTATTTGGGTATTCAATTCGTTATGGTTTAATAACTTCAATTACAATATTTCACAATATTTAGTGGTCGGCGGGTTATGCCAAAACATAATATTTGGATGTTAGTGGTCATTGTGATTTCACAAATTAAATCGACATAGTTTGAGCTTAGCGACCACTAGGTATTTAAACAATATGTTATTTAAATTATATCAACATAGTTTTTTTAAATGGTCACATTAGGTATTTAAACAATATAATATTTCGATCTAAAAAGTAACTACTATTTAACTAAGTAAAGAAAGACATATTGAGTTTAGTTTCAACTAGTATATCAAGTTACTGAATGATATTTTGAACTTAGCGTCTGCTAGCTTGAGTTTAGTTTCCGCTAGGTTATGTATCACAAACATGATATGATATGTTACCGAATGATAGTTTGAGCTTAGTGTCCACTAGCTTATGACACAACATAATATTTGGATCTTAGAAGTCTCTAGGTTTCAGTAAAATAAAGTAAGATATTATAAGCATGGATGGTGGGTAGATTATGCCAAAACATAATAAACATAACAATACAATCTTAATGAATATTTGGGTATATAAGAGCATGATAGAGGCTGCTAGGTTATGCTACACACATATTATTTGGGTATAGGATTTCTAAGCTTATGTATTAAAACATGATACTAGGTTATAAAGAAGATATACATATATACTTATATACATGATATATATATATATATATATATATATATATAATTTGAATTCATTCTATGATTTTAAGATTTTAAACTAGGATATTTCAATGATAAGTCTTCAAAAAATAGTACATGAGGAACCAGTCCATGATAATTCTTCTAGTAGTGGAATCCCATGATGATTACAAGAAACTTATCATACTAAATATATGCCAAAATATGGGAAGATTTGTAATAAAATTCACTTCACCCACAAATATCTATATCTATACACTTCGCTATATAGACAACCATTCGGACCTTAATAAAAACTAAAGACAAATACATCTAGGAAAGATTAGGTCATTTGGCCTCTCGGCTCCACCTTTTGATGATCTCGACATCCATGTCCCCTTTACTCTGATCAAAGGAGGAGGACGAATCGACACAACATTCTAACATTTTCACTTTAGCGCAAGCAGGGAGTTCTATACCCTAATTTTCCATAACTACCTCTAGACCATGCATAATTACTTGCATCCCCCACATCAAGGCATGGAAATGATACTAAAGGCTGACTAGATGCTCTTCCAACTTCTCATTCTCCTTATGTAAGATAAACTACCTCAAAGAGTTGGATAGTATGTTTTCATGCTCAACCCTTACGCCATGTCAAAAACATTCCTCTACCATTTTAAATGGTTAGGATCAAGCATTAGCTTGCACATGATCTCACAAATATCATCATCATATTCTTCAAATCACTCCATGACCGACTGACCTTCTCGATCCAATTCCACATAGTCATGTTCTAAATTTTCCCATCCATCCAAGAAGTAAATGATTCCCCAATGTCCTTTCCTATCATAGCTCTCTGCCTCTTCCTGCTAGGACCACACTCCATGCTACCCAAGAAACCACCAACACCCCTGTCACCATCGCAGAGAGATAGGAAGCACAATGACCAAAAAATGAAAAGAGGAAAGGGGTAGTGAAATGTCTAGTCGACCTGGAGATATAAAGCCACCAACGCACAACACACGAAAGGAGGTAAGTGTGACAGTACAAAAGATCATTGATTAGATATCCTAATCATAAATATCACGCTTCCCATTAAAACTCTTAAATTCCCAACGCCATCTTACATGTCGCATGTGTATAACCCTTAATCAATTCTATCTATCACGTGAATGCAATCTATTGATGTCATAAATGACCATTAAATCTGTGGATTCCATATCCTCTTGTCACCACAAAAAGGTTACCCCTCAAAATAATCTAATTTTTTTATTAAAATCTTATAAGTCACTACATTTCAACAAATTAAAGTAATTGTTTTGAGCTTATCGACCTCTTAGTTAATCAACCAAGTTAACTTTGCGAGAATATGTAGCAATCAAGATCTAGTATAAATTAGTCAACTTTATTGTATGATTTTAAGATATAAAATTAAGATATTTTGACCATAGCACCCGCTAGTTTATGACACCACACAATCTTTACAACCTATCGATGGTTAGGATTTGATAAATTAAATTAATATATTTTCAACATAATGACTACTAGGTTATGCCACAACATAATATTAGGATATTAGTAGTCTCTAGGTTTCAACAAAAGAAAGTGATAACTTCATAATATAAATATTTTGAGATAAGAAAACAATAGTATTTAACAAACAAAAGAAATAAATTGACTTTCGAGATCTTTATAGAATCAAGACCATTATAAATTATTTGAATTTTTTTCATGCATTTAAGATTTGGAATTAAGATATTTCAAACTTAGCGCCATCTTACAGGTTATGCTTTACTAAATAATATTTGGATACTACATGTGGTTTTAGATAATTTGAGCTTAGCATCAAAGAACAATTGCCACAACATATTATTTTGAGATTGAATTCACTATTTTACAATAGTTAACAAATTATAGGAAGATATTTGAACTTAGTTGATGCTAGTTTAAACAATGACATACTATATGGAGGTTAATCGATAGGATTAAACAAATTTAATTAACATATTTTGAACTATGTAGAGACTAGGTACTTCCATAATATATTATTTCAAGCATAGTGGTTGCTATCATAAATTTTTGGAGCTTGGTGGTCACAAGGTTTTATCAAAATAAAGTAGGATACATTGATCTTAGAAGTTGCTAGGTTATACCAAGACATAAAATTTGGAGCATAGAGATCTTAAGGATGTAAGAAAACTCATTAAGATATTAGGAGCTTAGTCATGACTATGATATGCCAAAACATATAACTATTTGGAATTATAGTTGAAGGGGTTTTCCCAAATGACCCACATACTTGCACAAAAATCCCTCACAATCGATATTACAAGTGAAATAATAATAGAACAATATTGTATGTAAGAAAAAAACAAAAAACCAAATAGTCCCAAATCAGACAAAGCCAAATTCCATTTTATGGATATTCATGAGAGTAGTTGCTTCATCCTTAACATTGGCAATAGGGATTCCTTAAATCAGAACATCCACTAACTTAATGTGTTCCAAGAAGTCTTTATTGATTTTCCTCTAGGTCATTTCCATGTGAATTTTCCATTCCTTGATAGTAGATAATGAGTGTAGCATAATATTCAATGGCCTCATTCGGATCGGGAGAGATCTTTCTAAATGGTCCTTATGTTTTGAAGTTATAATGGGGAAGCCCATTTTATGTGATAGAGGAGAATCGGGTAAACCAAGTACATATCTCACAACACATCTGGAATTTCCGAGTCCATGCTAAATTACATGCAAAAAGTGGGAGGTAATTCACACATGCTTCCGTGATCATGTGAGTTGAGTCGGTTGTAGCAATTACAATGTCATTAGATATGAGAGGAGAATGCGAGATAAGCATCGGTAAGAGGTGGAGAGGAAGTAGATGCTGGGTCTAAAAGTGGTTTAGAGACCTTAGGATATTTCTATGAGGTTTCTCAGAGGGTTACGAGATTCCAGAGAAGATGAAGGAGACCGAAGAGTGAAATAACGGGGGCTAATGATCATGATGTCTGAATCAGAGTCGGAAGGGAAATGAAGGACGATAATGATAGTGATGGAAATAGGGAGATAGTTGTAGAAGAGGAGGGGGACATGACACTACTTTCCTAGCTTAGAGGGGAAGTATGAGATTTATTTTTGGGAAGCTTTCATTTTAAAGAGAAAATACAAAAGGCCTTGGTGTAGGAAATGACCTTCATCTTCTCTAGCCATTTTAAGGGACCTCTCAAGTGATTGAAATAGAAAATACGTAAAGTTTACCTTCCGATCATGTCAAATATGTGCAAGAAGAAAAAATTGAGGTCCATAGATCACTTTGCAGCATCACTACAACATGAAATACCTCCTCAATCTCAACAACCCTATCACAAGGTTGTGGAAGTGAGTCCCATTCATATCCCGAGTGATACATTGTCATATTTTCACCAGGATATAGGAAATCATCCATCTCCTCCTAAAGTGAGCATTTAAAATAAATGTCTCCCTCTACAGGGACCCCTCCATATTCATGATGGAATATGTTGAAATAATAAATTTAGTCTTTCCCACTTTGACTCTTCATTTCTTCTAGATTGCGCAAGACACTTCAAGTTACTAAGACAGAGTGACCAGACAATCTTTCCATAAACAACATAACACCATCATCACGAAAATTATTTCATACTAGTTAGTCGGCCTTGACCTGCTTCATAGAAGAAGGCTCAATGTGTTTTTGGTGCTACCCATAGTGACAAGGCTATTGTGAGTGATTTCCAAAGGCCTGATATAGATGATGCTTAAATAGATATGTTGAGCACCTTCATTCCAATATTCAAATCGTGTCTCCAATATTTCTAATTTAAATATATCCTAATTAGTAATAGTCATTAATTGATCCCATCCATCACATGAACACAATCTATGAATGTCATGAATTCCCCAAAAATCCACAAATACCATATCCTCTTCGCACTCTCGCTAAAAGAGGTTATGCCTCAACATAACCTAACAATGTTTAATATTAATTAATTTTCAGCCAACCCCAACATTAATTAGTTAATGTTCTTGTAATTACTGCATTTAGTGGAGGTTGAAGGTTTGAATGTTAGTGATAATAGATGTATTTGGTTAATGTATATTATAAAGGAAGAATCTGTAAAAAAAATGAAGCAAGGTGAAATAACTAACATTGTTAGACATGATTTCATACTATAGAGATTATCAGACAAAAAATCATAAAGCAATATCTTATTAGAATTTCTTTATTGACACTTCTATTTGTTACATTTAGGTTCTCTAAGGTTGTTCATTATACACATGGAAATGAAGTGGGTAAGCATAAATGTTACAGAGGAACAAAAGCAACACTTTTGATGGTAATTTGTTTACGAGATTTGGTGAGGTGATT
Organism: Taxus wallichiana var. yunnanensis; assembly: GCA_018340775.1. Classification (NCBI taxonomy): domain Eukaryota; kingdom Viridiplantae; phylum Streptophyta; class Pinopsida; order Cupressales; family Taxaceae; genus Taxus; species Taxus wallichiana. The sequence goes on along the minus strand of CM031237.1, from coordinate 74,590,764 downwards.
TCACAAAACAATATTTCACTAGAATGAGAAGGGACCATGTTTTCTTGAAAAAACTACATCCCCACGAGTCTTCCCCATCCCAAGGTCTAATTTTTTCAATGGAGAGCAATGTGTTTAGTTCGGACCACAATAAAATAAAATGTAGATACAATTAGATGTACGTGGAAATAATAATATCTTTATTTGGTTTTTGTTATCTTACAGGTGCAATTGCATTCACAATTATAGGTACAATTACAAGTACATGAAAATAATAATACACTTTTTCATCTTTTAACTAGCCTCGTGGATGTTAATAGTTCTTCTTATATTGAACCCTTATGTGACATTAGATCGTTGTGGGTATATATATTAACTTGAATAAATATTGTTTTGTTACATGGTATAGTCGGTAGTTGGTTCTTTATATTACTTTCAGCGTAGTGGTATCTTTTATTTAACAAGTTCTTGAATGATATTTTGAACTTAGCATCTGCTAGCTTACAACACAACATAATATTCGGATCTTTTTTATCTCAAGGTTTTGACAAAAAAGTAAGATGCGTATATATATTAGCTTGAATCAATATTGTTTTGTTGAGATATATTCGGCATTTTGTTGCACTTGATATTACTTTGAGCGTAGTGGTTGATTTCCTTTAAAAAGTTACTTAATGATATTTTGAACTTAAAGCGTCTACTAGCTGTTGTCCACTCAAAATTCCTGCTTTGATGAAAGTAAAAATTTCAAAATTTTGAGTTTAAGTGTTTTCTCTAATGTACCGAAGTCGTGAAATTGAAAAATTTGCGTTTTGGGTCATTTTGTATGTATTTTGCCTTCGGACATTTTTGTCCCGCGTGTCCCAAGTTCAAAAGTGCATTCTGTTCCCGATCGCCAAAATCCCGAAGTTGTTCCATTTTCCTACTGCTCGGACATTTTTGTCCCGCCAAATGTCCCAAGTTCAAAAGTGCGCCTGTTTCCCGATCGGCCGAAATCCTGAAGTTGTTCCATTTTTCGCCTATCGGAACTTCTCGTCCCAAATGTCCCAAAGTTAATTCTCGTAAGTTGTTCCATTTTCGCCCTGAAATGCCCGAACCGCGTACTTCACGCACTTCATGCTCCAAATGTCCCAAACTTTTCAAATGCGAGTTGTTCCATTTTGGTGATTCGCCCGAACCGCGTCTTCGCACGTTTTCGTCCCAGATGTCCCAAAATGCATTTGTGCGTCTTCTCCCTGTTTCTCCCGAATCGGCCGAGCCGCGTGTTTCGCGCATTCGCATCTCACATGTCCCAAGCGAACCAAATGTCATTCATACTTAGTTTTTCCCGCTCTACCCGAATATGCTATTTTTCAAACTAATAGATATGAATTTAATGCGCATTGATCACCTTTCTCTCTCCTCAATGGCTATATAACGGGAAGACCCCTTTTTGCATTTCTCACACTGCTTCCTTGCTATCTTTTGCTCGAACATCTTGCTGGCGAATAAGGTTTTCGATGACGTCAAGGATAATCTATCAAAATCCTGGGAAGATCAGAGTCTTGGAGGAGGCTTGGGAGAACTGAAGAACAGCTGGCAGAAGGATGAAGTTTTCAAGACACTGGTCATCTCTGCTTTCAAAGACATACACTGTCATCTTCAGGATGAGACTTCTGAGACATAGCTGAGGCGTTAAAGAAATTCAAGCAGCGGATTCTGAAGTCAGTGGGTCCCTCTCAGTGACTGGCCACCTGTCTTCTTCTCCTTGTTCTTTTCTCTTCTTCCCTTTCTTTTTCCGTTTTCTTTGTAAGAAGTTAAGGTATTGCGATTGGCGGTCCTTAACTGTTCTTGGTTAAAGAAGTGGTTACGAAGAGTAACTGATTTGTAAGCTATATAATGGCCTTCCTTACGCCATTCGAAAGAGGAAGAATTTGGCATATTTTTTCTAAAAGTGTAAATAGATCATAAAGAAATCAATACAGAAGGACTTTCCATTCTTTGTCTATCTGATCTCTGTTACTCCTAAGCTTTCATTTATTTTCTTTGTGAAGATCATTTGTCTCAAGTTCATTAGTCTTGCCGATTGCATACTCTTCGACTTTGCAAGCACGGTGATCTTGTATAACCAAGAAGGAACTTTGTGTCCTTGATTAATGAGTCTGTGTTATGTTAAGAAACTTTGTGTTCTAGTAGATGTTATTTACAGAACTTTGTGTCTTTGAATTCCATCTTATTTATCCGATACAAATGATCTTGTTTTAATTCATTGTGACTTCGCATACATAAAGAATTACTCTGATATCTATAATTCTGCATGTTGCCTTTCTGCTCTTTCCCGTACTCTCATTTCCTCAGTCCTTTTGTAATTGATGATCTTCATAGAAAACACTTTCGTAATATCCAAGTTTAACCAACAAATCATGTCTTGTACATTTGTAAATAGGTTTGTTTCTGAATAAGGGAACCTCTCCCATTAAAGAGGAGGGACTTCTTGTCCCCTGACTGTTGCTCTTCTTAAAAGTCCTATTTGACGACCAACAGTTTTTGGCGACTCCACTGGGGAAAATCATATTCCAGTTCTGTAATTTTTCGATCATCCTTTGATCTGGCGACTCCGCGTTTTACTCGAGGGAGGAGGGCCCTTGGTGTTGAAGATTCTCGCCAGCTTTTGAGTAAAGCAGGTTTTCCTTTCCTTCAACAAGAAATAGAAGGACTCGTTCAACAAGCACTCCACCTGCTCAAGACAGAATTCCTACGGGTGGTATTCCTTCAGAGCCAGCTAGCCCTAATCTTCAAGCTTTGATTCTTGCTGGTGTTGCAGTCCCTCTCCAAGCCGTTTTTCCAAGAATGGCGGCGCCATTACCATGGGGTCATCGTGTTGGGCCCCTGGCCCTTACTCAGCCTTTGCATGAGTTACCCAGAGGTAACCGGAAGAAATTTCCTAAATTCAAAGGTGATGGCAAAGTGCATCCTGATGAACACATCGCAGCCTTCGTTGTTGCATGTGGAGTTCTGGGAGTCGAATATGAAGACGTCTCCGTAAGGCTGTTCGTCGAGACGTTACAAGATAATGCTGCTGATTGGTTCTACCACCTTCCGGCTGGCGCTATCACCGACTGGGACACAATGAGAACTCAGTTCGAAAACCGTTTCAAGCCGGCAGAAGATGTACATGCCTTGCTAGCCCAAATCTCTCAGATAAAGAAAGATTCACAAGAGCCCATGAGAGAATTTGTGGCCCGGTTCAACAAATTGATCAATAAAATTCTGCAGCCTACCCGACCTGTTGATCAAATTCAAAAATGTTTCTTCCTAAATGCTCAATCGCCCAAAGTTAGTTATGCACTAAGAAGGGCTAATCTCGCAACATTGGTCGAGGATCAAACTCTCGCTGTTAGTATCGAGGATGACTTGATCATGTCAGGGAAGTTGAGAAGAGACCCTCCCAAATCTAAGTCTGCTGCTTCTTCCTCTTCCACCCTCGGACCTAATATCGATCCATTAGTTCAAACTTCGCAAATGATCTTATTGCTATAAAGAAACAATTCGCTCAAAGACGCTCCTTATTCAGACGTTCCAAGGAGAAATTTTCAGCCCGTAAATTGTTTGCTCGCTTCTCAAACAAGATTAGACTTGAAGGACCTCCCTCGTTAAAGTCCCGCACAATGCGACCTGCGAGGTGGAAGAACCAGATGATGATGAAGATAATGAAGCTTGCGAAGAGTTTGCGAAAGAAGTTGATGATGAAGCAGACGAACTTGAGGGATCTCGAGTAAATTTCTTCACCACGGAGGGCATTGATGATGGAGATGACTATGATGAAGTAGTAGCAGACATGAATAGCGAATCATTCGCTGTCATGACTCGAGAGCAGACAAGTCAGAGGGAGAAAGTGACACAACCCATCAAGAAATCTAAGGAGCAGTCGACAACTATTCCCGTGATTGCAAAAAGAGGATCTCCTATCCCTACCTCATCTACACCAAAGGTGAGTCCTATTAATCCTACTACTAAAATTACTTCTTCTTTCTCTCCTAAAGTTGATAAGCCTAGAGTACCGAATGATGATGGCCCATCCACTTCTGGATCCTTTGATATTGTTGATCACCTGAAAAAGACCAAGGTCCAAATCTCAGAAGCTGAGTATTATCAAACCCATCCCAAAGCTTTTGCTAAAATGATCCACTTTGTCAATTCCCACTCTAAGACCACCTCTAAAGGCCTTTTGCCCACTCCTCCTTCTGCACCACAGCCTAGTCTGGTAGCCGCTGTCACCTCGCCTAATGACAAAATCAAGCCTTTTTATGTAACACTTCTTATAGCTGGTCATAGGCTCAGTAATTGTGTCATAGATTCTGGAGCCTCAGATAATGTGATGCCTGCTAAAGTAGCTCATGCTTTAGGCCTGACCCTCACACGCACTTATGGATCTTGTTACTCCATGGAGAGTAAAGAAGTGCCCCTGGTCGGGAGAATTAAAGATGCACAAGTAGCTTTTGCTGCTTTGCCCGAGAAGAAAGTGTTGGCTACCATCTTAGTGGCAGATATTCCCCCTTCATACGGGATGTTGCTAAGTAGGAACTTCTGTAAGGACGTGGGTGGGGAAATCCAAATGGACTGGTCACATGCACTCGTGCCTGTCAATGGACAAATGAAGAAGTTGCATTGCCGAGAAGCGCCTCCGAGTATATTGTGCGTAAAATGGATGATCCTAGAACACAAATACTCTATGAGGATATGGGGCATGGTAACTACATGATTATGTCCCCTGATGAAATCCGACCCCCAAAGTGTCTCCTAAAGATATTAATGGGGTTTGGATTTTAGAGTTTGATGGAAGTTGTTCCTCAGCTGGTTTGGAGCCGGTGTCCTGCTGGTGTCACCTAAAGGAAGCCTACACCCCTTTTCATTTAAGTTGTAGTTTGAGAATACTAATAACACAAAGCAGAATACGAGGCTCTCATTCTCGGATTGCAAGTGGCCAAAGAACAAGGTGTAAAGAATCTTCTGGCTCGTGGTGATGCGAATTGATCAGAAAGCAGTCGAAAACTTTTTCAAGTAAAAATGGAAGGATGAAACATTACCGGAATCAAAGTTTGGGATTCCATTGAATTCCTTGATGCTTTTCTATCGAAGCAAAGACTAGGGAAAAGAAAAAGCAGGCTGATTCACTAATTGTCTCTGTGGTCGCCATCGATTCCTCATCCTGATTTCTCTCAAGACAAGTTCACCATTGAGATGATCCATCGACCCAGTGTACCTGATAACACCAATAACTGGCAGGTTTTCAATGATGATCAACATTTTCTTTCCTTCCTGGAACTCAAGGGTAATTTCGAACAGCTGTATTTTGAGGGAAGTGACAACCTACCTCGTGAGAGTGTGCCCTTTGACAAAGCAGTCACCCAAGGGGAAGAAACAGTCAGGAAGGGTGCATTAAACTCAAGGGGAATAAGATTCCTAAAGGATTGGTAAGCTTAGAGGAACTGTTTGATAAACATGACAGGTATGTGAAGTCTAGAGCTTCTACTGGACCTCAGCAATCAGCTGAGTATGACAAAATCAATATTGGGAGTTCTAATGACCCTAAGCTAGTGAATATTGGAAAATGTTGCACAACAGATGAGAGGAGAAAAGCAATTGATCTTCTAAGGAGGTATAAGGATGTTCTTGCTTATTCTTATGAAGATTTGAAAGCTTTCAAACCAAAAGATATGCAGCACTCGATTCCTCTCAAACTAGGAATTAAACCTTTTAAGCAGAAACAGAGGCAGTATAATCCCAAAATAGCTGACACCATCTTTCAGGAAATTCAGAAGTTGTTGAAGGCTAAAATCATTTTTCCCATTCACCATTCAACATGGATTGCAAATATTGTGCTCAGTAGGAAGAAAATGGTGAGATCCGCATCGTGTTGATTTCGTGAACATGAATCGGGAAAGGCTTCTTTGAAAGATAATTATCCTTTGCCTATGATGGATCAGGTCTTGCAAGCAGTTACAGGGTCTGAAATGTTATCCATGCTCGATGGATTCTCGGGATACAATCAGGTAGAGGTTGATACTGCAGATCAACACAAGACAGCTTTCACTACTCCTTGGGGTACCTTTGCTTACAAGAGGATGCCTTTTGGGCTCATTAATGCTGGTGCCACTTTTCAGAGAGCCATGGATCTGGCTTTTGGAAGCTTGAAAGGGAAGTGTATTGTCATATATCTTGATGACCTGACAGTGTTTTCCAAGACAAGAGCGGATCATTTTGATCACCTAGAGACAGTTCTGCTGAGATGCAGAGAGCATGGGATCTCTCTGAACCCTAAAAAATCTGTCTTTTGTGTCACTGAGGGAAAGTTATTAGGGCACATCGTTTCCAAGGATGGTATTAAGATTGATCCTGAACGAGTTCAAGCCATCCAACAAATTCCTCTCCCAACCAGCAAAAAGGGCGTGCACTCCTTCTTTGGTAAGATAAATTTCTTGAGAAGATTCATCCCTGATTTTGCAGAGTTAACTTTGAATATTTCTCAGATGATGAAAGGGAAGCAAACATTTGGTTGGTCTTCTGAAGGAAAGGAATCCTTTGAAGGTATCAAGAGAGCTATTGCTAAAACTCCTGTTTTAGCCTCATCCCGATTTCAGCAAAAGATTTCATCATCTATTGCTATGCTGCTGCATAATACCTGGGCTCGTTGTCTTAACTCAAGAAGACTATAATGAGCATGAACTCCCAATTGCATTCATGAGCTATATTCTGAAAGATCATGAGTTGAAATACACCATGATGGAGAAGCATGCTTTTGCAGTGGTCAAAGCTGTTAAGTAGTTTCATTTTTATATCCTCAACTCTCACTCCATGGTGCTGGTTCCAGATACAACTGTTAAGTCAATTCTCACACAACAAGAATTTGGATCCAAGAGAGGGAACTGGGTTGCTAAGGTCCAAGAGTATGACATTGACATCAAACCAACCAAGCTGGTTCGTGGAAAAGGCCTTTGTGAGCTCATTGCTGAAGGAGCTAAACATGAGTTGCTTGAGGAGAAAGCCGACATTCCTACCGCTCTCTGTTCCTTAGCTGGCTTGATGAATGGTATGCTGACATCACCCATTTTCTCACCTATGGGGAATGCCCCTCTCATTTAACTGCCAAGGAAAAGAGGACTGTTAAATTGAGGTCAGTGCAATATGTATTGTGGGAAAATGCTTTGTTCAAGCGTGGGTTAGATGGGAGATTTTTGAAGTGTGTGGACAAGGAACAACAGAGAAAGTTGCTCTCAACTTTTCATGATCAGGCATGTGGAGGGCACTATTCATCAATGGTTACAGCTCATAAGATACTCCGTGGAGGATACTACTAGCCTTCCTTGTTCAGAGATGCATCCAAGTGGGTTGATAAATGTGAGGCTTGTCAGACTTTTGTGGGAAGACCTAAATTGGCTTCTTTGCCTCTCAAGCGGTTGTGATTGAGGAACCATTTCAACAAATGGGGTTTGGACTTCACTGGTACACTTAATCCTCGCTTCTAGTGCTGGTCACACTCATGTGCTAATTGCCACTGACTATTTCACCAAATGGGTGGAAGCTATTCCAGTCAAGAGTACTACTTCTGAAGTGGTGTGCAGCTTCATTAAAGAGAACATCTTGGTAAGGTATGGTGTACCTAATAAGATCAGAGATAATGCTTCAATTTCTCTTCAATCGAGATAATGGATTTTCGCACGGGTATGGCATCTCCCGGCTCATTCTTCGATTATTACCCCAGGAAATGGGCAAGGTAATCCACTAACAAAAATCGGGTGACTATCATAAGGAAGTTGGTCAATGAGTCTCAACGAAACCGGCACAAGAAGCTCTATGATGCTCTTTGGGCATAAGATTACACCAAAGAGAGCTATTGGAATGTCTCCTTTTCAAGTGGTATATGGAGTAGAAGCTCAATTGCCAAATGATGACAAGGAACCGCCACCTTGCACCTAATGAAGGCCATCAAGATACTAGTTTCAGAGATGCTTTGACAAGAGAATTATGTACCGCACAAACCGAATGAGGACAGATTGATGGTTGCTGATAGGATATCTGTTCACCAGCAGAAGGTAAAGGTCCTGTTTGACAAGAAAGCTAGGTTCAGAGATTTCCAAGTTGGAGACACCGTGTTGTTATGGGATAAAAGACATGAACCTCGTGGCAGCCATGGAAAGTTTGATTCCCTGTGGCTTGGACCTTTCAAGATCAGACACTTTGCTGGTGAGAATTCCTTTTATCTTGATTACATGGATGGTTCTTCTCTCCCACTTCCTTATAGTGGGCAGTATCTCAAGTTGTTCAAGTCCTAGGTGATTAGGGAGTCCCTTGTATATTCTGTACAGCGTTTTTGCTTTTCTTTCCTTTTGTTTTGGTGTGTTGCCCTCTGTATTGGTCTATTTTTGACTCCGTTGCCCAATGGATAAGGTACTGGTCTACTTCCCGAGTTTGTCTAAGTTCTTGCCTTGTCTCATTCCTTGAATTTATGCCAAGTCATCCCCAGAAGGAGCCAGCTGTTGTCCACTCAAAATTCCCTGCTCTGATGAAAGTAAAAATTTCAAAATTTTGAGTTTAAGTGTTTTCTCTAATGTACCGAAGTCATGAAATTGAAAAAAATCTGCGTTTTGGGTCATTTTGTATGTATTTTGGGCCTGTCGGACATTTTTGTCCCGCGTGTCCCAAGTTCAAGTGCGCTCTGCCTCCCGATGGCTGAAATCCCCGAAGTTGTTCCATTTTCGGCCTCGTCGGACATTTTTGTCCCACCTGTCCCAAGTTCAAAAGTGCGCTCTGTTCCCCGATCAGCCGAAATCCCCGAAGTTGTTCCATTTTCGGGCCTGTCGGAACTTTTCGTCCAAATGTCCCAAATTTAATTTCGTGAGTTGTTCCATTTTCGGCCGAAATGCCCGAACCGAGTACTTCGCACTTGCATGCTCCAAATGTCCCAAACTTTTCGTGCGAGTTGTTCCATTTTCACGATTCACCCGCCCAACCGTGTCCTTCGCGTGTTTTTGTCCGTGGATGTCCCAAAATTCATTTGTGCGTCTTCTCCTATTTCGCTTGATTGATTCGCCGAGCGCGTGTTTCGCGCATTCGCGTCTCACATGTCCCAAGTGAACCAAATGCCATTCATACTTAGTTTTTCCCTCTCTACCCGAATATGTTGTTTTTCAAACTAATAGATATGAATTTAATGCGCATTGATCACCTTTCTCTCTCCTCAACGGCTATATAACGAGCACCCTTTTTGCATTTCTCACACCTTCCTTGCTATCTTTGCTAGAACATCTTGGCCGCGAATAAGGTTTTCGATGACGCTCAAGGATAATCTATCAAAATCCCGGGAAGATCGTAGTCTTGGAGGAGGCTTGGGAGAACCAAGAACAAACAGTATGGGAAGGACGAAGTTTTCAAGACACTGGTCATCTCTGCTTTCAAAGACATACACTGTCATCTTCAGGATGAGACTTCTGAGACATAGCTGAGGCGTTAAAGAAATTCAGGTGGATTCTGAAGTTAGTGGGTCCTCTCGATGTGATCGCCACTGTCTCTTCTTCTCCTTATTCTTTTCTCTTCTTCCCTTTCTTTTTCCGTTTTCTTTGTAAGAAGTTAAGGTATTGTGATTGGCGGTCCTTAACTATTCTTGGTTAAAGAAGCGGTTACGAAGAGTAACTGATTTGTAAGCTATATAATGGCCTTCCTTACGCCATTCTAAAAGAGGAAGAATTTGGCATATTTTTCGAAAGTGTAAATAGATCATAAAGAAATCAATACGTAGGACTTTCCATTCTTTGTCTATCTCGATCTTTGTTACTCCTAAGCTTTCATTTATTTTCTTTGTGAAGATCATTTGTCTCAAGTTCATTATTCTTACCGATTGCATACTCTTCGACTTTGCAAGCATGGTGATCTTGTATAACCAAGAAGGAACTTTGTGTCCTTGATTAATGATTCGTGTTATGTTAAGAAAGTTTGTGTTCTAGCAGATGTTATTTACATAACTTTGTGTCTTTGAATTCCATCTTATTTATCCGATACAAATGATCTTGTTTCAATTCACTGTGACTTCGCATACATAAAGAATTACTCTGATATCTATAATTCTACATGTTGCCTTTCTGCTCTTTCCCGTACTCTCATTTCCTCAGTCCTTTTTGTAATTGATGATCTTCATAGAAAACACTTTCGTAATATCCAAGTTTAACCAAAAATCATGTCTTGTACATTTGTAAATAGGTTCGTTTCGAATAAGGAACCTCTCCCATTAAAGAGGAGGGACTTCTTGTCCCCTGACTGTTGCTCTTCTTAAAAGTCCTATTTGACGACCAACACTAGCTTATGACACAACATAATATTTGGATCTTTACTAGTAACAAGGTTTTGGCAAAAGAACGTGAGATATTATTTAACAAGCTAAAGAAAGACATATTGAGTTTAGTTTCCACTATTATCTCTAGTGTTAATCTCATAACAAACTTCCACCTGGTTGGAGGATTGAATTGATATAACAAAAAAAGGCATAGTAGTTTTGGATTGATGTGAAATTTGTAACCTATTTTTTCAATTTTTACTACTCAAACAAAAGTGTGACTAACATCATGGATGATAACATTTATTCTTATTAGAAGGATTGAAAGATTTGTTAATTAATACAAAATGCCTTTTATGTTGTACTTATAATATGTTGTTTGAATGTAAAAATATTGAACATGTTTCTAAAATAGTCTGATGTATTTTAAATGTCATAGATCAATTGTTTTCAGAAAAATGATTTTCTTACATGCATTGATAGAGATAAATGATTGCAATGCTTAAGTATAACACGTGACATATCAGTTATTGTACCAAACATATTCATTGTCAAAAAAATTATTTTCTTGAAAAGGATTTCGGAGGAAAAATCGACTAAGGATTACTCCCCAAGGTCAACAACATGAAGACTACCAACCTTAACTAGAATTGAATTGTAAATATTAGAGGATGAAAATTGTATTTATTTGAAAGATTTGTCACTTACTACAAAATACCTTTTATGTTGTACTTATAATATGTTGTTTTTTGAATGAAAAATATTGATCATGTTTCTAAAATAATTTGATGTCTTTTAAATGTCCTAGATCAATTGTTTTCACATAATTACTTTTCCTACATATATTTATGGAGATCAATGACTATAATTCTCAAGTATAACACCTGACATATCAGTTCTTGGACCAAACATATTCATTGTCTGAGAATATGTTGTCTTGAAAAGGATTTGTAGAGGAAAATTTTGATTAAGGATTTACTCACCAATGTCAACATGTTTTTTTATAATTAGTTGTAAAAATGATTTTAACCATTTACAATGTGAGAAAGGATATAATTAATAATTGGAACATAAGCAATATCCATATAGATACTAAATAAAATTTTCTGAAAGAGTTTGATAAATGTAATTATTCATACCCCTAGAAAGGGTAATAAACGTGTGGATTGTCTTTCCAAAGTGGGGCCAAAGGTAGTAATTTTAAAGTGTGTGAGAGGGGAGATGATATCACCAATGTTATTAATCTCTTTAAGAACATTAAGCGCTGATGTGTTGGTGGTTGTTTTCCCTTGTTAGGATGTCATCCTTATAATTATGATTAATAGGACCCTTCCCACGCAAGTGTGGATATATGGTTGGATTTGTATTAATGTTTCTCTTACAATTCATTTTGGCCATTATTTCTTCCATTTTCAATCTTAGTTAACTAAAACCATGGGAGGTGGTCATTTCAAAACCGAGCCCATGAGCTATGGTGCCTCGAAGGATGACCCTTTCTTGTGGCGCATTCTAAAAATTGGCGTGTTTATGAATTTCATCTCAAAATCACGGGTTTGATCCTTATCTTGCGTTGGAGTTTTGTTGGGCATGGAAAAATGATAGCATGGTGATCTCGCGGTAGGTAAATTCAAGTTTTAGAGGATTAGATAATGCAGATGTCTGAATGGATACAAAGGGCTTAAATATATTCGAAGACCGCACCAAAAGCTAACACAAAATTGAGACTTTCTTCCGCAGAAAGAAATAGTTTACTCGCGGGCCGGGCAGACGATATATCTATATTCCGCATCCCATGATATTTGGAATACGGTTTACCTCCACCTTATGAGGTACATTACTCTTGAAGCGAATTATAGAAATATATTTACTCACCATCTTACTATGCTTAATATGTTTAGGCATAAGATTGCTATGAGCCTTCCCTTTTTCTTGTTTATGTCACTGTGTCGTGAATGATTTTCAATAGGGAAATATTGATACCCCGATACACCATGGACTAATTATTTTTATTTTTAAGAATGGTAAACTGATGGTGGTAAATGAATTAGAGCCCAAATCTAGGGATTCAGATGAAAATTACACTCTTGCGGACCATATAAACAAACTGAGGAGAAAGAAGAGTAAGGCACCTCAAGGGAATAGAAATATTGTACCGGATGTGTACCTCTTTGGATGTGTAGGTTCTCTCGATTGATATGAACGGGAGTTGTATAAAGGGAAAGAGATAGTGGAGTTGGGTTGGAATGTGGATTTTTATAAAATTTCTCTTAGAGTGAGTCAGGTGGAAATGGATATGGAGGCCTTAGGAAAAGTTGTAACGGATATGGGAAATAGTGTCATGTATTACATCGACACCTCTAAGAAAATTTGCATCACCCAAAACTCTATCAGGGCCGATATGGTAGAGATCAAAAGTTTGGTTTTGGAGTTTCGGGAGCACGTGGTCAAGATAGACTAGGGACACACAATTTAAGGTGGATAATATCCAACTCAATATATCGATAAGGAAGAGTAGGTTCAAAACCATATCCCTATCAAGAGTGACCGGGATGATAATATGAAAGCACAAGAGGAACATCAACAAGAGGAGTAAAAATTTTTGAAGACTAACTAGTCCATTGGCTCTTGGATATTTTGTTTGACTATTTTTGGATTGTATCGTTTGGGATGTTTTCCCTCCATGTGTTGAGATTTTTCCTTGTATTAATTTGTTAGATTGTATTTTGGGATAAGTTGTTTTAGCCACTTTTTCTTGTTTCTTTTTTGTTCACTCTTGGTGATGCTCATGATGCATTCTATTGTAAGGTTTTGGGTGCCTTAATCCCTGTATAAAGTATCCAATCATTATGTTCATGTATATTTAATAAACCTTGTTAATAGTAATTTTGTTAATGAAATTTTAAATTAAACAAGACAAAGCATTAAGTTCATGCCTCATGGATGAGAGATGTTCTAGTTGTGTGATTGTGTTAGATGTGCTAGTTGTGCGATTGTTTTCTTAGAATTATGATTTTTATTAAATAGAATAAATCAATGTTGCAACAAGGCCTCATATTTTTAAATCAATACTAACTAGAAAATAAAAAATATAAATAATTTTTGTAGTTTAAAAAATTATTTAATATATTAAAAACATTAGAAAGTTGAAAAGTTAGAGAATTTTTTTATTTTGATTGGTGGATTGAGGATAAATTTTAAGTAAGATGTTTTGAGCTTAACGCGGCTAAGGTAACCTAATACTTCCACAATATAAAATTTTGATCTTATGGATCGCTAGCATTTTACAAGTCAAAGAATATTATTTTTAGCTTAGTGTATGCTAGCTTATGCGACACCATAGTAATTGATATTATCAATCGATAAGAATTAGCAAAATAAAGTAATATATTTTCATCATAGAGTCTGCTAGGTTATGCCACAACAACATATTTCGATGTTCAAAAACTATGTCCATTTTTTTGTATAAGGGTTAATATGGGGGTTTTGAAAGGACCTCGCATCCTTTTACAAAAAGATCCATAAGGCATAATATGCCATTGAAGCATAGAAGAGAGAAATCCCATAGGAAGACAAAAATCCACATAGTCACGACACAAATAGAGAAAATTTACATTTTGTGAAAAGTTTTGAGGATAATTTCTGCTTCCGTAGTAGAATCATCTTAGAGTTTCGTTGTTTCTCGAATTATCCTTTCACAACTCGTATTCGTTCTTTTGTTCTCCAAAATATGTTTATTTCTCCTACTCTTAAATTACCACATTTTTTTGCAAATAGGTCATTATAATCCTAAACCAAAACATTCAATGGAAACTCATTCTTAACATGAATATCTTCTAAAATATTTTCATTGACAATGTCAACGATGTCATAGCCATTGAATTTTCTTTAGTATGTGCATCGATGACTATTTGCAGACAACAATAAATCCAAAAAAATAATATCAATTCTATATAATACATCTTCTCTTTTATTCCTCGCGCACCACCATGTCCATAAATTGATTCGATATTCACTTTTTTATTGTGTAAATGGAGCCACCATCCATACCACCATGATTCATTTTCAAGACTCAACAAAACAAGTTATTGGAAGGTGTTTTGGTTTTTTAAAATTCTACAACACTTCCTCTAATGTTATTACGTATTAAAATGCATCATTTCTCTCACAAGATGTGCTCCATTCTATCCTCTTTCACTACTCTAAAAATATTTACTAAATTAAAAATTATTTATTTGATAAACAACACTACCTTCTATAAAATATTGAATAACAAACTTGCTTCTGTTTAATTATCTACAAAATCCCTACATGGATATAAGCCCTAATCAACTATGGAAAATTTTACATGGATATAATCCCTAATACGCTATGGAAAATTTTACATTAATAAAATTTTGTAATTTTGGAGGTACTGAAGGTGAGAATGCAAACCAATTTTTGGCATGGAAAGGAAATCTAAACATTTCCGAACTTGAGCACAACATTTTGATGCTCACGTTGGTGAGATTTTTATATTGATGAATAAGATTACACAATGATGAAGAGGATAAAAAGGAAAATGTTAAAAATATAAACTCAAAAATTGTCTACTTATAGTGATATGTAAAAATTCCAACCGCCAATTTTGTTGGCCCACAAATTTAAGAGGACATGCATATGATTTTACATTACTTTTCATGAAATGGATGATTAATGGTTGACAAAAATTACATACTCCAAAAGGAGCACATATTTTGAATGTCACATGTACTTTTATATGGCAAATTTTACATAGCTTGAATTAATGGTTAATAAATGTTTGATTTAAAAATGTGAAATTAATTAGCATTTTACATTACAAAATGGTTATCATTAATACTGTAAATACTTGCAAATATTTGTAAGAAACGTCACACATGAATTACATATTTAATATTTAATCACAATTATTAATATAAATTTATATATAATTTATAAAAATATAAAAATTTCTATCAACATATATTAAAAATAATAAAATTTAGATAGAATAATTTATATAAACAAACCATTTTTGTATTTTGAAAGGGAAGTGTTGATAAATTACATTACCCAAAAAATTGATTGACATGTGAGTTATTAAACTTAGTCAGTGCAAATCAAGACTCACACTTAGCGGTGCCAAACAAGACTTGCACCTAGAAGTACGATTCGATATTGGCACTTAGAAGTGTGATTCGATACTCATACTAATCATTTTCAGTCGATACTCACACTTAAAATATGAGTCAAGATATGTGCAACTCTAGGCTCATAGTTAGACGTACGACCAATCACACTTATACACTACTTACAGAATTTATAAATGACAATTCTAGATTATTTAACTATGCTTAATATATATGAATAAATTATTTATATAAATATTGATGGTCACCTTTTAAACATGTGAGTCACACATGCCAGTTCTATAAAATATTTGAAATTATGTTATGTCTAAAATCACGAAAAACATCTAAACATCCATCAAATTTAACACCATTCAAGGAAGTTCAGGGAAGGGATTTTCAATGTCAACGTTTATTGATTTGAATAAGGTATGCATGAATAGTCGTATATGTATGATGATATTAAGATTGATATATGACATAAATAACAACAATCATTTACGCACTATCTTGAATCTAGCAGCCTACTTGGCATATGTAAGTTAGGGGCCACTTGTCTTATGTAAGTTTGCAACAGCTTGGGTTATGTAAGTTAGTGATAGCTAGGGTTACATAAGATAGAAACCACTACGCTTTATGTAAGTGGACAAACATATGGCTTATGTGGCGGAAGTAGAATCTAATAATAACATTTTTGGAATCCGAAGAAAGAGAAAATGGAGTCCAATAATAGGGAAATTGGAATCCAATA
Organism: Taxus wallichiana var. yunnanensis; assembly: GCA_018340775.1. Taxonomy (NCBI): domain Eukaryota; kingdom Viridiplantae; phylum Streptophyta; class Pinopsida; order Cupressales; family Taxaceae; genus Taxus; species Taxus wallichiana. The sequence goes on along the minus strand of CM031237.1, from coordinate 74,574,602 downwards.
TTAGCAAAATTGGAATCCAATAATAGAGAAATTGGAACTTGAATAAGTCTGATAATGAAAATATTGGAATATGATATTGCTAATAATGGAATCTGATATTGCTATTAATGTAATCTAGTATAGCCAAAAATGGAATCAAATATATGTAAAAATGAAGATGTATTTCTTCCAATACTTGAAATACTAGACTCTCAATTCACTGGAATATGTCCCAATTTAGTGAAATAAGCGTTTCTAGAAGATGGTCGTGTTAAGCTTCATCCTAAGAAACCAAAATTCAAATTTCCATCTATATCATCATCTAACCCTAATAAGTCTTAAACATCTACCAATGTCATCTAGTAAAATCTACCCCCAAGGAAAATACCACCGCCAAACTTTCCCATCAACAACGTAGCTATACACCTAGAGGAGAGCCTTATAGTGTAGTTTTCGCCAAATTACTTGCCACAAACATGATATCTCTCCCACCTATTCGACCCATCGACATGTTAGTATCTAAACCCATTTGGTACCAAGATAATAACTATTGAAAATACCATAGGGTTAAATGACATGACATCGAGAGGTGCCACATGTTCCAGTAACATGCTTCAAGACTTGATCGAAAAGGGTGAGTTCCACTTGGACAATCTAAATGTACCTCCAAATAAAAATATTGACATATTTAAGCAACCCTTGTTGAATCACCCTCATCTTCGATCAACCAAAAACAAACACCATTCACACCATCAATACAATAACAAAGATAGAACCCACTCGAATCTTCCTCATCACTTACCAAACCAAAATCTATAGAATCAACACCAGTACCTAACGAGCCTTAAAACATGACTACCGAGTCTTCATCTTTCTCACATCCTCGCACATGTCATTACCAAAGTCTTACCTATATCCTCTATGCCTCCCAAAACTACACCTAAAGCCACATCTGACAAATAATTGAAAACTCCCTCTACCTCAGGGAAATATGGCTTATCTGCATCCTCATCAAACATCTTAGGTTCATCTAAAGTATCAAAATTACCTCTTAAATAAGGTGTTATTCAGCTCTTTAAAAGCGCTCAATATATTTTTCCAGATCAAAATACTTTGTACAAACCTTGCTCCCTTATACTTGTTAATCACCCTATCATTACGGGATCAAAGCCCATCTACCAAGCCCCTACATTGAGTCTGTATGTTACATCCATAACTCCACAACAAATATCTATACTGGTCCCTCACCCTCCATCCTCGCATAGTCTAACTTTTCTCCATAGTGACCACTCATTCAGTGGTCCTTAATACCCATACGTTATGACACCTAAAATACCTCCATAACCAACAACTAAACAATCTAAGGTCTTACCTTCCCCAAAAGATAATATGGGAAAAACCTCATTGCCATCCAAATCTGCACCTAAGGTGTGTTACGCAACTATTTTAGATGACCTCCTACAAGGGTCACTTATCATGTTACCACCTCCCAATTTGTTTGATTATGGAAACCTTCTTGGTATGACTTCAATGTTTTCTATGATTACCACAGAACACGAGGCCATTCCATAGAGGATTATAGATCCTTTCATTTAAAGGTTCAAGAATTCGGAAGTCCACTCTTCCTTCCTTCTCAATAAAACACAACATCAACAAGATTACCATCAACAAGGTCTAAATAATCCATGCCTAAAACCCTTCTCATTAAGTTGACATCATCCATATCACTACCCGTTCACAAAATTATGATAAAACTCCATATGAGTTTAAGAAAAGTAATTTTTTTGTTATACCTCTACCTCCTAAACTATCATATTAATCGGGTAAACCCAAGATATCTATTTCCTTAGCTCTTGAAACATCTAATCAAACACCGTCACCCATGTTTCACCATATTTTAAGCATATTAATGAAACAAATAAGGTTAGTAGGCCAAGGAGGAATACCTATTTGTAATGTCGGTTGAAGGTTGTGCATGTGTTCTGATTTCATGATCCAAGTTGATTGCGAGAGATCCCTTTTGGCTAGGAGGAACTACCTGTAAATGCAAAACAATACCACCAAATAGATTTAAACAAAACAATGAGTGGACTACCTAGTGGAAGCTAGATCCGGGAAGCATGATACTTCCTGAACAGGTTGTCAATCCACTTTTATATAACAATATTAATGCTAGTTAAATCATACATGAAGTAAAGATCCTATTAGAATTGAAACGATTTAGGTATCTCATATAAAACAATAATAAAGGTCATTCAAAAGGTTGTTTAAGGTCAAAATGAGAGGGTTTTGTTGGGCCTTACAATATTGGCTAAGACAAGAAGGTGCCTAGGCACGCGCGGAACCTATATGAAGAAGGTGCATGGGGTGAAGGCGCGTAGGACAAGGGTTTTAGAAGGGTTTAGTAGAACCCATGACATGCATGCAAAGAAAATAAAATGTTTTCATGACTTAGTCATATTCAACATTCTTGGAAGCACACGAGAAAAGCATGACCCACTAAGCATGCGAAGTGGATAAGGTGTGATCACGAAACTTGGTCACTAAGAAAGGAATATTCCACATGATAGAAGGATCCAGAAATAAATCATTATAGAAAGTGGATATATCAGATCATAGAAAGCATGCTCCTCGGAGGACCACATGAACACTCGTAAACCGATCTATTACTTCGGGAAGAAATTGCGGTGGGTACAAAATCTATATATAGAGATTCTCGGGTAGAAGGATAGATATGACATCGAGGGCATCATATGGCGATTAAAGAGGTGAAGCTCTACGGAAATAGTAGTGGGTTCAATGGGTTGGGGGTCATAGTTTGTTTAGAGGGATGGGTCCGTGATCATTTTTGTAATATGAAAAGAAAGTTAGGGTTTTGATGCATGAGCCTTATCTACATGATATATGGTCTATTATGGCCTTGATGAATGTAATGTGGTTACTAAACTTGGTTAATATGAATATAAGGTTATTTTGTGAAGCATATATGTATTTCATGGGCATAAAACCTAGTGTATTTCCTTTATATTATGAATCAGATCTGTTATCTATTTGATATTTCTCTTGTTATCTGAATAGATGCATTGATGTAGTAACTTATTCTAAGCTCTCAGAATGAATGCATGGTTCTTTTCCTTCTTACATCTAAGATTATTTTAATAAGTAATGGATTCTCACAAAACTCACATAAAGGAGGGGCTCGATAGGCCAACGCACATGGCATTAGATTGTTGTTCTAAGGGCATAAAAATGACTACATCTTGGTTCTGTTTCCGGACCTCTTTTCGAAGTTGTTGTGAGAAATGGATATATCTACATCTTGGTTCCATTGATGTGTGTGATGACCGAGCGGTTAACCTTGGAAAGTGTCAAAGCATGGTTTACGAGCATGAAGGATGAGTTTTATCAAAGATTCAAAGATTAGGACTGAGTTTGATGCATGCGAGATGGGTAGAAGAACACATGTACCATGAGCTATATGAGGCTTTATTTTGATATTTTCTAGTAGATTTATATGAATGGATTTCAGCATATGCATCTAGATCAAGTTGGTAGTATGGATCACGCGTATGGAACCAAGATGATTATCGAGAGGTGCGCAGGATGCAGATTTGACTTGGATGCATGTTGTTGATCATTGGTGGAAGGAGTGCTAACCAATTATAGTCTAAAATATTCCATTTCTACATATTCTTGTCTAAAGGTTTTTAAGTTTGAGTTCTAAGGGAACCTAGAGGATCATTTTTATGTGTTATCCCTTTGGATATGAAGATCTTGCTCATTACCCTAAGTTTAGAGGAATTTCCCATGGTCGCTAAGCTTCTCTCGAGCACTAGATGAGGAAGCTAGGGTGGAGGAGATGGGGAAATTGAGGCTAAAAAGGAAAGGGAAGAGAGACGACTCAAGTATAGTGAAGCTCATGAAAGGGGGATGGCTAGAAAACACGAGGTTATAGGTGTGATGGATCTATGAAGGTAGATGTTGCGGGAAGGAATTGAGGTTCACTTAGAGGATTTGGAACTGAGTAGCAATATGTGCTACCCCATCTTGGAAATCATGATAGAGAATCCCCTTCAACTTCTTATGAGAGTTTTTCTCGGAGAAAAGAGATTCGTCAACATGCATCCGAACCCACCTAGTGACAAACCCCGGAACTTGGTTTTCTAGATCAAGGTATAAGTACTGCTAACCCATTTGATATCAAGTGGAAGTAACTTATCTACACTAGGAAATATAATTTATTGTTTGGGACATCTATGGCTTCACAAACCATTCCATGTGTTTGGAGGATTTTTTTGGCAAAGTGAAAGCCTATAGAGTTTGCACATCATGTCTAGGAGTGGTGCGGGATATATGAATGAAAATGAAGCAATATCATAAACCATTGGCGTGCAGTTTAGTGGGACGTAGGGAACACTAGGTGTAACCACTTTAGGAATGTTTCGGCTACACGAGGAATTGGTGGATCTGCACGGTATAGAAGGTGAATCTAGTGGATCTAAAGGCACATGACCTAGTTGATCTAGTGGATCTAGTGGTGGAGGAAACACCGAGGGAACCAAGGTTCTAGATCAGTAGGGCAAGGGCCTTAGCCACCTCTGCAAGTATTTTTTGAGATATATTTTCACTTACCAAACTACAGAGGTATTGAGGATGTTACGGAGCATGTGCACAAATGTGAACTACTATGGCACGTAAAGGGGATCACTACCCCGGAGAAAAAACCAAGTATGTTTGAAATGAAATTGTAGGGTCTCACGATAGCTGGTACTAGAATTATAACCCACATTAGGCAAGGTGGTGGATTACACTTTGCATTGAAAAAAACATTCCTAGTAGAGTTCCATATCCCTGAGTTTGAGTAGAAGAGCATCAAGGATCAAGGGGATCTAAGAAGGAATGGAAGAGAGTGTGTAGAAGTATGACGCATGGTTCTAAACTCTCTTGTCAAAACTATCTTATAACATTCACCCTCTCAAAGCATGCTCAATGGTTTGTTGGAGGGTTAATAACACCATTTAGAAGGGAAATGTCGACAAGACTTTGATACAGCACCCGCGCAAGTCCTTGGAGGCCACCTTATGTGTTGAGGTTTGTCAAGGAAGCATTGATACCGGTGTTAGCCCTTTTCTTAAGGCTCAAATTTTTGTAGTGGCCAAGAAGTTAGAGAATTTGTCTACAAATTCAACGCATAAGGCTCGAAGTGGTCTTTGGTGCAAAATTGTGAAATGGAGGGGAATATTAAGGACATTTTCCCTCGTAAATTGGTATGCGATGTGATAGTATATTATGAGATCTTCCACGAGAATCATGATGCATTTAGGTGTCCTCTACAACAAGACACAATATGTAAGAATGTGTCTTGCTATTGTAAGATTTGTACCTCTACGACCTATGACACCAAGGATTACAAAGTTGATTGACTAAATTCATGATACTATTGATCTTGGTGTGCACTAGACCAGCCTTACAAGTAGTTCCAAGGACAATGATTTCCGCTATGAAGGGTGCACAGATGGAGGAGCACGAGAAAAAGGTTTTCATGGAGGATTTTTTGGTCACAATAAGCGTGGTGGAGGAAGTAGTGAGTTCTCGCGAGGAACTGTTATAATTGTGGATCTACGGAGCATTATAAGCATGATTTTCCCGATCTATAGTAATGCTCGTGGTGTGGAAAGAAGCATAAATATGAAGAGTGCCCCTGAACTATTTGAGAACATGAGCCAACAACACCGGAAACACAAACGTGTTGGGAATGTCAAGAGTGGCGCGTGATTCAAGATTATAATGTATACTAGTGATGACACGAGTAGAGGCCACACTCACTAGGGATATTCCAAGATAAAAACTAGTTTTTAGGGAAGAAGTGGTACATGGGAAATATTTGGACCTGCTCATCAAAATGAGGTATATCAAGAGACCATGGATGTGATTCGGAGTTTGCAAGGAGATATCCAGAGTGTCTAAAGGAGCGATTGAGGCGAAGTTAGATAAAAGGAAGAATGTTGAGGCTGCAAAAGGATCTATATGAAGTGAGGTAAGTACACATGATGTTAAGGCAAGAGAATATTATTCCCTTCTAGGATAATGGCTATGGGAAAATGTACCATGCGTCGGAGAGCGAGAAAGGTAGGTTTTTCATGCAAATATTCCTCCTCACAGCCTTTACTATGATAAGGAGATCACATTGAATGTAGTTGTTGATGGGTGGATTTTGAGTAATATCCTCATTAACATAGGGGTGGGAGGTCAATATTCTCACCCTAAATGCTGACATCAAATGGGAAGGCCCGCATTATAGCTATCTTCAAATGTGTTTTATATGGAAAACAAGACAAAGTAAATTCCTATTAACATCTTTAAGGATGTGGTTATAACTATTCAAGGGGTCAAATTCATTTGAGACTTCGAGGTCTTGGAGCTAGCCGAGGCGAGACAATTTTCTAGCATTACTTGGGCACCCTTGGTGTTACAAGACACAATGTTGACCTACGGTTTAACAAGGGTATATAAGTTTTGAGAACAAGGAGGAATGGGTCATCATCCCCGATGGATGGGAAATTGGTGTCTTATAATAATCCCTTGGGAGAATAAGTCCTTGATATAATCTATGTGCACTCCATCGAGACCTTGAGATAATTCATCATACATAAGGAGTTATCCAATTTGAATATGCTTAGTTGAGTGATAAACTAGCGTGGCATATGAAAATTGGGCACATGGGACTTATGAGTTGATTGGGAAACATTTTTGAGGATATGTAACAAATGTAACAGAGGCACACTCATTTAAGTGCCTAGGAGGGAAGAAGTTACCAAGTTACTTTAGAGGATCCTACCCTAATATTGTCTTCATGTTTTTGCGAGAAATGGAGGCTCATTTGAAGAATGAGGATGAAATAAGGGAATACTCAGATATAACCTACTCGAGACCGTAACACATTGGTGGGAAACACATCATGAGAGTCTTCTAGAATGGCGTGAGGTGAAAGTCAAGTTCTCTGTTAGGTTCTCCTAAGTAACTCACCCACTATCATACAAGACTACCATGGTAAGGAACCCACCTTGTTTCATATCCAAGCTTGTGAGAAGGCCTATATGCGAGGCAAGCCTTAAGATTTACTACCCTCTTTTTGGTGTATAAAATGTATTCCATGTTACAATATTATGCATACACATGGTAAAACCACTCGAGACGCGTCAATCGGATAGGGAATTGGTAGGAATTAACGGTTGATGTCATTTAAGCTTTTGAGTATCGGAGTACAAAGCGATCGGTGGATAAGGTGTTCAGGCTATCAAATAATTTATAATGGGAGATAGTGCCATGGAATAAGATAAGGTTACTATATTTTCTAGGTGAACCTAGTTTGGAGGTGCGTTTTGATGAAGAGGATTCAAAAAGATGCAGCTTAAACACGCGTGCATGGAGAAGGAAAAAGGAAAAATGGTCTATGTAATAGATGGTGAAGAGAAGGAGAGTCTCGGATGTTAACCATTTAGTAGGTACACATGAGGTCGTAGATAGTGATGACAAGAAAGCACATGCCTACCATGAGCCCCTAAAAATAAGGAAGGTTAACATCAGGTCGGGAGACAAAACCTAAGGAAGCTATAATTAGGGATTATTGGTTAAGAGAAAGATGTTTCAAATAACATTGATCTGTTGTGTGAGTTTTAAGATTTGTTCCCACAGTACCATGAACTCAAAGTAATCCACCATTTTTCGGGGGAGATGAAGATCAAGTTTAAGGAAGGTACACTCCTAATTCAGGAAGAGACCTTATAAGATGAATCCAAACTTATGCGTATGGGTGAAGGATGAGATAGATAAGATGATCACTTCAGAAGGAATCATTGAAGCTATAGATGAATCGGAATGGGTAAGTCCCATGGTCATTAGTATCAATAAGGATGGAAGGATGAGGATCTATGTTGAGTACGGGGAATTGAATGTAGTATGTGTCATTGATCCTTTTCCAACCCCCTTTATCGAATAAATTCTAGGAGTATCCGGAGCACGAGGTATATTCCTTGAGATGGATTCTCGAGGGTATCACCAAGCCGAGGATTACGCTAAAGGAATACCAAAGAAAGACAACTTTCTCCATTGAGTGGGGAATTTTTTCCTACATGGTTATGTATTTTAAATTGAAGAATGTACCTACTTTTTTCTCGTGTATCATGGTACAAGCATTTCAAGACTTCATCCATAAATTTCTTCACATTTACCTAGATGATTAGACTATGTTTGGGCTAGTAAAAGACCATAATGAATATTTGAGATTGATGTTTGAGAGATGTCGGCAGTTGAGGATATCCCTTAACATAAGAAATGTGTCTTTGCTTTACTCCATTTGGGACCCTTGTTGGGGCATATCATCTATAAGGTGGGCTTACTAGTAGATCCCGCCAAAGTTGTTGTTATTGTGGGATTGGGAGAGCCTACTAGTCAAAGTGCAAGTGTGCAGATTCCTTGGGAATATGGAATACTATAGGAATTTCATCAAAGGCTATGCCAATATCGCCACACCTTTGGAAAAAAATATTAAGGACAAGAGTTCCTTTCACTAGGGAGAGGCGCAGTAGAAGGTGTTTAACACTTTGAAGAATAAAATTTTGACTACACCCATATCTTGCGCTTTCCTTCTTGGGATAAGCCTTTTCATGTGCATGTTGATGCCTCAAGAACAACCATTGGAGTAGTATTAGCATAACCTAGTGAGGGATTATTGATCATCCCTTGTGTTTTACAAGTAGGAAGTTAACTCCAACAGAACAAAATTATACCACTATTGAGCATGAGGCACTATCAATAATCTACGCGTTGCATAAGTTTAGATAGTATATCTTACTAAAGTAATACCTTTTATATTCTATACACACCACATGGAGTTGAAGTACTTTGTGAACAAGTTAGTTTTGCAAGGGCATATGTCGCGTTGGGTGGGTATTGTTATTTCAATAGTTTGAGTTCATAGTGGTCGTAAAACAAGGAAAAAGCAATTTAGGACCTGACCACTTATCAACGATTGAATCGGGAGAGGACACGCAAAGTATTAAGGATATCATGCTGCAGCATAACTTTTTAGTTGCAGCATGTGCCCTTAGACTTAGAAGATATATGCAATGTTTCTAAAAATGGGTGTGGTTCCAGTAAGGGATGTAGGCTTTGGAGAGGAACCATTTAGCTATAGGTTTCACACCATACATGTTGATTAGTGGAGATTTGTAAAATTTAGGAAGTGATAAGGTTCTACACTCGATGCGTGTTAGAACATGAGCGCGTGGCGATTATGGAGGAATTTCATTGTGGGATTGTAGGAGGAGGACACCGTACGTACCCAAAATTGTAGGGTACTACTGCCGTTGAAACTTCTTGCATTTTTGTCTTCAGTGATGAAACCGCCACCCTGCCTAGGTGGCGGTCCCATGACCACCCAGATAGGTGGTGGTCCCCGTAACCCCGCCCATTGCGCAGGGGCCATACTATACATGCATTTTCAGATTCTTTCCGATGATCGCGTCAAATGTAAATCTTCAATTTTACACACTTTCTTCAACCACTTTGGCTTGCATTAATGTTTTTGGTTCCCTAGTAATAGTGTTTTTCCTTTGTTTATAGTAAAAGAGTTCAAATGGGAGTTACCCTGGTAAATGCATTTGTTATAAATAGCCAGCTTGTTTTCAAACAAATGGCCCCTCATCTTCTCAATTCTCTTATTCAGTCTTTGAATTTCTTGCTTAGAATTCTACTAGTTTCATGTTTTGCTCCATTGTTGGTCTTTTAGAGGTCATTCAATCTTCTTGTTTCAGTCTTGTTCCATTGCTACTCCATACAATCAGTTTAGCATAGAATAGCTTCATTTCTAGATTAGAATCCATTAAAGTTGTAGGTTTTGTTTTGTCACAAGGATAGATTCTAAAACTCTTGGTACACTTGTGTTGTATTCCCACAATAAATCCCACTAGGAATTACATAGTCAAGCTGTTCACTTGCGCTATCCCTCTCCTACTCGCATTGTATTCGGTCTATATCCAAAGCTGCCATTGTTCGAATACCATCTTCTATTGATACTATCATATACACACTTTTCTGGATTCATGAGACACGAAGGAATGAGGAGATCACACTGAGGGGATGAAATCACACACAACTGGATTTACCACTGTTCTGTAAATGCCAGGTTTGAGCTATCAAAGTTCTAGTTACAACATATCAAATAGAGTAGTGAATCATTTTATTTCAGTTAAGCTCACTTTCAATATTGCCAGGGAAGTTGTGGGGAATGATAGTTTTCAGAGAAACTATGATTTGTTCCTCACTTCGAGGTAAGATCAAGGTTTTCAATTAAGTTAATTAGTTGTCTTTTATCTAGATTCACACATCTACATAGGTGAATAACCACACCAGGTTATCTCGCTTGTTTAGTTTTAGTATAAAAGTAGTTTAATTGTTGTTTGTAATTATAATGTTTCAATCATATATTTTGTTTAGAGTAGTTTCCTTTTCAATAGTAGTATAAATTGTTATTTTTAGTTTAAGTTAATTTAGAGACTTCAAAACTAGATTAACACTTAGATCTTAGGATAAACCACTAGGGAATTTATGCTACCCATTCATAGCCTCTAAATCTCCCCTTTGTCATTTAGCTATCAGGAGATCACACTACCAGATCTTAGTCACTGATCCTCCTATAGTTAGCTATAGGAAAGTTACTTGCCGATTCTCATCCTCGCCTGTAGCTTTTCTATCATAGAAAACTGGCCATAATCCCGGCTGTGGCTTCATCTAAGTCACCCACATTTCAAACCACCGCCTATCTCAAGCATGACCTGGGAGGGTCGGGAAGGCATGGGAAGGTCACTTGTCGATTATCATCCTCGCATGTCACTTTTCCATCGTACAAAATTGGTGAACCCGACGTGAACAAACAATTCTTCCTTTTTTATTTTTCATTTCTTTCATCCACCTTCGCTCTTTCCCATTATTCTGCGGGTATTCATATACCCCCCGAATATGTCTGGGATACGATGCATATGGTAGACCTCTCTCAGTCTCGAAGTAAACTATAGTCAAACAAATAGACAACCATCACCCTCACTTTCTGCATGGGCTGATAACTATTCAAGTAATTACTTGTCATCTCAAACTCCCCCTCAAAGAACTAGTTCTAGTTCTTCATTCCGAATTGAGGAGTTTGATCAGCTCACACAAACACAACAGCCAGAGCCATCAAGCTCTAATAATATGATGTTTACTGGAGAATCCACTTCATCTCCTCGGGTCTTGTTCAGACCACAGATCAATAGACAATCAGATCCACTCCCCTTTTTGGATGAGGAGTACTTAGCACGCTTTGCTAAAAGTGAACAATGCTTCCAAAATATGTATCCACCTATAGGGAGTTTACAAATACAATCTGATACCCTATTCCAAGAAAACACCCCCATTCCTCCACCTATGGGAAATACCCTCAGTGAAGCTTGGCAAGGTAATGATCAATTCATATAGCAGGTATCACACCCCTTTACAACCTCAAGGTATACAACAAACACCCTTAAGGAAAAGCACTAGTGTCTTCACCAATAGAGGTCATTTCAGCCTTAGCTGAAAAGGTTAGAGGGCTGGAACTTGCTCAAGCAAACCAAAATTCATATTTTGGGAAAGCAAGAATCCCCAACCCTCCGCATCACCCCAGTCAAGTTGACCTCCTTACAGAACAGCACGTTAGGCATGCCTCCTCAAAATCCTTATAGTTACCCACAACAAACACCAACTAGGACCGCATTTTCAAATTGCTCCAGTTGAAAACATGACACCTCCCGGCTTGGCACCAAACAACCCATACTAGAACAATGCTCCTCCTTACTTAAACATTTATTCAAAGTCACCACAAGGAGACATGTTCTCTTCTCCGGATGTTCATTCAACCACAGGGATTCCCTTATGTCCCTACAAATGCATATGCTATGCCATATCAACAACCCATTCCACCTCCACCCCCTCAACAAGCACCATCGATGGTCGAGGCCTATGCAGTAGGGACTTATTCAAAATATTTAAAAGAGCCCCTAGACTTCACCATACGAAGTGTTATGCTTCCAAGACCTCTTCCCGATTTACCCAAATACAAAGGGGAAGGGGATCCAAATGCACACATTAAGGCCTATGCCACAACCATACGGGAGTTACTCCCTTGGGATGGGGTTGTTGCTAAAATATTCCCTAAGACCTTAGAAGGTATTGCCCTTGATTGGTATTACAAGAATACCTGAAGCCTCGATACACTCATTTAAACAACTCGTGTTAGAGTTCATCAAAGCTTTTGACATGAACAAATTGTTAAGAATGGGAATCAGGAGTTCTTGCATATTAAACAAGAACATAATGAATCCACTGCTCATTTTATTCAAAGATGGCATACGGTTCTCTACTCATCAAGCAAGTGCTCCAAACATGGATCAAATGGAACTATGTGATTTATTCCTTAATTCTCTCAATAGAGAGATAAAGGAAGAAGTCCAGAAGTTCCCACTAAGAACTTACGATGAAGTACTCGAGAGTGCTCTCCGAATCGACCAAGCAATGATAGATAGTGGTCGTAAGACATATGGGACAAATGGGAAATTAACCACTCCCAATCAAAACACCATGGCCTATCCTAATACTAGGAATGCTAATCAAGGACCTAAGATCCTTAACAAGAACCGTGGAGTTACAACAGATGGAGTAACTGACCAAGTTAAAAGGGAAAATGTTGTAAACATTTCACCACCTGTTAATAATCAATGAAATAACAATTTTACTCCAACAATCAACACGGTGGATTTTAATCATCCACCACACAACAACAACAACAACAACAAACAATGAAAATCCAAACACAAAGTCCAAATCAAAACCCAACTGGATATCAGAGTCAAAACCAAAGGCAACAACCTCAAAATTTTAACTCTAACAACCAACAACCTTATCAGAATTTTGGGCCACAACAGTTATAAATCAACAACCTCAAAATTATAATCCCAATTTATATTGTGGCTTCCACAAGATTCAAGGCCACGATACTAGGACTTGTCATGAATACAATAAATTCATGCAGCATTTTCTTAAGATCAAAAACAACTCTTTATAGATATGTTTTTAGCAAATTTTGTAGTACCCATGCCAAACACTTATACGCAGGGAAATTTCCCCTCAAAATGCACCCCTCAAGATCTTTAATGATCCACTCCCAAACCATTCTAACAATAACAAGCTAGATCCTAATGGAACAAACAAGGGTGTCATAATAGGAAACAATGATCATGAAGCTTCAACTTCATTAAATCCACTAGTCGCACCCCAACTAGGAACTCGACCCCAAACTAAGATAGTTGGTTTGGTAGAGTTAGACACCGAGCTACCCATAGAAACCATAACAAGAACATGGGATTATTCTTCTCAACCTACTCCAAGTTATCCATTGGAACTAGACAACAGTCAACAAATGTTGGTAAAACCCATAGGCACCTATGATTTAATTAATGATTTAACTAAAACCTTCTCTCACATCTCCTTTTGGATTTGTTAAAGAACTCTCCCACCCCACAGGCTGCCCTCTTAGAAGCATTAGGCCTTGGTCATTTAATCAACATCACTCCTCCTCCGAAACACAAGTAAACCATGTAGACTTTGATGTTTATCCTCCGGGGCAGCTAGATAGGGATACTGAATTTATATTTGATATAAGCAAAATGCCAACAGATGCTGAAATTACATGAAGAGGTGACCCAACTTTACATTTACAAGTATGGGTTTACAATAATTATGTTAAACGTGCAATGGTTGATGATGGGGCAGCAAAGTTAACATAGTCCCCTTCACTTTTCTTCAAAAGTTAGGATATGGAGAGACAAACTATTCCACAACGTGAAATACGCTAAGAGGATATGATAGCCTCAAGGCCACTTCAATTGGAACCATAGTTTTACCAATCACTTTAGGACCCAAGACGGTCCTCACCGAAGTTTTATATTATAGATCGGGAAACCAACTATAATATGATCCTGGTCGGCCATGGATACACCGCATGAAGGCAATCCCTTCCACGTTATTCCAAGAAATAAGATTTCTACACTTAGGGAAAATATTTGTGGCACAAGGTGACCCAAAACCCTTCGATATACACCTAGCTGATTTGAAGAAAAGACCGGTGTTCACTCCGAGTTTGAACTCCCAACAAATCAACTCATCAAACCAATTAATTCAAAACCAAAAGAAGAGTTGATACCCACCACAGAATTAGAAATTACAAATCCAAGCCGAGGACATTCCAACACTCAAAAATGAGACCAATGTTATAAAAATAGTGTCACTAGGGACTACCACAAAAATTGTCGAGTTGCTAGAGAAAGACTTACCTATTCTCCTACCATTTGATTCTATGGGTATGGGACACACCCTGGGAATTGCTTCTCTTCCATCAGACAAAGTTTTTATGGTAGAAGTAACCAAAGCAAAAGAAATAGATATGACAGATATCCCAACATCCATTTTTCCAAGCAAGTATTGGACTCTCCACTTCGATGGAGCTAGATGTCACTTTGGAGCTGGGGCGGGAGTGATCTTTACTTCACCCGAGGGAAAGATCCTACCTTTCACCTTTAAATTAAACTTTGAATGTACAAACAATGGGGCTGAGTATGAAGCTCTCCTCCTTGGCCTCATCCTAGCCTAAAAGAATGGGTGTCGATAACATTAGAGTGCTAGGAGACTCGCAACTAGTTGCAAACCAAGTCTCTGAGGTATATGAAACTAGGTTGAACATTTACAACTCTATAAAAAACAGTAGTATTAGATCTAAGCAAGGGATTTAACTTCATATCAATCAAGCAATCCCACGAGAGAAAAACCTTCTCGCAGACTCAATAGCAACCTCAGCTTCCCATTTCACTCCAAACAATGAGTTAGAAGATACAAATTTCACAAGTATCACTTGTACTCAAACCATTAGTGCGTAAAATACCAACAAACTCACTCCTGACTCATGGAGAAGCTGAGGATGATTTTTCTATCATGGATCACTTTGATGATGATAGAGTCACTCTCAAATATCTAAATGCCTATGTGGAGCTACACCTTGCTCACCGTATAGTTGATCTTTCCTAATACCACATTCCTCTTCCTATTTTGGAAATCCCATGGTAGAGTCTCCTCCATGAAGGATCTCGATATCTATGAGATAGAAAATGGAGAAAGCTTGGAACTACCTCCAGCCCCACCTGAATTTGAAGAAGGTAATGCTTCTTTAATAGAAGAAACCATTGACATAAACATTGGAATGGAGGAAGAACCAAAATTTTGAAGTTGGGATCCTCGTTAACTCTAGAGGAGATAGAAATACACACCCAAATCCTCAAAGAACATCAAAAGGCTTTCACATTTAACTATAAAGAAATGATGGGCATTGCACCACATGTCGCGGTACATAATCTTGTCACTAAACCAGATGCAAAACCAATTAAACAGAAGTCAAGACCAATGAAGCCAAAAGTGGCTCTCATGGTAAAAGAAGAAGTAATAAAACTTCTCCAAGTGGGATTCATCAAGCCCATTGACTATTCACAATGGGTATCTAATATTGTCCCTGTTCTAAAAAAGAATGGGAAGATACGCATTTGCATAGATTTTGGGATATTAACAAAGCTTGTCCCAAGGATGACTTCCCATTACCATCCATTGACGTTATCATTGATGCAACAACTGGATTTGAACTATTGTCCCTCATGGATGGGTTCTCAGGGTATAATCAGATTAAAATATCTAAACAAGATCAAGCCAAAACTACATTCATAACTCCCTGGGGAACTTATTGCTACGTTGTCATGCCATTTGGTCTTAAGAATGCCGCGCTACTATATCAGTGGGAAATGACATATATATTCCATGATCTTATCCATAAAATTGTGGAATCCTATGTGGATGACTTGTTGGCCAAGGCCAAGAAATGTTGTGATCATCCAGAAGTGCTCCGTATCATCCTCTCATGATTAATTGAATATGGCGTCACATTAAACCCAGAGAAGTGTGTGTTTGGTGTGACAGGAGGCAAACTTCTGGGCTACATTATATCTTCACGAGGGATTGATGTTGATCCAGCCAAAATATGGGTTGTTCTCAAAATGATCCCACCATCAGATGAGTCTAGAATCAGGTCATTTCTTGGGAAACTCGGTGCAATCCAAAGGTTCATCCTAGATTTAAGTTTTTCCATTCATCCAATCAACAATCTATTAAAGAAAGATTATAACATTGATTGGACTAAAGAATGCAACGAGGCCTTCGAAGTAGTTAAATGCTTCTTGTTGTCTCCACCCATGCTAATGCCTCCCAAACCAGACCGCCCTTTGATCCTATACTCACGAGCCACTCATGTCTCGCTAGCCTGCATGTTGGCTCAAGAAGACAATGATAAACAAGAACGTGTGGTCTATTTCATTAGCCGAACATTTTGCTGATTATGAAACACGTTACACACAGGCAGAGAGAGAATGCCTTGCCATAGTCTTTGCAACAAAATGTTTAAGACATTACATGTTAAACCAAGAAACAAGGGTCATTGTAAAGATAGATCATTTACGAACATTTCTCACGCAAGGGTCTTTATCTAAAAAGGTTGGACGTTTCATAACCTTAATGGGTGAATTTGAGTTGACATTCATAAACCAAAAATCCATTAAGGGACAAATCATTACAGATTGGTTAGCTGACAATCCACTAGATGGAGGTGATCTGGTAAATCTGGACTTTCCTGATGAGTGTGTATACTTCATCAAAACCAGGCCCCCCATCTCTACATGTCCCTGGTACACTGATATCATCAATTTTATCATAGACCACACATACCCGGAAGGTGCCACATCACAACAAAAAGAAGGTGGTTATACATTATTACCACTAAATATGTTGTTTTAGAACAGGTACTCTATCGTAAAGCCTTCTTGATGACATGCTTCTAAGATGCATCGACATAGAAGAATCCAAGAAGATTCTTCATGAATCCCACAGTGGGATATGTGGAGGCCACTTTGGTGGTCATGCCACCACTCACAAAATACATCGGATGGGCTATTTTTGGCCCACTCTCGAGCATGATGCAGTGGAATTTGTACGTAAGTGCCACAAATGCCAAGAATTCTCTCACGAGATTCACATGCCAACACAATCCCTGCAACCAATAATGACCCCGTGGCCCTTCTCCATGTGGGGTCTAGACTTGATAGGAAATTCTCTCCCTCATCAACCGATGGCCATAATTTTATAATTACAACCATGGAATATTTTACCAAATGGGTGGAGGCCATGCCTCTCACCATAGTACCAGGTTTGGTAATTGCCAAATTCATTCTAAACCAAATTATTTGCAGGTATGGTGTCCCACAAGTCATTATCTCAGATAATGGCACGTCCTTTAAAAATGATGAAGTCCATGAGTTATGTAGCAAATTCAAGATAAACCATCACACGGCCTCTCTTTACTACCCTCAAGCCAATGGGCAAGCCGAAGCAACAAACAAAACATTAAAAGCTATTCTCCTCAAAATGGTCAAGGAGAACAAGTGAGATTGGCATTTAAAACTATATCCGGCCTTGTGGGCCCATCAAACCTCAATAAGAACACCAACAGGAGCAACCCCTTTCTCATTGGTATTTGGGGTAGAAGTAGTTCTCCCACTTGAGGTTGAAATACCCAGTCTCCGCATCTCATTACAAGGGATTCTGGATGAAGAAGCTTATAGGGAGGCATGCCTCTCTCAACTGGAAAGCCTTGACGAGGCCAAAGCTAAATCGCCAAACAAGGCACAGAGCCTATGCCGACCGGATGTGCCGGAAGTATAACAAAAAAGTCTATGAGTGAGAAATATATGAGGGAGATCTAGTTCTAAGACTAGACAACTGGATCGATAAGAAAACCGGTGAAGGAAGGAAGTTTCGCCCAAATGGTTGGGCCCATACCGAGTCATGAAGGACTATGGAAATGGTGCGTATCTTTTGTGCACACTAGAAGGTGAGGAATTTAGTGAAACTATCAATTCCTTGCATCTTAAACATTTTTACGCATAAAACATCAAAATCACCACTTGTACATTATAGCTACCTACATTGCATTAGTCATTTAGCTATTTCATTTTGTCCACTCATTTCATAAAAATGGTAGTCCAGGAACTTACTCTTAAGCAATTTATTACAAATTTCTGAAAATATTGGCAAAAGCATTCAAATCACATCTCTTCAAACATCATCAACTATTTTCAAATCTTCTCATCAAGTTTGACAGACAAGTATTGATGAAAAACCATACCAAGGCCTGCATACTTGGTTTTGCTCTTTCTTTCTACTAGGTGAAGTTGTCCTTACCTACGGTCTGTTCTAGAAGCTTCTTGGTGTCACATCTATCCCTCTTAAATCTCTTTGAAAGAAAGGATATCCCAAAGTCATAGATCAGAAATGTCAAAATCAAATGAAATCAAAAGCACCAAGCAAACAAAATATTTTATTTTACACACTTCTTTGCCCCATCAACCTTCGGTGATAAGCCCACATCTCTTACTAGTGGTGTGAGGTTGGGAAAGGAAAGAAGTGCCCTTACTCACCTATATCTTGCCTTTGGTGACAAACCCATGCTTCTTACTAGTGGCATGAGGTAGGGGTGTGGGGGTCCATTCACACAAATTAACAAATCTTGGTATGCTAAAAGCACAAATCAAATTCTATTAAGAGAAAACAAATATCCAAATTCCAAAGAGATCAAATCCTCAAAACCAGATTTTGTCAACCAAGTTGCCATTTATGAATCTAAGTCTAGATAAACTGGAAAGTAAGTGGCCTTCTAAGCTTGGTGGTAGTTTGAGTAGGGTAGGTGTGTAGGTCTAAGTTTGGTTTCTATTACTGGTTTGTCTGTCTCTCATCATTCCATTCAGTCAAACTCATACAACTTGTGCCCTTCCTAACTCTTGGTGTTGAGCCCTCGCATCTTACTAGTTGTGTGGATTTGGGATGGGGCAAGTTCATCTCTTTATCACTATACATTCATCACGTTTTTCCAACATAAGAAGAAATTACAAACATTTCCCAAAGAGTTCAAAAGTTCAATACTACCATATGTTAGTATCATCTCATATCAGCATTACAAAAACATACAAAGTAAAACATTCTGTTTACTATCATTTGTCATCCATTGCATACATTCTAAAAACATGAAAACAAATATTCTAAAAACATCTAAGTACACATGTGGAAACAAGTCACAAAATTCTAGGCACCAAGAGTCTAGATCCATCCAAATATATATATATATATATATATATATATATATAAATCAAGTTTCATATACAATGCCATCATGCACTAGGCATGGTCAAAATGCTCAATGAGCCCAAAAAGTACAAAAACACTCATATAGATATCTGAAAAAAATACTACAAAATGGCCTCTCAATCCCTATGGGATCCCTCAGAGGGCACATGACCACGCCTAGGACTCGGCTACGCCGGTGCTCCGAATGCACTGAGGGCTCATGGTCACGACCAGTAGCTATTGTCTCGCTATGAGAATGACTCCTCCTCATCAAGCGCTCGACCATCCTATATCCAAGCTACCTCAAGCATGGAGAGAAGTCATGATCTTCACCGCATGCCAGACAGAGGTGAAAACATCAGTATGCCTACCAGCTGCTGAAGGCTCCCCCACATCACATAGATAGCTCAGCATGAGTCTTCTCCGAGGGGAGCAACAAGGTATCAGTGCATACTCGGTGAATCAAGTCTCGCCACTCATCAAATCACTGCAAGTAAAGGAGAAAACAAGTTAGAAAATGATCAAAGATAAAACCAAGAGTAAACAAAACAAAAAGAAATAACAAACTAAGACAATTCTAACTAAAACAAATGTCAAGAGAAGAGTGACAACTCACTCGGATCTCGGGCCTCCAAGAAGGATCTCTAGGATCCGCACCTGCCACTGATGCCACCACTGACTGGTGTCCCTCTCCCACATCTAGGGCAATGTGATGGCCTACAATGGACTCGCCATCTCCACCTAAGTCCTGAGAGAGAAACTCCTCTGAGACCAGAGTCACCCTCTCTGCGCTCCACTCCACCCTCTCGGCCCGTAGGATCTCCTGAGTATCATGCCACTCGGGATCACTATCATCCCCCACCCATCTCACTGATCTCCATCTCCTCTATCTCCTCCTCTATCTCTCCCCCTGTGAACTCCTCAGACTCAGAGTCCACATCAATGGGCTCATCACTGCTATGGGCGGGACCGGTGGCAATCCAAGTAAAGGTGCCTGAGGAGCACCGGCTCTCCCTCGAGCACGTACTACCCTCCTGGCCGCAATGGGAACACCGGGAGTAACAATGGTCCAACCCCAGCCTCTAGGACCTCCCCGAGCCTCACGAATAGATCTATACACTGGCCCCACCAGAGGAAGCATGTCACTATAGGGGAGGCCGAACTGCTGTGGTACTCTATCAAAGGGGTGGATCTCCAACTTCCCCACCCTGTCTACCAACTGACTGGTAGTCTGACAAGCAATCAATGTAATAGTCTCCTCTCCCCATACCCCTGCCATGGCCTGATAAGGAGTGGCCTCCATGTCTGCAAGTGGTCAAAGAGGCCACTGGCTGGTGGGGTGCTCTAAGAACTATCATCCCTATCCACCTCGCTGTACCCTGACGGCCCCGGGATCCTCTACCTCTACACCTCTCCCATATGGGGTGATATGCTCATACACCCAACTCATGACAAGAGTCGGGTGGCTCAATGACTATCCCTGTAATCGGACTACCCTGTATAAATCATGGTAGGTAGTCCCGAGGATATCTGCTCCCCAAGCATAGACACGTCCATGGCCCTCAATCTATGTAATAATGGGGGCCCAACAATATAAGAGGGTGTCTCCTCCCTTGTCCCCAATCGCCTCAAGCAAGGATGCCCATGATGGCCTTATGGAGCATGGGAATGTCTGACTCAATAATGGAGTGGATCCTCACTCCCTTCTTCGATCCCATCGATACAACTGCATCCCCCATGTAGGTGGCCCACTGAACCACCTGAGATCTCGATACTTTTATCTTAAGAGACAGCCACCGCCCAAGGATCGGAACCCCCAATATATGGTAAACATCCTCTAGGGTGATGGTCCACTCACCCCTAACTCCTGGCAATCAGAAGGTGTTCCGATCCACATCCCAGTATGAAAATAAGTCACATAGTATGTGACTAGCAGGTGCAACGTGAGGGACCTATGCAATCCTCCAAATGCCAGCCCTCTGAAGGGTATCTCACTCTGCCTGAGAGAGTGCCTCTAACACTGCTGGGAGCCAATCACACTCCCTCTCCGGCTCCATCTAATATACTCCTCCTTCTGCATACACCCAAAAACACAAAAAGGAGTAAGTTAGTACCAAAATCCAATTGGAAAAACTATTAAAAACATGTGAAAATGCTAAAAATGCAAAAATAAATAAAAGAAAGCATTTTTTTGCTTTTTATCATGAATCCCGCCACCCCCGCAGCAGAGTGGTGGTTCCATAACCGCCACCTTCTAAGGTGGCGGTCCCATAACCGCCGCCCCACAGGTGGCGGGTGGTCCTATGTCCCACAAACACAAATGGGTCGTAAGCCCTAAAAATGCCTAAAAAAAAAAATACACCATTTTAACTAAAAAAAAACCTACCCTATGGGTGCCCCCTAGAGACACATTTAAAACTAATATTTTCAAAAATACCCCCCCCAAGACAAAGATTTCATCATTTCCACATTTTAGGTTTAAAAACAATAAATCGAGAAGAACTAACCTGAGACTTTGTGGGTCGATGTTCCACTCTGAGGCATGATCACTATCTCACCATGAACATTTTGACTATACTCTCATCGAAAACCATCACCGTGGGTCCCAGAGCTCAAAAACTATCAAATCAATCCATGCAAATGAATAGTAAAATGAGTTCATTTTATATATATAGCTTTCTAAAATTGATTTTGAATGTCTTTCGCAGGTCGAGCATCGATGGAGGTAAGTTCTAAACCCCGCGTAGATGGTAAGTCCTCATTTCATATCAATTTTGTTTTATTTCTCAATTTATTTTATCTATCTGCACTTGAGTCCCCTTTTTCATTTTTTGCAGTAATAGGGATTTTGGATGGTGACTTTCCAACACATGGGTGTGTCAGGTATAACTCCTAACTCCCCATTTTGGGACCGCCATACTCAGATCCACCATTTTACGCCTCTTCATGGCTAAGATGCTTCTCCGAGGGGGCAAATATGTACGTACCAAAATTGTAGGGTACTACACCACCGAACGATGTTACACATACCCCAATGATGATACAGGTCTCCTTGCAAGGTGTTCGGAATCCAGAAAAGGCTCACCAAGTATATGTTTGTATCCCGCATGCCCCGCTGGCCTCCGCATGCTTTTTTTTTCCCTTTTCCCCCTTTTTTCTTGCATTTTTGTCTTCAGTGATGAAACCACCGCCCTGCCTGGGTGGTGGTCCCATGACCGCCACCCAAGACAGGTGGTGGTCCCATAACCACCACCCTACACAGGGTGGGTCCTGTACGCATTTTCCAGATTCTTCTCGACGATCATCGCGTCAAATGTAAATCTTCAATTTTACATGCTTTCTTCAACCACTTTGGCTTGCATTAATGTTTTTGGTTCCCTGTAATAGTGTTTTTCCTTTGTTTATAGTAAAAGAGTTCAAATGGGAGTTACCCTCTGGTAAATGCATTGGTTATAAATAGCCAACTTGTTTTCAAACAAATGGCCCCTCACCTTCTCAATTCTATTATTCAGTCTTTGAATTTCTTGCTTAGAATTCTATCTAGCTTCATGTTTTGCATCAATATTTTTTCCTCCATTGTTGGTCTTTAGAGGTCATTCAATCTTCTTGTTTTAGTCTTTTTCATTGTTGTTCCATACAATCAGCTTAGCATAGAATAGTTTCATTTCTAGATTAGAATCCATTAAAGTTAGTAGGTTTTGTTTTGTCACAAGGATAGATTCTAAAACTCTCAGTACACTTGTGTTGTATTCCCGCAATAAATCCCGCTAGGAATTACATAGTCAAGCTCTGTTCACTTGCGCTATCCCTCTCCTACTCGCATTGTATTTGGTCTATATCCAAAGCTGCCATTGTTCGAATACCATCTTCTATTGATACTATCATATACACACTTTTCT
Source organism: Taxus wallichiana var. yunnanensis (assembly GCA_018340775.1). Classification (NCBI taxonomy): domain Eukaryota; kingdom Viridiplantae; phylum Streptophyta; class Pinopsida; order Cupressales; family Taxaceae; genus Taxus; species Taxus wallichiana. The sequence continues at coordinate 74,551,383 of CM031237.1, read as the reverse complement.
AGATTCACGAGGACACGAAGGAACGAGGAGATCACACTGAGGGGATGAAATCACACACAACTGGATTTACCACTATTTTGTAAATGCCAAGTTTGAGCTATCAAAGTTCTAGTTACAACATATCAAATAGAGTAGTGAATCATTTTATTTCAGTTAAGCTCACTTTCAATATTGCCAAGGAAGCTATGGGGAATGATAGTTTTTGAGAAACTATGATTTGTTCCTCACTTCTGAGGTAGGATTGAAGGTTTTCAATTAAGTTAATTAGTTGTCTTTTATCTAGATTCACACATCTGCATAGGTGAATAACCACACCGGGTTATCTCGCTTGTTTAGTTTTAGTATAAAAGTAGTTTAATTATTGTTTGTAATTATAATGTTTCAAATTGTTTAGATATTTTGTTTAGATTAGTTTCCTTTTCGAGACTTCAAAACTAGATTAACACTTAGTATAAATTGTTATTTTCTAGTTTGCATGTAACTTTTCCATCGTATGATACACTATGTAGGAAATACCACCACATGGAGGATTCTAATAAAGGGGTTTTGGTGGGAAAGCATCTACCAGATCAGATTGTATTGAGTTTTGCAAGGCTTGTGAGCATTGCCAAGACTGTGAAAACCCGCAAGGAGGGATGAGATGCCCTTGAGACCCATGGTTAGCACTAAACCATATGAAAATGGGAAATTGACTTCAGAGGACAAATTCACCTTCCGCACGAAGGAGTGGTTCACGTTACATTATTACTTGCATTGATTACTTAAAAATATGGGAATAGGCAACACCTACAAGGGATTGCACCGCAACGACAACTACTAGATTTTAATGGGAAAATATAATCAACATGTATGGATGTCCTTAGAGCTTGACTAGTGATAGGGTACACATTTTCCGAATGAAACAGCTTAGGATTTTGTTAGCAGATTTTATGGTGACCCATCACAATACTACCCTATCATCCACAATAAAATGGAATTGTTGAGGCATTCCACAAGATATTGAGTCACATGTTGACCAATATTTGTGATGTTAGAAGACAAGATTGTGATGACAAGGTATCAACCATTTTATGGGCATACAAGACAACCTACAACAGTTGAACAAGGCCGATCTGTTTCAATTGGTCTTTGGTGTGGAGGATTTTTTCTAGTTGAATTCATGTTACCATCACTCGCGTATAGCACGCGTAAGAGGTTTGGTTGATAAACAAGTGCTTTAGGAGAGAATCGATAAAATGATGCAATTAGATAGGCGAAAGGAAATCACTGCTAGATGGAGTCAAGACTAAAATGCGAAAAAGGCATGACATGATCTTCATATTAAGAAAAATTATTTTGAGGTTAGGCATATGGTTTTGTTGTATGATTCCAAGTTTCTACACCACCTGAGAAAGTTGAGAGTCCATTGGTTGGGCATGTACATCATCTCATACATCCTTGATTCAAGCGCATGTTATTCTGCAAGCACTTTGGATGGAACTAGGTTACCTATCCATTTCAATGGGAGTAGGTTGAAGCCCTACTATAAATAGGTCTTTCTTGTGTTTATAAATAAGGTAGTATTGCCAATTAGATTAGGATTTCCCTTTATGCATTTTTCTTCTTTTGTGTTTCCCTTTCTTGTTTCTTATTCCTTTCTTTTGTTCTGTTTTGCTCCTTGTGCACCAAGAACCACTTATTACTTTCAAAAAGGTTGTGTATACCAGAGAGGACAACACATCCTTTTAGTGTGGGGTGGAGTAGTGTGAAGAAAAGTACAAGTTATGCAGTATTTGTGAGTTAAATGGCCCGGTTGAAGGATAAAAAAGTGTGTAAGGTTGAGAAAGCACGTGGGAAAATGGTGGAATAGAAATGGTGGTGTTAGGACAAGGATTTACAAAGACCACATATAGAAATAGAAAAGTGTAGGAAGAACATGAGGTAGGTGAGGGAAAAATTAGGTCAAGGATGTAAGAAGTGCCTTCTGGGCGTTGCGTGCAGTATATGCACGTAAGAGTCTTCGGTCAATTTGGATTTTTACGCACCAAAAAGGTTATAAGATTTTTTGTGCGAGGATTGGGCGCTAAGGTCAACTTTAGTGGAAAATTTTGAATTTAATGATAAGAATGTTTGTAGGTGGTGTATCATTTATTGCTCGAAATGAGTAAAAATCTATAAGGATGAATTCAAGCACGTTATTATTTATCTTGTTATTATGAGATTGAAGAGCTCTTGTGAACTAGCGCTCTACAAAGATAGATGTGTGCAAATAAAGAATCATAGAGATATAAGTATGTGACTAGGGTGGATCTACAAACCAGAGTGGAAGGAGTACATAGGAGTGGGAAAGAGAATTTCGGAAGAGTACACCATCTTGTGGAAGAATTTTTCCAAGTTAGGTTTTTCAGCTAGGGCACTGAGGTAAAATGATTTCGTCATGGAGTTAAGCCACATGATTGAGTAGAGTAAGGAAGATGAGTTTAGGGTTTAGCCACAAGTAAAAATTGTACCAAAGAAGGTGACTGTTTCACTTTGAAGAAGAAGGGAAAAGGAAAACAAACTTCCGTAGCTATTTTTAATGAGGAGTGGTATGTAGATATAATATCTAGATGGGATATTGCTAGGTAAAGAATGGGTGTCACATCTCAGTGAAGATGGCCATGAGAGACTACAATCATCACATGAGTACAACAAAGAAGGAGATGGAATTGGGAACCTGGGTTTACTGATGGATAAGAGGACACTAGAAGAGATGTTGATTTACAATGATGTAGTGAAGGTAAAGTTGGGTTAGGCTGGGTGGATGCAACTATATGAGTTTCCTTATTTTGGAAAGCCCGAGTGATTATACCGGTGGTTGATGTCACGCTTAGAGGAGGACCACTTCTATTTTTCAGACCACAAAATACACATAACTCCTCAACTAATATCAAATTTTCTTGGCCTAATTTTTTTATAAGACTCCATAGATGATGACTTGGATGATAAGGAGGCCACACAGAGACAAGTGTAGGCTTATGAATACAAGAAGGGTTCACATTGCTTTAATATTGCTGATATCCCCAACCCTGTTATTAGGATGGCCATGCACTTGGTCACCAAGTTGAGTTGTCAAGAGAGGTGAAACCAAGTAAACAAGCCATGGTTGAACATACGTCGCCGAAGATCTCAACAGGGACCATTTATAGCTTGTCCCCTATATTGTAGATGATATCATTAGTAGCACGCATGAAGGAGAAAAGATAATGTTTGGAAAAATTCTCCTCACCATCATCTTCTCATAGATTCGGGGGTGCTCGATGGGCCAAAGAAGTGTGTATAGGATTAACTCAAGAATATCCCTCACCTGCGAAGAGATTTGAGAAATATACCTATGATACCATGATGACCGCCACAAGGCACACCTAGAGAAATGGTACAATTGAATACATGACGAATTTGGAGCAGATTGGAGGATACCTAAGTAGTTTCCAACACTCATGGATGGAGAGGTTGAATTTTTCGTATATCAACATTTCGCATCAAAAATTTAGTCCGACGGATGGGACTGAGATTCCATGGTGTAAATTTTTGTTTTCCTTCACTACACAATACTTCCAAGAAGGGTTCAACCCCTTCAAAGAGGCCAAAAGGATAAGGTTCAACCTTAGTGAGGTAGACTAAGACCACCATGAGCTTTTTTCGAAAGCTCGTATACACAAAGAAGCATGAATATGTGGAGAAATATGTCTCCCATGAAGTGTAGATGGTGAAGCCATTGACGCCGCCAATTTCAAAAGGACCACAACAAGGGTATACCGCACATAAGGCCAAATTTTGAGAAATACACCTACCTGGAGAATTATGTCTCCATTCCGAGAAGAACCTATAGGGAGGAAGAAGGCCATGTCAATGAAAAGATAGAGAGAAGAGGTGCAGAGAAGAAGGCACCAAGTGTGTAAACAACACAATCTTTGGGCACGCCGAAAAAAGTTCCAAGAAAAGTACTTACGCACACGGGAAGAATTCCCGATTAAGGAGAGGACCCCAAAAGAAGAGGTTCCAAAGCAAGAATATCCTCTCACATAAGAATAATCACCGGGGGAATACGTATCTTGTTAGAGAGAAAGAGAAGAAAGAGTCTCCTATACCGGAATCACCAGTTAGGAAGAAGAAGAAGATGGAAGAGAAGGTAGAATCAGAGGAGATAGAGAGCCTAGAGGCCTACATAGGTGATAAGGATGATGACAAGCCTAAAGAATCTCAAGACCATTAAGTGTATGATTTGCACTCACGAGGATGAGGGAGATAAAGATAAGGATGGTGAGGATAAATCGGATGCTCAAGGAAAAGGGGTGAGTGAAGAAGTAAACACGAGAGATGAGAGGACCCCAAGCCTCACCAAGGAATAAATAGAGGGGGACTCGAGAGAGAAGTGGTTGGAATCATTAAATACTTGGTGGAGCAGAGGTAGATTATAGCGTAAATGAAGTGGTGAAGGAGGTTGAAGAAGAAAGCATTGGGAAGGAGTATGACAAAGCATGGAGGGAGATCCAAATTTTCCTATGAGATTTCCAAAGGTTGTGCTAACATGTGGGAAGAGCATAGTGGTCACACAAGGGAAAGTAATGGGTTACATCAATGATCTAATTAATGTACTACACATGTACTTCAGGAGCACCATTCTCGATAGAACAACTTCCTGGCCATGTCTTCATTTGACGAAGAAGGTCCATACCCATGAACCAAGATAATGCTATCTTGGGCGTTCGAGTCCCACGTGGATGAACCGAAGTTTGAAGTAAGCCAAGGGCCACTTGATGAAGGTGATAAAGACAAAAGGGGTAAATCCCTTGGTGAATTCTCAATAGTTTTCAAATGAGCTTGTCTGTAATGCACTCAACAAAGTTTCAGTTGAGGTTGAGGCCAGACTTTTTGGAAGGAATGATAGGGTGAGATTCCTAGAGGTGGAATTGGAGAAGGAGGAGGATATTATCAAGAAGAGAAAGGAAATGAAGAAAGAAGAGTCAATCAACACACAATTAAGGAGCTAACCGAAAGAGGAGAAGGAAAGGGTGCTCGAATTATACAAGAAGATTGAGATGATTACGAGATGTTGTTGTCTTAAAGCATCCTAACCTAGCACCGCCGAGAAAAATATGAATCAACCTTGTAGTTTCTAGAGGATTTGAATCACATCCTCACAATGGAATGGAAACCACTCGCAAGTTATATTCCACGTAAGAATTGATTGTGCGCCAAGAAAGAGAAGATAATCTAAAGGTTATAGAGATCATTGCTAAGTATACAAAACTCCTTTCGATGTAAATGCCGTTGCATAAGTTGTTGAAGTTTCCTATGATAATTGTGCTTGATAGAGATAGAGTAAAGCAAACATCCTAGTTGCTACAAATGAAATGGAACTCAAGGTGTTTCAGAAAAGAATAAGGGGAAGAGAAGAGCGGGATAGGATCCTGCCCGAGGTAGAGAAGAAATAAGAAGATATTGAGACCTTTGTGGCTCGATCAAAACCATTTCAAGGAGTTATATCGCGGATCACCCAGAATGGATGTGGTTGATGATTTTGTGGCAAGAAACTCAGAAACAAATTTTGATACATAGTGAAGGTGCTAAATGGGATGAGCTAATTTTTGAGGAGGTGAGTTCCTTAGTAGGTGACCTTTTCAGCAAGCGCAGAGTGAGGTAGATGCATGGAAAGGCTCGAGGTAGAATTGAGGAAGGATTTCCTCTCCTCTTTCAACAATAAATGTCCTTCCATTCTTTATTCTTCATTCCTTTATTATTTATTCCAACTATTCGGATTCATTCATTCTTTATTTATTTAATGGAGGTGTTCCTGAGGATGGAGAACAAGCTTAGTGTTCAATGATGTTGGGCCTCGAATATTGGCTAGGTATAAAAGGTACATAGGCACGCAAGACCTATATGAAGAAGTGCGACAAGGGTGAAGGTGCATAGGACAAGGGTTTTAGAAGGGTTTAGTATAACCCATGGCTCATGCAAGATATTGGGAAGTGGGTATTAGTTCGGTGGCCTAAGTTATATTTCTAGACAGAGTAATCGGTGTTAGATGACCAACCAATGTTGGTTAGACAAAGTGACCAAAGTCGGTTGGATAATCAAAGTGTTGGTAGGGTAAATTAGTAGAAAGTTCTTAGAATTGGGTTTTTATACTCTTTGTGATTACTCAAAGGTTGAAAATGGTGAGGGTGAGGTCATAAAATGGTTCAAGACTCGAGATGCTCAAAACAAGGTGAAATTTAGTGAAAATGTTGGGGATGGTCGGTGATAGGTTTGTGGGAGGAAGGAAGTATATGAATGTTGAGAGAAATAAACTACATAGATAAATAAATAAATCTATGTAAGGAAACTAGAGATTTAGTGTAGAGATGTTCGATACTTACCTGAAAAATTGATTGGATAATGTAGGTGATTGAGACGGTGATAGTAGAGATCCGAGAGAAGAGTCATCAGTATTCATGCCTAAATAGTTCGAACCTCCGTGCCTCTCTCTTGTAAATATGTGATCATGAATAGGATGATGAATGGTGATTGATGTTGGTAGTACTCCCATGTGTCTTTTTTTTCCTGAGTGATAAAGAAATTTAAGTGCTCCAAGTCTTTGGAAGAATGAGATCCCGTATCAAATGACCAACCTTGGGAAATGCTTTTGGAAACATATTTAACCTAATCGAAACGGTTTAGTGACATACGCTCGGCTGAGATATAACTAAAGTCGGTAAAGGAGGGAATATCTAGGTTTACCAAAAATAGCCGATTTTTTTCTATTTTTGGTGTGATTTCCAACCTTCTACCAAGTATTGAGTGATAGATCATGGAAAGATAAGTAGGAATCATTTTAGGTTGTTAATCTGGATTTAAGTCTAGGTTTAGACTAAGTCCTAGTTAGTTAGGATAGGTTTAGACTTGGTCTTAGGTCATTAATGAGGTTTGAGTGGATCATTGAGTGAGGTGGTTAAGTGAGGATATTAATTAATTTAATTATGATAATTAATTTAATTAACATGTGCACTAAGGGATGAATAGGTAGGATATGGTTAATTTAATTAATCGTGTTTAAGAGAGTATGACCCAATTTTAGTGTCTACATTTTGCCCCCTTTTATTGCTTAGCTTGTATTTGTAAGTGACGCGAAAAAAAATAGGAAGTCAGTGTTTGAGGTTTGAATAGAGGTTAGGTTACCCCAAGTAGGGCTGAAGGTGATCCCCCTCAAACCACGAATCGATGAGGTAAGAAACATAGTCGGGGAGTGGTTTCATAAAAGGGTGGTTGAGGAATGTGAAGTGTAGGTAAGAGGGTATGGTATGGTCAAGTTGGGTAATGGGTCATGGGTCATGGGTCATGGTTCATAGGTAATAGGTATTGGGTAATGGGTCATAGTTCACGAGAATTTGGTAATAGGTATGGGAAATCAAATGCACACACACGTAAAAATCGTGATACAATACTAGGTTGAAGAGATTTCAAACTCTACTTCGTCCAATGTCGATAGGTTTATCCAAACAAGGTCGAAGTGATTCATGTATCCAAGGTATAGGATATGATCTAGATATAAAACTTAGTTTAGGTGTGGGAGCATTTAGGTATGATCTGGTACACCAAAGGTATGGTCGGGGAAAAACAACACGACAATAGGAAAGATAAGGTCACTAAGAAAACCACATGGATAATAACATCGCAAAGTATAACAAAAACACAAATTAAGATCGAGAACCAAGGTAATTCGGGTCAAGGTATGTAGGTTAGGGCATAGGTAAGGCTAGGTTATAGGTAAATAACACGTCTTTAAGCGCAAGTAAGGAAATACGTAGGTAATAAATTGTTGGGTAAGATATGATAGATGTGGGTATGGGTAAATGTTTTGGAAATAATCATGTGGTGGAGGAAAAAATGGGCTTATTTGGGGTCAAATAAGTATGTTGGGTGACCGATGCCGGTTAGGGTCTGACCGAAATTGGTTTTCTAGGGCATGACATGAGCGACTTCGTTCATGTCAAGTTGGTGTTGAAAAGGTAAAAACTCCATATTTTACGGAATCATTGTTACATTTCTATTTTGAGAAAATGACGAGTTGATTGACTTGTGCATTTTTCTTGGAGAAAAGGATAAAGCATTGTACCTAGCAGATGTGGAGGTTACTAAGCGAGTTAGAGGAGTCGAGTAAAGAGGTCCACGAGATAGGTTGGAGACATGTGATTGGTTGAGAGGTGTGAGGTATATTTTTATCATGGCGGAGGCAAGAGAAGGTGTGGGAGAACCACCAACGAAGAGGCCGAGTTACTACCGCATAGGAGACACCACGTTGAGGTAAGAGGGATAAAAAAACCACCCTTATAATTTAAATTTTTTGATTTTAAATAAATAGATTTGGGTGAGAGTTTTGTTTTGATTTGTGGGTGGAAAAGTGATGAAATCGAGGGAAAAATGTCCACAATAGGCTAATTAGGGTGGGGAATAAATGTGAGGTAAATATTGGTGGGAGAGGATAGGTAATTAAGTTATTTTGCTCATTTTTATAAAAATAGGGACATGGGTTTTGGGTTTTGGCGATGCAACTCTAACCGACGCGTCGGTATTGGGTTGGTGACATTGGTTAGTTGTGGCTGACGTTTTTCAATGTGAAGCATGAATGACATCAATTAGCATGGATCATACCGGTCAAGTTTGAAATCACAATTTAAAAAAGTCATAAGTTTATTTGGTCCCTCAGATTGAGGTGTTGTTTTTTTTAAAGTGTGTGTTTTTGCAAGATCTACATCTTCGTATAGTTTTTAATAAGCTTTTTTTGTATAAATTCTAAAAATTATAATTTTTATTAGATAAAAGGCCAAAGAGTCCAAAATATTTTTTTCAAATCGTCAAAAAGAGCCATTTTATTTTTGCAAATCAGCCATGAGATCCAAATTTGCAACACATTGTACATGGTCGAAAAGGAGCCCAAAATCAATAAAATAATATTTTTGGGGGAGTGCATGCTTTAAGGGGGAAAAGTATTCAATTTTTCTTCTATTGTTTATCGGTGTTAATAATGGCCATAATTACGACACCAAAATTATTTTTCTATATTCTCAAATTTTGCATTTTGATAATTATCCAACATGGAAAATAAAAATTCACGCACAAATTGATTTTGAAAATCTATGGTTCGTTGTTTCTGGTACATTAACAAGATCTCAGAACAAATGTTACACAACAAGCTACATTTGATCGTGAAAATCAAAAGAAAAGTTAATAATCTTGTTTAGTGTTTCAGATGAGGTATAACCTCATATTCGTGAGGCCACAACAACAAAAGAATATTGGGACAAGTTGAAAACAATATATGAGTCCAAAAATAAGAACACAATACTTCATCTCTAGAGTCAACTATTAAACTTGAAAATGCAACCAAATGAGAAAGTTGAAATGTTTTTGAGAAGAGTAGCAACTTTGTGTGCATCACTTCAAGATTTGGAAGAAGAAGTAACTAACACATCACTCATGCCTATAGTATTGAGAGCTCTTCCTCCTTCTTATAGGATTTTTGTGACCATGTTAAACATAATTGGTCAAACAACAAATTTTGAAGAGTTAGTGAATATGCTATAATAAGAGGAAGTTATTCACTCAACTACTAAAAGCGAAGAGCAGTGCAATTACTTCTAATCAAAAGGAAAAAAATAGGCGAAGTCTAGTCAACAACCTCGAAACAGGGTAATACTCAACAAGGCCAAAAGGACCAACAAAAATGTATTATTTATGGTTGAAAAGGACATGAGTTAAATAATTGTTGGTACAACACATTCCAACAAGGATCATCAAGTGGTAAAAATATTAATTACCAATAAATAAAATCTGGCCAACAACAGAGTAAACAAGGACAAAATAATCAAAAGTGGAAGAAGAAACCAAATCAACAAGGAAATGTAGCTGAACAAGAAGATCAATTTGATGATGATGACTTCCTATATTTGCACAGTCAAATGAAGTATCCAATTCTACAAATCAAATTTGGTATGTTGACTCGGGTGTAACTCGACACATGACAGAAATAAATATTGGTTCTTCACAATGAGTAAAAAACCCACAAAAAATCATGTCTCTTTGGGTGATGATACATCTTATAGTGTTGAAGGCATTGGTTCCATTTCACTACCACTTGGGAAACATAATTGTAAAATTACAAATGTTATTTATGTCCCTGGTTTAACAAATAATGTTATTCCGTGAGTCAATTATTAGATCAAAATCTCAAAATTGACTTTGATTATAAAGGTAGTAAAAAGATGTGCCTAATTTGAGATAAGTCACAAAGCTCAAAAATTGTTGCAAAAGCTTCGAATGTGGGAAGAATGTTTCAGTTGGATTTTTTTCAATGAAATGATCAAGCACTTGTAGCCAAGGATACATCATCGGCTCAACTATGGCATCGAAGACTTGGACATGTGAGTTTTGGCTATCTTGACACACTTCATCGATACAATATGGTTAGGGGTTTTCCACTTATAAAAAAGGGTACAAATAAATGTCAACATTGTTTGGTAGGAAAACAACATAGAGCACCATTCAAACATAGTACATTTTGGTCTAAAGAAAAACTTGACTTGGTACATACCGATCTCACAAGCAGACAATAAGACCTAGAAACTCTAGGTTTTAATATTTAAGCTCTTTGTTGATGATTTTTTAAAAAATGTGGATATACTATCTTGCTATAAAAGACCAAGATTTTGAAACTTTCAAGAAGGTCAAATCCCTTGTCAAACAGTGGTCCTGGGTAGGAAAATAAAAACACTCCACTCGGATCAAAGGGAGAATACACCAGCAATGAGTTCAATGATTTTTGGAAACACATGGCATTCGTTCAATAAATGGATCCACTCACACACCACAACAAAATGGTGTTGTTGAAAGGAGAAATTGTACTATCATGGATATGGTGAGATTTGTGATTGATGATGTAGGTTTATCAAACACATTTTTGGTCTGAAGAAGATAAAATGATAGTCTTTTTACTAAATAGAGTTCCCACTACAACTCTTGATGGAGTAACACCTCAGAAAGCATGGTCAGGGCATAAGCCATCTATTTCACACTTTAGAGTTTTTGGATGTAAAGAAAGTATGCATATTCCTAATAAACAAGTATATAAGCTTGATATGAAAAGAAAAAAAATTATCTTCTTGGGAAACAATGATGAAGCACTTGGTTATAGACTTATGGATCCAAGAACAAGAAGGGTATACACTAGTCAAGATGTTGATTTCTTTAAGAAGAAGAAGAAGATACTCTTTCCACACACTCACATGATGAAAAATTCATCCCTCTTTGTGAAAAGAGAGGATGGTAATCAATTTTATGATGACAATGATGATGGGGAAGATAATGAAATTTAACCTCCAACAGAACCAAAAAAATTATGCCTAAATGGTCTACAAGTATGATTAGAGATGCAAAATTGGATAGTGTCCCCAACACATCTACCACGGGGATTAAGACTTGTAGTATGGGTCGAAATGAGGTCAATTTTTCCTTAATAGGTAAATTTTTGATACTACTTGAGCCATCCATAGTTTCAAAATCCCTACTGATCTAAACCTTGGAAAGATGTTATGGATGAAGAATATAAGTTACTTATGAAAAATAATACATGACAACTTAAAGATTTTAAATACCTTGACTTTTGATTGAATCTTACATGATTATTTAGGAAGATAAAATTATATGATGTCTTCTTATACATATTATTTTAGTACTGATGGAATGCTCAAAATTGGTGAATGTGTCTATTTCTTACCATTGTCTATGATTGTGAATGCGGGTTTTTTTGTATTATTGATTATCGCATACTTATAACCTTGTGATTATTAAGGAAATATAAATTGTTGTGGGTTTTTCTTATCAATTGATTTAACATCTCCATGGACTTTTTAAAGTTATTCTGGTTATTATTTTTAAAATCTTTCAAATGTATACTTCGCTATTCTCTGGGATTGTTTAGTTGTTTTCGAAGCCTAATTTTTGGAAGCTGTAAGGGAAATGATAATCTATTTTCTACTCTATTGGATCACTTTGGGTAACCTATGAAATTAAGGAATTTGGTGCTAAGAAGGGAAAACTCTCTTGGGTATTGGTTTACTGTATTTTGGTTATTATTGTTACCTTAAAATTCTTGATAGTTCTATTGCCATTGTTTTGATGTAATGTTTTAGCATGATTCTAGACCTTGGGCCTTCAAAATTGATTTCAATTCTTACGAACTCGGAAATGTCTTCTTCATGAAAATGGAATGACAACTCATGTTTTTGTTAAAGAGTATTAATTACTTCTTTTCCTATATTGATTTGAGTTAGGAATACTATTCGGACTTAATCTTCTCATTAATATATTCTTTTCCTCCTCTGTGTCTATTGGGAAATCATTTACTTGTGGTCATGCGGATATCAAGGCTATCTTTACCATCTTTTGGAATGATGAAAGGTAATGGAATTCTTTTGTTATTCTTCATTTATTCATTTTTGGTGACTTAGGATAATTAGACATGCCCAATGGACATAATTCGATTGAGTATGTCTAAGTACCCTTAGTCACCATAAGTAGTCCTTTATACTAGACCATGTTGTTAACCTTAGCTAGGGTTAAACCTTGAATGAGTGGACTAACGAAGTAAGTGAATACAATTATAGATAAAAAATCAAGTAGGGTGAAGGAATTATTCTTTTGACAAGTATGTCATCTAGGAATACAAACGTGAACAATATGTTTAAAATATTTGGACAAAGTATCACATGTTTGGTTTGCATTGTGCTATGTCACCTAGTTTAAGAAGTAGGATTTCGAGATGAATATCGGTAACAAATATTCAGATAGGCCTCTTAAAATAAACACTTGATACTTTTAAAAAAGGGTACAAGAACCAACTATATGTAGTATACACATTATAAAGTAACATGAGAGATCGGTATAATACTAAGTCATTAAATGAGAGATTGGTGTTTCATCGAGTCATTTACTGACTGCATATGGTTTTTCATTGTTATGAGATATATTGGCTTTGGAATGTGTTTTCTAAATTATGTTAATTTAAAACAGAGAGAACATTATGCAAAAAAATTTCCTTGTTTGAAAGTACTAAAATGGGAATGTTAGAATCTTGGTATCGAGATCACGAGCGTTGCAACTCTTGGACCTATTGTGTCCATCATATGATAAAAATTAAATTGTGTTAACAGAAAATGGTTAGAATAAGAGGAAATGTTGCGAGACAACCCACCACCGAGTAGAGAAGCAAACTACTACCCAAAAACTCAATGAGATCCTTGTTTCCCTATTGGACACAAGAGATCGTCAACATACTTGAACAAAAAGTAATGGGTAATGGGGAGGAGGAATAAGATGTTGGTATTAACAATCGATTTACCTCCTAGGGACAACGCCAATATTGGAAATTTGGGCATTGATAACAATAACTGTTGCCAATGCTAATGCAAATGTACCCAATCATCCTGAGAATAAAAGGTGAGATTGAAAGCTGAACTCACAAATGATATAAAAAGGATAAGTCCACCCAATTTTGATGGCACTACACTAGGAGATGGAGCTGAGAACTAGCTCAGTGAAATGGAGAAGTACTTTGCGATAAGGAACTTCTCTGAGGAAACTAAAGCAATATGGGGAGCTTATCAGCTTTCCCATGAGGCATCTTCTTGGTGGGATAGCCATAAGGCTGAATTAAACATTGATGAAACAAACATCACTTGGGATCAATTTAAAAATTATTTTAGGAAACGATGGCTACCACAACTTTACTATGATCAGAAAATGACTGAATTTCAGAACTTAGCTCAAGGAAAGTTAACTATAACGGAGTATTGGGAGAAGTTTACTAAGATTCTCAAGTATGTTCTTCAATATCAAAGCGATGAGAAGTTCATGATATGGAAATTCATTATGTTTATAGGTGGTGAAGTATATGTTCACAACCCAACCACCATAGAAGGGGTTGTTGAAAAATCCATAAGGCAGGAGCAGAAATTGAAAGCAATCTCTACCCATAAGGAGGAAATCAGAAAGAAAATTCCTAATTCTTCTTCGTCCCTTGCACCCAAAAAGGGACCATGGAAAAATTTTGGTGCTAAAAACAAATTTTTGTTGATAATAACAAGAAAACTACAGCAAATAAACCTGTTGCTAATGTATGAAACAATTTTGTTAAGAACAATAATGCAGAGAGAAGTCCTCTAGAGGAAAAAATGACAAATTTAAGGTGGGAAAAAAATTTGAGCCTAAGAAAGAACCTATAGGAGGTCTACAATTGTGGCAAAGATTATTATGCAAATTAGTGTCCTCTAAGGAAGGATGACTGAAATCAACGACCTATGATACATCTGCGAGAGCTAACAAACAACTTTGAAAAGAAAGTTACACCTATAGAAGTTCCAGGTAAGTTATTTGGTATACATGTTACTATACGTTTTGATACTAGATCTCTTGAATGCTTTATTTCTATAAAATTGATTATCCAATCTCGGTGTCCCTGTGCGCGCGTTGCTCTCCTGGTAACCCGGGGCACGTTTATGTCACCACTATCCCCTTGGGATATTATTCGATTTGTGATTTAAACACCTATTCTAAGTTTAATTCACCCCATTATATCTTACCCGTGAGTAATTAAATATTAACTATTTAATTACACCTCTTCACATGTATCCTAACCACTTATCTACCCCACATTTATCCTATCTATGTATCACCCCTATTTCTCCTCTTCCCCAAGCGGGATATTTCCCGTATTTGAGGTGGAGGGATAACTCTTATCTTTCCAGAAATCGTTCATTTTGGCCGCCGGAGTTCGCTCTGTGGATCGGCGCCGACCATGACGGCCGACGCCGATTTTTAGGAGCGGCGCCGATTATAAATAGAAGCCCAGAACTCAGGTCTGGAGGACGAAAAAAAAAAAGACACGCACGAACACAAAAAAACAGAGACAGATCGCGAAAGAAACACAGACCGTGAAAGAGAGAGAACGAGAGATTTTGACGCATCTAGTGTCAACATTATCTATCAAATGAGAACGGATCTTGTCCGAATCAATCCCTGAGAGGAGCACCGTTACTCTGTTCTTATCACATCAACATCACACGTATCCATTGATCTTTTGGTGACTCTGTTCCAGTATCTCACCGACTTCGGCACATCCAGCAGACGTTGACGATCTGGCCTTCACTTTCCGATTTCCGAATCTTCTCGCAGATCGCCCCGATCGACCGATCCGCCAAATCGACGCCGATCTTATTCAGTCGACGCCGATTCTTCATAACCGACGCCGATCACATCAGTCGACGCCGATTCTACATAATCGACGCCGATCATCCTGCAGACAGGTAAAAGGACACAGGTAACACAAATCTAGCTTTTATTTCATAGTTTCCTGTTTTCTGTTGCTTTCTGTCTGCTGTTTAGATTCTGTTTTATTACTGTAATCAGAAAATCTAGTCCTTACGTACATCTTTTATCATGTATGTTTCTCTGCTTAATTGAAAACGTGGACTGACATCCGCCGAGGAAGCTTATCGCTTCCCGGACCCGCTTCTCGGGCAGTCCACCTAAATACCTTTTAACGTGGTCTTTTTCTGTCAAGCATCGGTGTCTTGCAGGTTACTCGGATCTACTGTGCGAATTGCTCGTGTGCGCCGTGTCATCTACATCGACCTCCTTATCCGTCTACATCTTCGGATCTTGTCCATCAGGTATCAATTTCATTTTGAGTTTTTCAGGGTTTTTGTGTTTAGTTTGGTGCATTAACTTGGACAGGTAACAAGCGCGAAATCCTTGATCTACATTCTGGCACGCCCGGTGGGACCTAACCAAAGTCCCTTATTGGCAAGTTCATTTCTTTTCTAGTTTTGAGCTTTGTTCTTTTTCTTCACTGATTTCTATCGCCCGCTTGAACATTTCCTTTCATCGTTTTAATCTTGCTCTTTATGTGAAATTTTTATTTCCTTGAAATTTTTTAGTTCCTTGAAATAGAAATTTCCGTTTCACCATTATCCGGATATATCTTTCTGGATTTTGTTTGGTGTTTGCTTAACCTCTTTCTTCATGGAGCACTTTGCTTGTTCGTGGGATTGTTCGAGGGAAGAGCTCAACAACGCGCTTTTGAAGTCCACACACCTCGAGAGCTAAATCTACAGGTGTATTTCTCTTTATGGTGTTTTCTCCTTTTTAGGAAAAAAAAAAAATATAAAAAAAAAAAAAAAAAAAATTCTTTGTTTGTTGTCTATCACATTCGAACATTTCAATTTTTGGTGCTTAAAAAGAATTTAATCGCATTTGGGAAAGAATCTGTTTGACTTGTCTTCATCGAAATCAAACACTTCATTTTTAAGTGCTTAAAAAGAACTTCTTCTTTGTCATTGCTGCTGTATGTTTCTCATCTAGTTTTAATTAGGCTGGAAAATTGATCAAAATCGGTAGTGACACTATTTGATTTTTATTTTTCACCCTTGCACACAAAGCCAAAATCACTAGGTATAAAGCATTTAAACAAAAATTCCTTCCCTGGCCTCGCCTACTTGGAAGTGACATCCAAGAGGAAGAGCCTACGCGGTACTCGGGCCGCGCTATAAATTCACGGAAGTTCTCGTATATATGGCAAAGCACCCGACTCCCTTATCGCAGCGGTGTGTGAAGTGCGGGGTAGGCCCCTATATCAAGCCACGCACCGGTCTTTTTATCAAGTGCCTTCTGACTCCTCACCAAACATTCCCAAACCATCCTTAGTTTGGCTATCTCGAGTAGTTCCTGTTCTAAAAAGCCTTCCTAATATTTTCTTTCTTAAAAGCATCAAAACTTAAAGGAGATAATCACTGCTACCGCTTGAATTGTCTCAGTGCATTAGTTAGGTCAATCTTCTTTTTTCGCGTGTTTATGATGGTCATCACTGTTACAATCTAGAAGAATGGCTCAACTCGGCCCCTTCTTCTTCCGAGATTACCACTAGTGTGGATGTTTCGGCACCCCTGCATCTTCCTGACCACCGTTGACTCGGTTCCCCATCCCGGTCATATAATCCTTTCTATCAAGCCAAAGCAACCCCATCACGTCCAGCCTTTCCCCTAGTCCTTCGTAAATATCATCTACTTCGACTCGAGTATGTTCCTCGTGGGGATCCCGACTTTCTGTGCGCCTCGATCGCAATCCAAGAGCCCTCATGGACTACCTAAGACGCAAGTCTATTCAAATATCCGATCAAGGACCACCAATCCAAAGAAGTGTACGATTATTCTCGTGAACCATCCTGTGCCTTTGAGAACAGCTTAGCATCATCTCTCTCGCCTCGAGCCACGGAGAAGGGCGGTGCCCCGTGCCTCCTTTTTCTCTTCCACCGACCATATCGACTAGTTCTCAAATAGTCTTACCTATTCCTAACACCGCAGCTTACCTCGAATATTCCACAACCTACTTCGAGAGGTCCTCGCCTCGGCTATAATGAGTGCGTCTCGCGCACCCGCATATTGCTGTTAATTCATCTATGCCCTCCATCGTGTCCCAAGGCCGCACTTCTTTATGAGTCAACCCTCCGAATAGCCGGGCTGGTTCCTCGCTTCTCGCCCTCCAAAGCTGGGTCTTTCTTCCAATGTTCAAAGAATAAAGTGACCTTCGCCCATCCTCTAAAGATCGGCACCCTTAATGCCTAATCCGCAGTAGAAAGCCTCTTTCAGTCTTGTTCCCAATATGTCCAATCAAACCGCACTCATGTTCCTCAATCTGCCCCGATTCAATCAACAAGCATAGGAGTCCACCAATCACAAAGCTCCATCCGTCATCCAACCTTCATTTTCTCAACCACTTATTATCTCACAACCTCGCCTATACACAAAGCTCCTTCACAAGAAATACCCCACCAAAGCGCCACCTGTAACGCCCGGTTATTCCTCTTATCATCCTATCAATCAACAGATGAATCCCCCGCCGACACCTCAACAACATCCACCATTTGCTTCTTATGTAGGACATGCCAAAGGTGCCTCCTCCTCAATCTGACGTGGTTCAAATTCTTTTCAAGAAAATCGCAGACTTGGAAGCCTCCACAAAAGGGGCTCGCCCTTCATACTCCTTTCAAGAAGTGTGTAATGAACCCATTCATCCCTCAAAGCTGGCTTTTAAGCCTTATCCTCCCCAATGGGAACTTCCTAAATTTTCAAAATTTCATAGTCGAGAGGACCCCTCAACAACATTTGCGAGCATTCAAACATGCTTGCTACCTCATAGTCTGTGATCGTGGAGCTTATGCTCCGTATTTTCCTATGTCTCTAAAGCAGTCCCGCTTTAGACCGGTACAATAACATTCCTCAACATTCCTTGTTTTCTTTCTCTCAATTGGCCCAGATGTTTGTTGAAAACTTTTCAATAAATATCGCGCATAAGATCTCGACATGATCTTTATAACATTCGCACAATTCGATGATGAGTCTATTGCAGACTTTGTCGCTCGTGGAGAGGGATAATCAATCAATTGTCTTTCTCCCTTCCTCAATCCCAACAGATCGAGTTGTTTACTCGATCTTGTGCTAATCACATTTCTTCCACTTTAAGGATCCAGACTTTTCACACCTTCGAAGAAGCCTTTACGATGGCACGCAAACTTGAATCTCGCGCTATCAACAAGGGAAGTTAAAACTTCGCTCTAAATCTAAACCAGATTTTTCTCGGTTTACCAAATCAAATCCTTCCACTTCTAAAGACAAGAATCAGGGATCCACCAACGCTATCGTATTAAAAACACCACGAGCCGATACCACTTCTAATCAAACACCACGAAGAGACCCTCATCTTCTCGAAAAGGGACTTCATCATCTCGATCCTTCACTTCATCTGGGGAATCATATGCTTCTATCTCGAAAAAAATGTCGAAGTCCACATGATCGAACTTCCCCATTAGGAATATTGATGAAAGCCAAGAACGTCCATTCTCGTATAGGGAAAATGATTTTGCCATTATCATAGAACCAAAGGTCATGACATCGAACGATGTCGACTTTCAAAAATCTTGTCCAAATTCATCGATAAAGGCGAGCTCATTCTCGATAACCCAAATGCTCCCCAAATCAAGCATCGATGTTTTTAAACAACCTTTTCCTAATCATTCCCGAACCATAATGCTTCGAGTCTCAAAACCAAATACTCATACTATCGCCTTCATCTCTACTAAGCATCTTCTTCTCAAACTAAGCTATCTCATGAACACATCGACCAAACCGTAATCTCCTTCCACTTCACAATCACTGGAATTCCACCATCTTCGATAGCCCATCTTTGAATATTCCTACATTGCTAGATACGGATTCATCTCTCTCCGCTCCTTTGTCCGACCTTCCATCCATACCCGAGAAGTTGTCATCCTCATCTGCCTCATCGCCGACATTCTTTCAAAGCTGCTCAAGGCAATTACATCCCTTCGAGTTTCCACCGCAGATACATCTACTTTTGCTCCCATTCTCGCCGCAACTATGCCCCCGTGAACGACTCTATAATTGTAAAGCCGACTTCGACGGAAGCGTCTTCGATTTTGACTCTTCCTGCTTCCTTTCCTACGTAGTTTCACCCACAATTACCGTATCAAGTAGTTCCTTCGCAGAGCCGCTTCTTCATCACCCACTTCTTCCATCACCAATGCCGCTTCACCCTTAAAGGAAAATCTAAAGAGGTAAAGCACTAACACCTATACGCTTCTCCCGAACTTAGACCGAGACAACCGGAATCTAACATCGCATCATCGCACTCTCCCCATTTGCTTCCCCGAAAAGGTTACAATCACCTTATGCCGCTGAAGTTGTCACCATCCTCGAAAAGGAAAGCCCATATTTCAACCATCAAGACTCTTGGTGCTTTCCCACAAAAATCTCTCTCTACGCCTCATAAAAGATTGGATTTGTCCGCCGAGAAGCGTCTTCTTCTACACACTTATCAAAACCATCCTCTTCTTCTACAACACATTCTTCACAAAGACTCGAAAAGTGGACTTACCTACTAAAAGGACGTCACCTCTTTTATCAGATCATCATCTTCATTACCAAAACCAAGGCGCCCTATGTTCCTCCGATTACACCTACTTTGGAAGCTTCTCCTCATCTAAATCGACATCATCTAAATCATTATTAGTTTCACCAA
Organism: Taxus wallichiana var. yunnanensis; assembly: GCA_018340775.1. Taxonomy (NCBI): domain Eukaryota; kingdom Viridiplantae; phylum Streptophyta; class Pinopsida; order Cupressales; family Taxaceae; genus Taxus; species Taxus wallichiana. The sequence goes on along the minus strand of CM031237.1, from coordinate 74,531,232 downwards.
GCAACCTCCTTTATCTTCAAGACCACAACACTTGTCACATCTCCATCATCTTCAAAATCTATTTTAGGGGCTCCTCCACCAAAATCAATCATGTCTCACTTACTTCCATCTCAAGTGCCCAAGATCGCTCCTCCGTATGTCCAAAAATAAGATGATCCCTAAAAAGACTCACAAACCTAACATGCAGTGTTCTTTTACCTCGGCAAGCCTGCTAAAGTAAAAGAGGCGCCTTCATCATCTCTCGTCCTCATCTTCGTCTACCGGGTTCTACACCAAAATCCTTCGCCAACTTATCCAATCTTCATCCATATCTCTTCCTCCGATTAAACCCTATAATTCCTAAAGGAGTTAAACCTACCGGTTTAACTCGATCTGATTTGTGCTTACCACCGCACTCCGGTCATGATATCGAGGGATGTAAAGCTCTTCAACTCCTGCCAACAACCTTTTGGAAGAAAGTGATCTTTTGATGGAGGAGGAGAAACAAGTATCTCCCGTCATCTTAGCTCCATCTCGAGCCCCAACGATCCACTGCACTCTAGTGATTCCACTCCAAACGACCTTCCACCTTCTCAAATCGACACAATTCATATCGCCACTAGTAACCCAACAAAGATGATAATCCATCCCCATCTACAAAGATCTCGACCACAAAGTTGTCATTTCGCAGCCCCCAAGGAGTTCCTCCTTCCTCATTAGCCCCACGACCTCGGTCTCTATTCGTGCCGCACTCGGGCTCAAATTCCCGTGTCGGGCTGAGGAGAGTGTTATGAAACAACTCACCTGTGCTCCGGTCAAAATGTCTCTTTTTGACCTCATTCAATCCTTTCCACAACATCGCCAGCTCGATTGATAATCTGCGCCGCATCGCAGTTGAATTCAGATGAGCCTCACTCTTTCGAGTTGGTTGTTGGTTTGAATAGACCATCAACCGCCATTTCTTTTGAAGATTCGAAATTCCTCCTCTTTCTTCGCAGGATTCGAGGCTCCTCTTTATCACACCCAAATCGACAACACTACATTAAAACGCGTTATGATCGACAAAGGAGCTGCACTCAACGCCATCTCTCGCACACATTCGAGCAACTTAAGTTACCAAAGAACGTAGTGTCACCCCGCCTTTCGCCCTTCGATCATTTAACGATCAGCTAGCAAGCTATTTTTAGAACCGTGGTCTTACCCATTCGAGTAGGTAAGAAGTCGCTTCACGAACTCTTCTACATTGTTCAAGGGAAATTCCACTATAATATGATCCCTGACGCTCCCGGATTCGCAATGCATCAGGTCCCATCCACCCTCCATCGATGCTTAAAATATCAATATGAGGGCAAGATATATACTCATCCAGAGATCCTTTTCCTTCCGCACAATGCGACATGACCACAAGGTCCGCCCTCTAAAGAAAAATGCCTGTTTCTCCCGATTTTGGGGCCTCATCTTCTTCCATACCCGCAACCAAACTACCGGATGAACAAAATTTAGAAGAGACATGCAATGCTTTCTCACTAGAGAGCTTCCTCTCCTTTCTTTTGACAACCATCTTAAACCTAGTGAGTATGGTAGACTGCATAAACAACCCGAATATCAGCCTGTGTCTCGCCACATCGTCACCATTGGTCCGCCCAATCAATGACTAATTTCATCTATCTACGGTGGTCTTGATACGCCTCACTATCGCCTGCATTCTCCTCCTAGGACCAAACCTTACTTAACAGGTTCGATTGTCTACGTAATCCCACGCTTGCAAAAACTTATTTATATCGATGCGTGGAAGGGTTTTGGCCTCGGGAAAATATGAACAAGGTGTGCATGACCTCGCGTCCATTCCAACTCTCAAGCCACATCAAAATTTGGTTTAGGATTTAAACCTCTTTCAAAAGCCACCGTCACTATTCTCGATGAGCCTCTTCCTATTGAGGAACCATCTTCTCCCGCTAAGTCAAGCATCACTCGATGTGGACGATGACATTTCCATCCCGTCTAACTTTTTTTTTTTTTTTTTGATCAATACCATTTCTTAGGGCCGCTAGCCTATAAGACTAACAACAGTCCACTTCCATACCGTTAATCTTCCTCGAAATAGTTGGAGACGACTCTCCTACTATCAACACTATCCACCGGCGGATGATGATTTCTGTCCTCACTATATCTGGGGCAGAGGATTCATATCTTCCCAAGACTATTCCTTTCGACACGTCTACGCTTCTCAACGAAGCCACCGTCGACCTTAATATAGGGACTTCAAGACCCTCGCATCATTAAGGTCGGCCAATCCCTTTAATCCACAGGAGTTAGGAGATTTTACCACTTTTCTTTCCAACCATCGCAAGCTTTTGCTTGACATATGAGGATATGCCAGATTTCGATCCCGATATTGTGGTCCACAATATCGTTACTCTTCCCAACATCAAACCAGCTTAAACAAAAATTACGTAAAATGCACCCTAGAGTAGCCCTTCTTGTTAAAGAAGAATTGCAGCGCTTGCTCTCGCTAACTTCATCCAACCCATCGATTATCCACAATGGGTTTCAATGTAGTACCAAGAATTCAAAGCTACCGGGAAAATTTGAATTTGTACCGACTTCCGGATCTTAATCTTCGCTTGTCCAAAAGATGATTTTCCTTTACCTAATATCGACCAACTCGTGGATTTAATCAGGGTCATGAGATGCTTTCTTATGGATGGTTTCTCTCGGATATAATCAAATTCTCATCGCACCGAAGACCAACATAAGACTTCTTTCATAACTCCTCGGGGACCTTTTGTTATCGTGTCATGCCTTTCGGGTCTTAAGAACGCAGGAGCAACCTATCGCCGAGCAATGACCTACATCTTCCATGATCTCTTACACAAAATCGTGGAAGATTACGCTGACGATCTCCTCGTAAATCCAAACGTCGTCAGATCATCTTTTCATCCTCGCACCTCTCTTTCGAGAGGCTTATCCGCTTTTGTCTTCGCCTAAATCCATCTAAGTGCGTGTTTGCATTCTCACCGGTAAACTTTTAGGTTTTATCATTTCCATTAGGGGTATCAAGTGGACCCCGCAAAAATAAAAGCTATCCTTGAGATGCCTCCCCTTCTAATTTAAAGCAACTCCGCAGCTTCCAAGGACGCCTTCAATCAAGCAAGGCTGCTTTATCTCACAATTGTCGGACCGTTGTCAACCTTTTCATCATCTCCTCCGTAAGAATGTTCATTTTGAATGGGATGAACATTGCCAAAAGGCCTTCGATGATCTCAAAGCTTATCTTCTTTCCCCACTCGTGCTTACACCTCCACGCGAGGGGGAGCCTTTCTATCTTTATATCTCTCGTGATCGACCATGCTCTCGGGAGCCATGATTTCAGCATCGGACACTTGTGGTAAAGAACAAGCTGTCTATTACATCACGCACCTCCATGAGTATGAAACACGTTATTCAAGCCGAAAAGTCGTGTTGTGCTCTCTTCTTCGCAACTTCTAAGCTTCGTCATTACCTCCTTAATCACAAAACTTACATTGTCACAAGTGTCAATCCACTCAAGACAATTCATGCAAAGCCTTATCACAATGATCGATCACTCATTGCTCATGCTTATGATGCAATTTGACCTCGAGTTTATCCCCAAAAGTCTATCAAGGGTCAGTGTTATTGCAGATCAATTAGCCGATGCTCTCTCTTCGACACTCAAGTCCCCTGCTCAATTCCCCGATGAATATATCCAACAAATTGATTTTGGTCCTGTCTCCATTTAAAATAAAGCTCTTCTTCGATGGATCCAAATGCCAGCAAGGGGAGGTGCGGGTTTCGTGATGATTCCTCCTCCTGGGGTACGCCTATCCCCGCCGCACACAAATTGAACTTTGAGTGCACCAATAATATGGCTGAATATGAAGCTCTTGTCTGGGTCTTCAAAATGCCATTAATCTCTGCGCCGCCATATTGACATCTTCGTGATTCTGAACTCATCGTTAATCAAGTCACGGGTGTCTATCAATGCAAGAATGATATCCTTCAAAAATATCGTGACATCGTTCTTGCTCAACTCCAATCTTTCGATAAATTCACTATCCAAGCTATTCCTCGCACTGCAAATCGATTCGCAGATACAATGGCTTCGTTAGCCTCACTTATCCCACCTTTTACCGAGGACTCGCGACTTTATGTGGCTGTACAACGATTAGATCAACCATCTCATCTTAGGCAACTAACTTCAATCCATGCTGTCACAACCCATACTCAGGATGAGTGGTATCAACAGATTGTTGATTATCTATCTCATTCGGTGCTTCCTCCAGATCTGACTTCCAATGGTAGAAGATCTTTTATCCAACGCGCTAATCGCTATACTATTCTAGAAGGGATTCTTTACAAACGCGGCTTTGATGGTATTTTGCTTCGTGCCTCAAAACTCATGAATCATCTAAAGCTATCCAGAGGTCCATGACGGTATTCGTGGTGGACATTTTAGTGGCTTAGCTGTAGCTAAACGCATCTTACGTTTGGGATATTATCGCCTTCTCTTAATCGAGACTCATTGTGAATACACTAAGAAATGTGTCAAGTGTCAACAACATTCCAATCTCACACATATCCCTAGTCAAGCTTTACAACCTACAAATGGATTTGTGGCCTTTTTCGCAATGGGGTCTTGATCTTATTGGTCTTATCAATCCTCGCTCTTCACAAAGATCATCATTCTATCATTACATCGCCACCGAGTACTTTACTAAGTGGGTGGAAGCTATCCTCTTTCTTCAACAAAAGCTAAACCCATAGTTGATTTTGTCTATCAAAGACATCATTTGTCGCTTTGGTGTCCCACACAAACTCATCACGATAACGGTAAGTCTTTCAAGAACGTTGATTTGCAGTAACCTCTCGCGACGCTTTCAATATCAAGCTCGCTTTTCTTCTCCATACTATCCTCAAGCTAATGGTCAGCCGAAGCTTCCAATAAAACTTTTGCGTAATATCCTCGCAAAGGTAACTAGTCGAGCCTGGTAGGGATTGGCATTTACATATCCCTTTCTCTGGGCTTATCTGACTAGCATTCGTACTCCTACCGTGTGCTACTCCCTTCTCCCTCGTCTATGGGTCTCGAGGTCGTTTCTTCCTTTGGAAGTCCAAATCCCATCTCTCCGTGTTTCTCTTAGAGAATTCGTCTCGATGAGGACTATCGTCAAAATCGCTCTAAAGACAACTTGAATTATTAGATGAGCGGCGCCTCAACGCTCTTCAACATCATCAAGTCTATCTTGAGCGTGTCAAACGTGCTTATAACAAGCACTGCAAAGCACCGTGACTTCAAAATTGGTGATCTTGTTCTTAAAGAAAATCAAAATGTCACTACACTCGAAAGGAGTCAACGTGGTAAGTTTGCTCCCAACTGGATGGGTCCATACGTTATCACCCATAAATATGGATCTGGGGCTTATCGTCTATCTTCCATGGATGGTATACCCGAAGTGGAACCTCTTAATGCCTTGCATCTACGGCCCTTCTACTGTTAAAATCTATCTTACACAAATCTAGTCGCAAGACAGATCTTTCATTCGTCTAAACAACCAGTCATATACTTTCATGGTGATTCGAAATTATGTGGTTCTCCGCCTATTGTCTTGTTTACCTTAAATATGAGTATCGCGGCTCTACTCATTGCATTTTTCTTTTGGATATGTTCCTCCTCATGGTAGGAACACCTTAATCACCGCTTCATCTGTCCCAAGTGCTTATCTTAATCGGATCTACTCGGGGCATGAGTGCATGTTCTTTATACGTTTTCTTCCCCTCTATCTGATCTATCTAGGTCTAAACTCAGCTTCTTCCAAAAAGGTCTTACAAAAAAAAAAAAAAAAAAAGAGATGCTATCCAAAAAAGATAGACTGATCCCTTGAAGGACAGCTATCCATACATTATCAAATGAATCAAAAAGAAAATATATAGACCATGCCCTTGAAGGATGGCTATCATCAAAATTCAAAATACAGACCGCTCCCTTGAAGGACGGCTGTTTCTTAAAGGAATATTCAAGGCTTCTTGCAATTGATCAGCCTTTCAGTCAGTTTGTACACTTTTTAGCATCGCTGAAAGACTTCCCGTATTGATCAGTCTTTCCATATCTAGCAAACTTCCCGCATTGATCAGTTTGCTTTTCTGCCAAAATCATGAAGCTGAGATTTAAGACCTTTTGTCGATCATATGGAGAATCCTATTTTCTCACTATAGACATGTATTCTGTCCCTTGTAAATTCCGACAAGATACTTACTTACTGCTCCTTTCGCTTTCTCCTAAACTGCTTTGCATGCGGCTAGTTAGTGTCAGTTTATTTTAACTCTCATAGGGCCTTACATGCATGATCTTTTGATTTCCTATCCAGATTCTATCTATGGATGGTGGGAGTCCAACTTATCATTTTCTTTCTTATCCGGATATATTTTCTTTATTTCTAGTCAAGGTCGTTTTCATTACATCCTTTGCTCTCGCAAAGAGTATTCCCATTATTCTTTGTTTTTCATCCAAATAATTGACATTTCACATGTTAATTTAATCAAAATTTATCTTCTATCTAATTTCATCTTATCTATCAAAGCATGTATTGTCAACACATGTGGATCTGGCTATCTATTTTCATCAAAATTAAATTAACATCTCAAACATACCGAATACATCAATCACATCTATCCATCTATCCATCAAAATATTTAAAAACTTGTACATCCAAGTTACATTACATCTATCTATATCTATTTTTCATCAAAATTATATCCACATACCAATCATGTCAAATTACATCACATCTATCTATCCTCTAAGTCTACATCTATCCAATCACATCTATTCATCATCTATCAGTCTATATCTATATCCATCACAATTACGCTACATCTATCCATGTATATCAAAATCAAAAGCATGAGAACAATTATATGACAAATGAAATGATGAATCTATATATACATGTGTGTCTGTACAACAAAAATGGGTGGCTTTCAATCAAGCCATCTATACAATGCCTTCCAATCGAGGCTACATCACTACACGGATACAAAATATATCAATCCCTATATAGTAAAATCTGATGCATGGAGGACACTATCTCCTCCACCCTCCTCTGGACCAGGCTGTCTCTCCTGGCCACCGCCTATCGAGCTAGACGCACCGCCGCCGGAGGTCTCGCCACCTCGGCCTCTCCTGCTCCTCCACCCGAGGCCCCGCCGCCGTGGCCGCCGCCGATCTCCTCCTCGCCCCGTACCGAGGCACATGTGGGGCATGCTGCGCTAAGGCATCCTCATAGTATCTCACCTCAGCAAGGAGAGACTGGTATGTGCTCAAGCTCACGGTACCCGGTGCTCGTAATGGTGCCGCCGGTGGTGCCGCCGGTGGTGCTCCTAGTGGTCGCACTCGTGTACCTGACTCCGACATGGCACTGCCTCCCATATTTGGCCCTGAGGGCCTCCCTATGTCGATAATAGCGATCCCTCTGCTGGATCGCTGTATCTCGCTCCTGGCGAGCGGTGTCTCTCTCCAAAATTAGGGCATCCCTCTCCTCTGTCAGAGCCCTGATCTCCTCAAGAGCCACCTGATGTGTCTGTGTCAAGGTGGCATGCTCTCCCTCCAGTCTATCCAGCATCGTAGCTATGTCCTCCTCGTCGGCATCTATAGATGCCGGGAGATGTCGTGGTAGCTCTGTCGCATACCATGCAGTATAACCATCACCTACTCCAACGTCATCATCGCTGTCTGTGGAGGGTGGGGCCTCTCTCAATGGATCTGCCGGGATCAAAATCGGCAGATCAGTCTCCCTGCTATCTCGCCTATAAGGCGTGTAAGTAGTCGGCACTGTCTGCACTAGGCCGAACTGTCTCAATACCCGCACAAACGGGACTCGCTCCCACATATCAGCCTGCGGCCCCTAACCACCCTGCTCCGTCTCAATGCCACCAAGTGAGCATCCTGACCAGCCCATGTCGGAAATACCCGATATGGCCTCCAGATAACCTGATCCGGTGTCAGCATCCTGAAACGCTCAGTATACCAATCCGCGATCTCCTTGTATCCCCAGCGGCCATGTCAGCCCGCCATCGCCGGAATCCATAATCAATAAGACCACCGCCGCTGCATCCAAGGAAGCCCTTGATGGCTCGATCACCGCTATATGCTCATATGCCCAGCAATGGAGCACAAAACTGACATCAATACCTGTCCTCCGGCCAGTGGTGTACATCCATAGCTCGTGATATATCTGAGCTATCAAAGCATCAGCAAAAGCAAACACCTGTCTGAACTGCAGAATGTCGCAAACGCAATCTAATAATAATAGTGGGAATCTCCCACCTCCTGAATCTGGTAGAGCGAAATAGGATATCGCCATCTGAATCAAAACTATCCGTCTGCTCCGGGGGCTATCCTGTCTATACTGCGAAGCTATCCGCACTGCCCCAGACACTATCTCTGAATCATCCGCCCTATCTCTATACAATCGAACTAGGGCCCTCTGCTGCTGCTCTCGCGGTGTAATCTCTATCGGGTCCCCAGTAATCGGCAGTCTCAAAATCCTATATATGTCCTCATGGGTGATGGTCATCTCACCCGTCCTGAACCAAAAAGTGCACGTCTGGCTATCCCACCATCGCACTAGTGCTCGCATCAGCTCTACATCTCGCGGCACTCGTCTGTAATACCGGAAGCCCCCGAGCCCGGCTAACTCTAAATGCCGCCAACTCGCATCGGGCCACATCAGGGAGAATAGTCTCTAGAACTCGGGAATAGCATCCTCATGTGTAGAACCTCTCGTGCCTGCACCCACGACATCAAGAGCAATATTAGTCTCATATTTACCCAAATCAGAACATCCAAAACAAAAACAAAAAAATCTTATCTATTCACAAGTCTATACAATCGGCGTCGATTTAATAAAATCGGCGTCGTTTATTTCTAGTCGACGCCGATTAATATCAATCGGCGCCGCTTTAACATAATCGGCGTCGATTATACCAATCGACGCCGATTGCCTGTCCAGACATAAGTCAGACTCTGGCCTCCCACAAACAAAAAAATCAAAAAAAAAATTAAGTACAACGGGTTCAAGAAGAACCACTTACCCCAGGTCGTGTCCTCCTCCGCTTCTGACCGCTTCCAGAAGCTTCCATGATGCTCAAATCCAATTTTTGACTCTCTCTGAATCAATCGTCACGGTGTAAATAAATCGTTTACGTTTTCCGTTCGCATATTTATATGTGCTACGTTTGGTCGGCGCCGATTTTTTTGGTCGACGCCGTTTACTTGGGTCGTCGCCGATTACTGTTATCGCGCCGATTTTCCATATCTGAAAGCCATAGTGTTGATGCTTGGCTTATTTACCCATCTGATCATTATTGTGCGCTGAATATTGCCTTTCGGCACATCTTGTCGATCTTACAATCCATTTCGAGTTTGTTCCCTTTGCATGGGACACTCACCTTTTTTCGCCGCTTAGGGTTCACGGTCCCAGGCACTAACGCCGCTCGCCCTTGCACTGCTCTAGTTGTCCCTACCAATGTGTTTCTCTTTAGAGGCTGACCATTTTGCAGCCCTCCTTACACTCATGGGTCTGTAGGTACTAACGTCGTCTCACAATGAGACCCGTCTAGTTTGCCCTACCAATGTGAGTTCCTTAGGTTGCTGCCTTTTTATCTATTTTTATGCGTCATCAATGATCAGATCTACTCCAGACATCCGACTGGGGCATCCTGCATTTTCATCTACCTTTTTTCAAACTTGGGATCGTTTGTTCTATCATCCATCCCATCCCTAGTTTGAGGGGGATCACATCATCACTTTTTCTTCCCTTCTTCCATCTCCTTGTTTTTGTCTCATAACCTTGCTTATCGCAAGTTACTTGACAAAAAGGGGCAAAATGTAGACACCTAAAATTGATTATCCAATCTGGTGTCCCTTGTGCGCGTTTGCTCTCTCTCTGTAACCTGGGGCACGTTTATGTCACCACTATCCCCTTGGGATATTATTCGATTTGTGATTTAAACACCTATTCTAAGTTTAATTCACCCCATTATATCTTACCCGTGAGTAATTAAATATTAACTATTTAATTACACCTCTTCACATGTATCCTAACCACTTATCTACCCCACATTTATCCTATCTATGTATCACCCCTATTTCTCCTCTTCCCCAAGCGGGATATTTCCCGTATTTGAGGTGGAGGGATAACTCTTATCTTTCCAGAAATCGTTCATTTTGGCCGCCTCGGGAGTCTGCTCCGCGATCGGCGCCGACCGGTACGGTCGACGCCGATTTTTAGGAGCGGCGCCGATTATAAATAGAAGCCCAGAACTCAGTGCTGGAGGACGAAAAAAAAAGACACGCACGAACACGAAAAAAGAGACAGATCGCGAAAAGAAACATGCATCGTGGAAAGAGAGAGAACGAGAGATTTTGACGCATCTAGTGTCAACATTATCTATCAAATGAGAACGGATCTTGTCCGAATCAATCCCTGAGAGGAGCACCGTTACTCTGTTCTTATCACATCAACATCGCACGTATCCATTGATCTTTTGGTGACTCTGTTCCAGTATCTCACCGACTTCGGCACATCCAGCAGACGTTGACGATCTGGCCTTCACTTTCCGATTTCCGAATCTTCTCGCACTGTCCCCGATCGACCGATCTGCTTTCAGTCGACGCCGATCTTATTCAGTCGACGCCGATTCTTCATAACCGACGCCGATCACATCAGTCGACGCCGATTCTACATAATCGACGCCGATCATCCTGCAGACAGGTAAAAGGACACAGGTAACACAAATCTAGCTTTTATTTCATAGTTTCTCGCTTTTTGCTTTGCTTTGTCGTACTGCTTAGATTCTGTTTTATTACTGTAATCAGAAAATCTAGTCCTTACGTACATCTTTTATCATGTATGTTTCTCTCGCTTAATCAAAACGTGGATCGACATCCGCCGAGGAAGCTTATCGCTTTCCCTGACCCGCTTCTTCGGGTACCCACCTAAATACCTTTTAACGTGGTCTTTTCTGTCAAGCATCGGTGTTCATGCAGTTACTCGGATCTACCGTGTGCGAATTGCTCGTGTGCGCCCGTGTCATCTACATCGACCTCCTTATCCGTCTAATGGAGTGAAAATGTGAATCTGCATTTAAGAATCTAGAGAATCAATTAACATCTGCACCTATTTTAGTTGTACCCTGATCCAAATGGAGACTTTATCAGTAGTGTGCAGATGCTTTTAGGGAAGGGATTGGAGGTATTTTATTACAAAACACACATTTTATAGCATATGAAAGTAGAAAACTCAAGTTATATGAACTGAATTATGCTCCCCATGACCTAGATCTTTCGTCCATTATTCATGCACTTCAAGTATGGAAGAATTATCTTTCAGGGAGACCTATTGAATTAAATACTCGACCATATTGGGTTGAATTATATTTTCACTCGTGCAAATTTGAATGCAAGACAACGAAGGTGGTTAGAATTTCTATCTCAAGTATGATTTTTACATAAGTTATATTAAAGGAAAGGAAAATAGAGTGGCGGATGCACTAAGTTGTATGAAACATATTTCTACACTTAAAACATTGAGAACTTAGTTTAAGGATGAAGTAAAAAGTATCATGGAATCGATTCATATTTTCGGTAAGTAAAAATAGCACTAGCTATAGATCCAAATGATATGAGATATAGAGGTTTTCACTTTGATGACAAAGGAATCTTGAGATATGATAATAAAGTATATATACCTTCAGAAATGAATTAAGGAGGAAGTTGTTAATTGAATTTCATAATTCACCTTATTCAGACATCCCAAAATTACAAAAATGTTTGTTGATATAAAACATCAATATTTTTGGAAAGGGATGAAAAAAGATGTAATTGATTTTGTGACACACTTCTTAGAATGTAAGTGTTTCAAGATTGAACATATGCATCCATCTAGTTTACTGTACCCTCATATCATACCACAGCATAAATGGCAAGTAATTAGCATGGATTTTGTTCAAGGGCTTCCTATGTCAAGAAATAAGCATGATGTTATTCTAGTTGTTGTTGATAAACTAATAAAGGTAGAAAATTTTATTGCTTGGTAATGTTAAAGATGATTCACATGTTTTAGAAAAAGTATTTGTGTATGATTTTTTATATTTCACGGTGTACACATTGAATTGATCATATCGAGATAGAGATCCAAGAATTACATCTAGATTTTGGAAAAAATCAATGCAACCTTAGGAACTAAATTGAATTTTAGTTCAGCATACCATCCTAAAATAGATGGGAAAACTAAAAGAGTTAATCAAGTTTTGGAAGATATGTTATGAATGTACTGCATAGATCAGTAGTAAAAATGGGAAGAGTACCTTCCATTAGTTGAATTTGCTTATAATAACACTTATCACACCTCTCTAAAAATGACACCTTTCAAAGTATTATATGGAAGAAAATGCATAACTCAGTTAGTTAGTTGGGATAGCATAGAGGAAAGATTGGTAATTGGACCTGATATCCTTACTAAAATAGAACAACAAGTTAAAAGGATTCATGAACATTTGAAGGAAGCAACGAGATAGGAAAAAAAAGTTAATGTAGACTTAAAAATGGTTGACTTGAGAAATTTGAACTTGGTGAAAAGGTATTTTTGTGTGTTAAACTGAAAAAGAGTTCTATAACCTTTGTAAAGGCTTCCAAGTTATCACCTTATTATGTGGGACCCTTTGAAATTTTTGAAATAATCAGCCATGTAGCTTATCGTTTAGCTTTACCACCTACTTTATCATGAATGCATGATATTTTCCATATTTCTTTACTTAAGAAATATGTTTCAGATTTATCACATGTGTTAAATTACAATTCCTTGCATGTCCAAGACACAGGAATAATTGTGGTTAAAACCATTTGAGTGTTGGAAACACACCAACTGCACTTAATAAATTGTGAAATAAGTCAATGCAAGGTCTGATGAGACCAATTTAATGAAGAAAGTGCAACATGGGAAAACCTCGAAGATATGAAAACTGCTTTTCCACATTTATTTGAACAGAGTTGATTCTGTTGATTGATAAAACTTGAATATTTTATTCTTATTATATCAATAAATCTGCCAGTTTTGGGAAGATACTAAATTCATTAGTATTGAAACAACTATTTTAATTTGAATAATTATGAAAATTTGAATTTCTCAAATCTGGTTTTGTTATGAACTTATGAATGAAAGAATTATAATTTGGTTATATTCTTGATTGAAGTTATTTGACTAAGTTAATCATCGGACGATGATGCTTTTTAGGAGGGAGGTATGTAACACCTCTAACATGACTAGTACCTATGATGACTTATACTATAGAAGGTACAAACATTGATCAGGTGATTTTGTCTTAAGACAATGTACTCTTATGACTTAGGAAATCATGTTTATAGAAGATAAGAAGTTATCTATAGGGAATAGGTACATTCTGTCGTGTTTTTACTTAATTGAAAATGAAGCAATCCATCTCTTTTATGCAGAATAAATTCACTACTAGGGATTATGAATTTGAGTTTCAATTTTCATAATTTAGAAATACAAAGCGAGATGGGACAATGGACAAGTATAAAGCAAGACTTGTAGTAAAGGGGTATGCACAAAAATAAGGAATTGACTACAAGGAGACATTTACTCCCACATATAAGATCAAAATGATCAGGATGATCTTTTATCTAGCTTCTCGCCTTGCTTGGAAAGTCCATCAGATGGACGTAAAAAGTTCCTTTCTGAACGAATATTTACAAGAAAAAGTCTACATGACTCAACCTAAGGGATATGTTGTACCTAGTCAAGAAGTAAAGGTATGCAAACTCAAGAAATATCTGTATGGCCTTAAACAAGCACCCTGGGAATGGTACATCAAAATTGATGAGCATCTCATACAACATGGATTTTTTAAAAATCCATACAATCCCAATATTTACCTTAAAAATCAAGGGGGGAGATTGTGATTATCGTTTTCTATGTCGAAGATCTAGTCATTACTAGTAGTTTAGTGAAGATGATCGATACAACAAAGAAATATATTAATCGATCGTTTGACATAACAGATCTTGGGCTAATGCACTATTGTCTTGGATTGGAAGTATGGAAGAAAAAGAACAACATATTTATTTCTTAGATGAAATATACCAAGACAACGCTCGAGAAATTTAGGATGATGGATTGATTTATTCACTGTCTTTGCTTCTTCCGCCGCCGAATGTCTTTGCAAGTCCAAAATCATCAATCATGCATCACACCATTTCCATGATAGTATGATTTCTTCTCTCAACAACACCATTCATTGCATGTGGTGTGTGTGGAGGAGGCATTTGTCAACAAATCCCATGAGTTTTTAGGTAGTCTATGAACTCATCACCGGTGAATTATCCAGTTTCATTCACAACAACTACTTTGAACTTCTTGAAGGTTTCAAAAGCTTCAATATTCTTGTGAAGAAAAAAATCCACATTTTTCTTGAGTAGTGGTCAACACGGAATGAATGACTAAAATCCGTAATGACTTAGTTGCATCGGACCGCAAAGATCGGTATGAACCAGATCAAGTTTTCCATGAGATCAAAAAGTACTTTTACGGAATGTAGCTCTGTGTTGTTTTCCTGCTAGGTAGTGAGGACACTTGTCTCGTATCCTTACAAGAGATGGTAACCCATGTACCATATTGCATCGGTGAAGTTTCTCGAGATATTTAATACTAACATGACCAAGTCTCTCGATGCCACAATGCAGTAGGTATATTTCTTAGCCACAAGTGTTTGATCATCTCTATGGAAAAAATCAAGCTGGAACATGCGTCCCACATTAGAGGCTTTTGTAACTATTTTCGAGCCTCATGATTTGTCTTGAATTAAACATATTTTCTTGCCAGAATGACTATCAAAGTCAATTTTTTAGTTGTGATCAAGGATTTAACTGAATGAGAAGATTCTTAGTCAACCCAAGGACATATAAGAGATATTATAGTCTATGGTTACGTGAACCAAGAGGTATATAAATGTTCCCAATCCCCTGAATTGTATATGAAGAATCATCACCCAACAAAACATAGGTTTTCGAAGGCATGTCCCTCATTGAAGTAAACTAGTCTCTCGTGGCTAGTCATGTGTCAAGTGGCTTCTGAATACACATACCAAACATCACTAGATGACATGGAAGGTTCACTTTATCAAGAAGTGTACATGAAGTCTTCATTATCGAATGTTCTTCTTGTTCAACAATATTTCCTTGTTGACAAGGTCTTATTTTCAGTTCCTTTTTCTACCCTTTATTGTAGTTTGTATGTCCCTTGTGAGATTTTGGTGTTGAGGTCCAAAGTTTCTTGATGAACCTTTCTTGTAAGTGCTATACCAACAATATTTCAACTCATGTCCTCTTTTACAAATTAAACATTGCTTCTTTTGTTGTTTTTCCCCTTGTTGTTGATCTTGATTTTGGGACTTTTGATATGAATTAGGTTTTTCTTTACCTTTTCCTTTCCATTTTTATGGGAAGAAAGTGCCTTCTCTTCTTTATCATCATTATTATTCATGGCTTCCTCTTGTTGCGGTAGGTTTACCAATTTGTCAAAACTAAGCTGTCGTATCTACAACAATTTTAGTGTTGTTACGAAAATAAGGTATGAAGAAGGGAGTTATCTCGAACAATGGGAATGAGAGCATTATATTTGACCGCTTATCCTAGGGCTAGCAATGACGCCCTCAATTCTACAACTCTTCTAAAGAAGGCTTGATATTCTCATTCTACTTGAACTTCGGTGTATGTAACCGACTCGCAAATTTAGTATGACATTATTGTTTTTAGCCTCATATATTGTGCTCAATTTATCATACGCTTCTTTGGCTAGTTTGGCATCACGAATGTGGGTTTCACATCATCAAAACTCCAAAAAGATTATGATTTTGGATTTCGATCTTCTCTATCAAGCTATCTCTGTTGTAGTGTATCAAAAGTATTTGATATGGTCATGGTACCATTTACAACAGACCACATTTCTTCAAACTCAAGTTGTGTCTTGATTTTTGTTTTCCATGTAGCATAGTTGCTTCCTCTCGAGTAGTTATGAATATGGAAGAAAAACCTTAGGGGCATTGATGCCCATTTTCAGAAATCAGCGATAGGGTTTGGCTCTTATCACTCTAGGTATAAGGTCTCTCAATCTATATATTGTCATTCGATATACCGAACCTTTCTATATACACACCCTTATAATATACCCGATAGTACATGGAAGAATCTCTCCCTTTCTATATACCTAGTGGTATGTGAAAGAGGCGTTAACATATGTGAAAGAATTCAATATGTGGTACCAAGACAATACTGAAAGGGGTTTGTGTGATTATTAACACTGGATCAAAGAAATATCCTCATATGCATGCGTAAATTTGCTATATACTCAGATAATTTCTCAGTCCAGATTTATGTCATGTAATCATTCACGATGGGATGGCTCATAGTGTGTGCACTATGACCTTATTACTCCTCGTCGATTTAAAGGGTCGATGCCCAGATGACATTGTTGTAGCTATATTAGGTGTTAAGTGCAATAGTAGTCATGACGACTTTACCCATAAGCACTTCTAGAGGCATTGTATATACCAAACGCCTGCAAATGAGATCTAAGATCTTGTGAATGTTTTCAAACCAATTTTTAGTGTTTTGATTACAACTTTCTACTAGTTTCGAGCAATTACAATATTTTCGATTGATTATGGAAACCTATAAATTAGTACAATATATTGAAGCATGCAATTACATTCAAAAATCTGGAAAAATTGAATGGCAGACAATTTTTTTTTGTTTTTCGAGCCCTCATGGCCTTTGGAGCCCAAAATTACCCTATATGCCAAAAATTGCAAAAACATAGCTGAAAATGCAATTTTTTGGTGTATCCCCTTTGTTAACGTTGTTCGGAATTAAAAAATAGGCCTATTAGGAGAATTTGTTTTTCCCTATATTAGGGTTTTTCTCGCTAAAATTTTAGTAGGTTGTTTAGTTGTAACGAAGTTGTTTAGAGGTGGTTTTCCACCAAATTCACCTCCATAGATGGAGGTTTCTCCAAATTTTCACCAAACTTCAAAATTCAAAATTTTGTGTTGGGAGTGGAGTTTGAACCCCAAACCTCCCTTTCCCAAGTCGTTCCACTTATCCAACTAGGCACCTGTATGTGCACTTGGTATATGAAATTAAGGAAAGTTACTTTGTATTAAGAAAGCATGGACTAACCTTTTACACGCATGTTCATTTGCATGTTAGTCCACGTGGCTAGAGGTGGGTCCACGTGGCTACGTGGCTACGTGTTTGTAAGTGGTTTAGGATTTTTGTGCATAAAATTGGATTTGAAACACCTTTATCTCCTTGTTCCATTTCTGTCTTATTTTTCTTTGGCCGTCGTTTTGATTTTTCTTTCCTCTGCTTTGTTGTGTTTGCGAGTTCATTTTGTATAGGTTGGAAACAAAGCATGCGTGGAGTATGTTTATTGGTTGCTGATTTCTTTATTTTCCACTATTTGTTTTGATTACGAGTTGCGAGATTGGAGATGTGCGGGTTTTACTGATAGGGATTTGTAGGTCTTGGTTTGTGTAGGAGGTCCCACACATAGGAGGTCGAAATGGCTCGACTTCAATGAATAAAACTCGGCCTAATTGGTGTCTCTAGTACAGTGAGATATTGGTTCTTGTATGGGCTTGGTCAAATAAGTAAATAGTTCACCTTGTAATGCCTCAACTCACCCAAATCCAATGTAAGATGCAACTCACCAATCAACAACTCAACCTGGTTTGATTGCAATGTGGGCTCAATACGGTCCTCAAGGAAATGTAACTCGGCTCAATTGTTGAATGGCTCATCCAAGAGTTCAAAGTGGGAGCTTTGTCTCCGGAAGAAAAAATAGATTCCTCCAAATTTGTGAGAAGACTACTTAATGTGGAAGTAACTAAATACTTCTCTAATATTAGAGATAAAACCCTAATGGGGAAAAAATTAATAATTTTTTAAAAATTTCTATACCTGTAGCAAATTTTTCCTGGTGCTGGGTGCACTAGTGCAAAAAAAACAATTACATTCCAAACACTTGGAATGAACAGGAGGATGTGGGGAGGCAGGGATGGCTTTGGGAGGTTGCGGGAGGCTACACAGGCTCTCAATTGTTGCAAACACTTCTCCAATCTCCTCTATCTCTACTACTCTCTCTTTCCACTCCTTCACAGGTCTAGATTCTCACTCTGGTACCAAATGTAAATAGGGGACGAAATCTGTAGAATTATATTAATCAACAAAATCAAATACAATAGTGCAAGCTATAATATTTATACATATTGGATAGCCTGGATACAAACAAATATGGAGTTACAACTATGCAACAACCAAACTAAAATACAGTAGCTTCCAAAATACATCCGGGAAGCACAAATGAATAATGACAATAATATTGTTAAAACAATATAACAACACCCGTAGTGTTTTGAATACAAACAATAAGATGGTTATGATTAAATATAACCATATAAACAATAAATAAATACACTAATTAATATGCAATGCATAATTAATATAGGTAAATAATAATTAACCTAACATTCTTACCGTTATCCGTGATTGTGAATCGGGGTTTTTTATTATTTTGGTTGCAGAAATTCTAACCATGTGATTATTAAGGAAAGATAAATTGTTTTGGGTTTTCTTGGAAATTGGTTTAACATCTCCATGGACTTGTTTAAGTTCTTTCGGTTATTATTTTTAAAATCCTACAAATGTATACTTCTACTATTCTCTGGAATTGTTTAGTTGTTTTCAAAGCCTGATTTTTGGAAGCCCGTAAGGAAATGATAATTCATTTTCTACTCTATTGGGTCATTGGGTAACCTATGAAATTATGGCATTTGGTGCTAAGAAGGGAAAAATCCCTTGGGTATTGGTTTATTGTATTTTGGTTATTGTTGTCACCTTGAACTTCTTGATAGTTCTATTGACATTGTTTTGATGTAATGTTTTAGCATGATTCTAGATCTTGGGCCTTCAAAATACATTTCAATTATTACAGAACTTAGGCGATGTCTTCTTCATGAAAATGGAATGATGAATCCTATTTTGGTTAAATCGTATTGATTACTTCTTTTCCTATATGGATCTGAGTTAGGAAGATTGTTCAGACTTACCCTTCTGTTAATCTCTTCTTTTCCTCTCTGTATCTATTGGGAAATGGTTTACTTGTTGTCTTGCAGAAATCAAGGCTATCTTTACCATCTCCTTGAATGATGAAAGGTAATGGAATGTTGTTGTTTTCTTTGTTTCTTTCCTTTCTCCTGGTTGTTGTTCATTCAATTCGAACCCAGATTAGATCTTTGTTTGGGATTTTGGTTTGAAACATTAGATAAATGACCTTGTCAATATAGGTTATTGGTTTCTTAAGGTTCTCTTTTAATCATACAAGATTTGTGGGGTAGTGATCTCTCTCCCTCTCCTTCCTTTAATCTTATTTCATCTTTGAACTTGGTGAAGATGTTATCTTTCTCACAGTCTGCATTCGTTATGCAACTTCTTGGTATGTCTAATAAGATTGATTGCAAAATGTTGTTAGGATAATATAGTTGAAGTTAAAAATAATTGGATGGAATATTGTGTTTGGCTGGAAGTATTTGGATGGTTTAATGAGTTGTTCTAGAGTATAAACTTAACCATTCTAACCACTTAAGGTAATGATAGCAATGGTGTATCTTTTTGAGATTGGAGTGTAACTCTTTTCTTGTTGGAAGTAACCTTACCTCTTTAAGAGGTCTGATTTATATTGTTTGGTTTTTTAACTTGAATTGGTTCCTAGTTTTGAGTTTGAGTATTAGGATACTCTAATCCAGGAAACTTAAATGTTACGATGATTTGGGTTATCTTAAATTATTTCTTATGATATTTAATTTCAATTGTTGGCAGCTCAAATCTTAGGATGAATTTAGGTTAATGAAATATTGAAATGGAAGCATTCTTGCAAATTATATCTTTCTTTGAAATATGCCTAAAAGATAGTTAGGATAGTTACCTTCTTTTGTTAAATGGATTTAACTGAATGAGTGATCATGAAAAGAAATGTATGAAAGTAGTAGTGAGATTCGATGAAATGTTACTTATCTGAATTATTGTTTAAATTCTTTTGATAAAAAGACAATAGTATGGAAGGTTGAAGTTGTTATATTTCATGACCTAACCTTACTTTTGATTTTTTGTATATCTCTTTTTCTCTCTCTTTTATTTGTGTATTGTAACTCCTTTTGGCTATGTCTTTCTAAATTTCTTCAGGACTGTTTCATAATAGCAAAGTTCTTTTTATGAAAGAGTTAGTGTTGATGCAAAATCACAGCACCCCTGGATGCAGATCAGGTTTCTAGGTTGATCACTTTGGCATCCAGTGTGATTGCATAACATTGAATCCTTTCTCTAAGTGTGGGACTTGAAAAATGAGAAAGAATTCTCCAGAGAAGGCTGGTTCCTATTCCTCTGTTCAGATGCACACGAAATATGCAGAGGGTTTTCTCAAAACCTAATCTAATCTGCCAAGGAGACAAGGTAAGAGGATGCATAAAATAAATCTAAGCTAATAGAGGTGATGCACCGAGGAATGAAGAACACCTATTTTGCCAGTAAACACAGACCATTTGAATGTGATATAAGATTATGCACAGATGACAAAACCTGCAGTAAAAGACCAGGAGGATGCAAAAAATGAACACAGAGAGGGCTGAGAATCATCCACAGACATGCATTACTTGCTCCAAAGATTGATACAATACACCACAGAATGCCATGAGGTAGAATAGTATTACAGTTCAAATGAGAGGTTTGAATTCCACAAATTCACCTGAGGAGAAGAAGGGAGAGGCAAAACAGAAAAATGTTCGACCTCTGAAAAGAAGCTCCTCTTTACAATATATAGAAAGAATGAGAGAGGGAAAAGAGAGAGGAAAGCCAAATCTACCCCAACCACCTCCAGGTTGCATTCCATTCATCTCATTATGGCAGAAGCGGCGGATCCTGGAAAAATGGTGGGTAATGCTTCATCTTGCTAACGAACGTGAAGCCTATCTCTTGCATTAAAGTTGTTTGTTGAAGCATTACTTCTGCTTGTTATTTCGTGCCAGAGGTGTTTCTTGATTTTCTCTCTCCAAACTGAACCAAAATGCAAGATTGACCCCGGAATCGTGTAGAGAATTTTACCAGCTTTCCATTGATATAAAGAACGTGCCAATCCGAGCTCTGGATCGAAAGTTATGGCGATCTGAAGATTTAGGGAAAAAACGGGCCAAAACGTGTTTTGAAATCTTTCCCGCGCTCTGCCACCTGGATGACACGTGGCACGTGCTGATTGGACGAGCAATTCTCTCTCCTCTGCCTTTCGCGGGCTTTCCTTTTGAAATTTCCTCAGGCCCCTTAAACTTGGACACGTGGCACTATTTCATTGGTTCGGGTCAGTGCTCGAAACCTCGCCCTTTGACTTTTGGACTATCTCCTTGTGACACGTGTCGTGACTTGATTGGTCCACGGGTTTGCCGGCTTTTCGCACCCTTCGCATCTTTATGTCCTAGATGTCCCAAAGCTGTTTGGGACAAAAACCTCCGATCCGCCCGAAATGGGCTTCCTTGTCCCCTCATTTGCGATGACACGTGGCACAATCTTATTGGCTCTCGGCTTTTTGGCGCTATCTGCGTCCCTTGCGTCCTGCGGCCCGGATGTCAAGTACGAACTTTCTCTGTTTCGGCCGAACCAGGCCGGTTCACGTCCATTTGTCCCAAATGTCCCAGTGCTTCGTGGGACAAATTCTTCTGGTTCGCCCGATCCGGCCGATTCGCGTGCCGGCCCGGATGTCCCTTTTTCTTCCTGGGACATGTTTGTTCTCATTTCGGCCGATCCGGCGGTTCGCGTCACAGACTGCGTACTTGTGTCCCGTTTGTCCCGGATGAAGACTTGGGCAAATTTTTCCTTCTTTCGGCCGATTCGGGCATTTCGCATCCGCGCGTACTGTGTCCTAGATGTCCCTTTGCTTCAGGGGCCGCCTGGAGGCTTTTCGGCGATCCACGCCTAGATGTCCCAAATGTCCCATTGCTCCTAGGACTAGGACTTAGCCATTTTTCGTGATTTTTCTGCTTTGATCTATTTGCACAGGCGCAAAACTTCGATGCATGTTATCGAAATTTACCTCGGGGGTGAAATTTTGACAACAGCTTAGTTAAAATCACATCGTTTTAATGATTTAGTGTTTATCATGCTCAGTTCAATGAATTGACCCATGCTAGCAATTTTGTAGATGGACTTCGTAAGTGATGAAAGGAGAAATATCTTTAGGAAGTTACATTTGTTTATCAAAGAGACTGGATCTTTTTATGATGAAATATGGTTCATTACTGAAATTTACTTGATGGAAAAGAAAGTTGTATCTGAAATTGATTTAAATATTTTTGTTTGATATTAGTAATGTCTAAAGTGTTTGGACTTGTAAATGTATAATTCCTCCTTGTTGAATGAAAGATGTGTGAAATTTTTTGTACTTGATGTAATTCCTTTTAGCATGCAATGAGTGGAAATAATGAATATTACTCTATTTTACAAACAATAACATACTTTTATGGTTTGGAATGGAATAAATAGAGATCTGAGGTGTTAGATGTATTACCCTCTCTAGTGAAGATGTAACTTATAAAGTTGACATTCTTACATTGATATTCAACTATATCACTATGAATATATTTAAATCAAATGTTTGTATGAGAATTAAACTTTGATAATAATTTATAATGTACAATGGGTTTATAATAGAATTTAACCCTTAATAAGGGAAAGGAAAGACAATTCCCTTGAAATGAATCATAGTCTTAATTTAAGACCTTTTAGATATGAATCCTGATTGCTATCTGTAGTTAGTGAAGGTGTGATTTCTCATGTAGACTTCCTTAACCAAAATAGGGATGTCGGGAAAGAAAATTAAAGGGAATTAGACTTCATTTCAATGAAGTCTAATATGGAAAAGGACTTGCTCAGAACTTATATAAGCTAGGGCTGTATTAAGTGAGTAAATAAATGACACTTCCATGTGTGCTAGGCCTTTTATATAAAATTTGAATCTGGATGTTAATAGTTCAAATAATTGCATATGAATTGGATAGAAAGCAGATTTATCTGCATAGCTTCATCTATTACAGTTTTAACTTTGAATATTAACTTGAGTTAAGGAACCTAGTTATTCAATAGGGTTGCTGTAATTAATATGTAACAAGGAAATTAATAAGATATAACTTTATATCTAAGGTATGTTCATCCAAATGAGGAAAAATCATAAGGATTTTGACACACACCAACTCTGAGGATAGTACCTTCATGATGACTAGGTGTTCACAAGGATACTATGTTATAGTTTACATGTTTCAACACCCTTGAGTGTGTTGCCTAGGTAGAGATAGGGACATGATCTAGTTTAGGAGTCAAATCTCGTTGAATTAGCATAATTAGACATGCCCAATTGACATAAGTCAATTGAGTATGCCTAATTACCCTTAGTCACCATAAGCATTCCTTCACACTAGGCCATGTTGCTAACCTTGGCTAGGGTTAAACCTTGAATGAGTGGACTAATAGAAGTCAGTGAAGACCATTCTAAATAATAGATCAATTTTGGTGAAGGACTTATTTTGTTTGACAAGTATGTCATCTAGGAATATAAACATGAACAATATGTTTAAAATATTTGGCCAAAGTATCGCAAGCTATTGGTTGCATTTTCCTATGTCACCTAGTTTAAGAAGTGGGATTTTAGATGAATATCGATAACATATATTCAAATAGGCCTCTTAAAAAGAACACTTGATACCTCTAAAAGTGTAAAAGAACCGGTATACATAGTATACACATTATAAAGTAACATGAGAGATCAGTATGATACCGATTCATGAAATAAGAGATTTGTGTTTCATTGAGTCATTTACATCTGCATATGGTTTTATTTTATGAGATAGATTTGCTTTGGAATGTGTGTTATAAATTATGTTAATTTAGAATAGAGAAAATTATGTTAAAAAAATTCCCTTGTTTCTAAAGTATTAAAATGGGAATGTTAAGGATATTCCACTAGGGAAAAAGTTTATTGGATACAAATGGATCTTCAAAATGAGGTAAAAAGAAGATGAAAAATTGATAAACATAAGGCTAGACTAGTTGTTAAGGGATATGCTCAAGAAGAAGTCATTGATTATGAGGAGATGTTTTCTCCCACAACTAAGATAAAAAATTTCAGGTTAATATTTTTCTAGCTACACAATTTGGTTGTAAAATACACCAAAGGAGGTGAAAAGTTCCTTTCATAATGGTGATTTACATGAATAAGTTTACATGAATCAACCAAGAGGTTTTGTAATACCTGTAAAGATGAAAAGATATGTAAACTCATAAAATCACTTGATGGTATAAAGCGAGTCTACCAAGGTATGGTACATAAAAATCAATGAGCATCTCATTCAACATGGATTCAATAGGAGTCCATACAATCCTAATCTCTATCTTAAAAATCAAGGGGGGAGATAGTGATCATTGTAGTATATGTCGATGATCTAGTCCTCACTGGAGGATTAGTGAGGATTATTGAGTCAACAAAGAAATATCTAACATGATCATTCGACATGGTGATATCGGGCTTTTGCATTATTGCCTTGGACTTGAATTTTGGAAAAGATAAAGTCATATCTTTGTGTTACAATTGAAATATGCCAAGACTACGCTCGAGAAATTCAACATGATAGATTGTAAGCCATTTTCCACACCTATGGAGATAAGACTTCAAGTGTCTCGAGTAGATCCATCACCACAAGTAAATGTAACTCTCTATCGAAGTTGATTGGGAGTGTCATCTTCTTGAAATACAATAGACAGATATCAGCTACATAAATCGGTTATCTTTCACGGTTCATGCAAGAAGCAATGATTTCTCACTGGAAAGTAGAAAAGTAGATCTTGAGGTACATCGGAGGAACTATGGACTATGGGCTAGAATACAAGAAGAATAATAACGTCTTCTTAACAGATATTGATTCATATCATGCGGGAAACATAGATGAAAGGAAATCCACTTTAGGATTTTTATTCTTTTTGGGATTTGGACCGATATCATGGGGAGGAAGAATCAAACTCATGTTTCCAGATCCTACACATAATTAGAATATCATGTAGTAGGTAGAGCTATGTCGTGAAGCAATATGGCTTTGACATATACTTAAAGGATTAGGAATACCACATACTGAGATCCAACTATCCTACATGTAGATAACAAAGGAGTAGTAAAACTTGTTCGAAACCAATTTTTCATGAGCGCACCAAACACATTGAGGTGCGGTTACATTTCATTCAAAAGTATGTTCATAACAACAACATCCAGCTCCAACATTTCCCAATAGATATGCATCATGCAGATGTCTTAACAAAGTCACTTTCTCAAGGTAAATTTGAGGGTTTTAGAGAATTTCTCTCCTGTTCACTTGAGACCATGTTGAATTAAGGGGGAATGTTAGTAATAAAATTTATCTTAATTCATCATTAGTTTATATTTGAATAAAGGTAATAAGTTAAAGTATTTAATTTGAATACTTTAAAATTGTGTCAATAGGTATTAGTTATCCTTAGTTGTTAGTTAACTAAGTGATAGTGTTCTCATCCCTATGTTTGTGGGATCATGTTCTATCTTGCATATTTTGTTCCCAGATGATTTCCATGAGGGGCAATAGGGGTAGTTAGGGGCAATATGCTATTTCTACATATTTTCTCAAATTAGGTGATTTATTTCCATATATTGTGGATGAGATAGAAGTTTTCCAATATCTATAAATATTGCATCTCTCTCATTTTTTTATAATGCTTGATTTTGATATTAATAAAATACACAAGAACCGTTTTGTTTCTATGTAAATATTCGTGTTAAATATTGTTTTCAAGTATTCATTATCAAGAAGAACTTCCTCGATAGAGGGGATATGAGGAAATTGAGGAAGGGTTGGTATGGTGTCAAACACAACATGAACTTGATAGAAATTACTATCATTAGTTGACGGTTTGCTATTTTGGTTAGATGATAGGGTATGATTAGGGAGCGACTTCTTGAAGATATGAAAGTTCCGATTAGTTGGTGTGTTTAGGTTTTCCATGACTAGATCTCCATTATCTAACATTTCCTGGAAAATGTTTTTGAAGGTTATAAAATTACCATCGCTATGACCTTTAACGCGATGATAATATTAATAGTCATGGTCCTTGTACCATGTAGGCATAGGATGAGCCATTTCAAAAACAATATGTGGTTTTATGGGCGGAAGGGCAATGGCTCCAACCTTAAAATGTTTTTCTAATATCTTGAAGAATAAGGCTATCCTATGGGAGTTTATTTGCGTTGCTCCCACTTGAAATGAAAATATTAAACGAGAGAAAGGTTCGATGAAGTTTTCGATTTATTAGATGGGTGAGATGGGCTAGCCTTTAAAAAATTGCGTTGGAAGATCCTTTGGCTTTCAATAATTATTTTGGTGTTTTGAAGAGGAAGAGGCATCATTGGAATTAAATGCAACATTCTTATTACGTAATTGATTTTTTTTTCTCGTTAATGACACGAATTTGAAGTTTTTTGCCATGATGAATGCCTCATCAAAGGTATGGAAGGTTTGTACTTGAAGAGTTAGTGAGATGTTCTGGCACAAGCCCTAGTTACTAACACTATAAGATCATTTTGAGTAAACTAGAATGTTAGCTAGATGATGAAGCTTCACCAATGAGTGACAAAATCTGCAATAGAATCATCATCATATTGTCGTGTTGAGTATAAGTCAGTCATGGTGACCTTATTGATGATATTGATTGAAAAATGGTCTAGGAAGGCTTGAGCCACTTGGTTAAATGAGTAAATGGAATGTCTAGGAAAACCGCTATACGAATCCAATGCAAGTCTTGTTAA
Source organism: Taxus wallichiana var. yunnanensis (assembly GCA_018340775.1). Taxonomy (NCBI): domain Eukaryota; kingdom Viridiplantae; phylum Streptophyta; class Pinopsida; order Cupressales; family Taxaceae; genus Taxus; species Taxus wallichiana. Next base: position 74,504,236 of record CM031237.1, on the reverse strand, counting down.
GGACATGGGAATGTCCGCAAGAGTAGAGCATTGTCATGAGTGATTAAATAACACCCATGTTTGAAAGACAAGTGTTGTTGTGGGTCTTCTTTTCTATTGAACCAGTTTAATTTGGGAATTTCCCAATGCGTAGGGTATGGAAGAATGGGAATAGATAGATGAATGGGCTCATTATAGATTTCATCATATGTTAAAGAGTTGTGAGAGCTAGAAACTGATGCTTCTAATGTTTGCATCTTTTCCATCATCATTTTAATAAGTTCATTGGTAGGTTGTATGATTGTGCACCCCTATAGTATAAGGGGGTAGATGATGAATGTATGATGAAGAAGGAATCTCGGGATATGGTGGTTTAGAGTATGAGAACTATGAGGGGGAATAGATGTAGGTGGTAGATACCCGAATAGGAAATAGATGAGATAGGGATTTTTGGTGATACATGTAAATAGGTGGAGTGGATATAATGTCTCTAGTATTGATTGGAGGTAAAGACTACGGGATGGAGAGGAAGATTTTTGGAATGAAGTATGGGTTGCCAACACCATGTGTGGTTAGGATGCAATAGGTATACATGAGGTGGTGGGTGCAGATGGGGCTATGCTCAAGGTGGATGATGAAGGACTAGTTGACACCATGGGAGTAATAGATACCATAGGTGCTACCAATATAGATGATGTGGGGTCCAGTTGGGAGACCACAAGAGGTAAGGTGGATGAAGGTAATGCCAAGATAGTGGTTACGGATGTAGAAATGGGGGTGAGGGTAGGATGAATGAACACAATCATCTCATATACCAGCTGATTACGATGAATCACGAATAGAGGAATGGGTGAGATAATATTGTAAGGTAGCAGGGTTTTGGTCAAGGAGTCTTGTAAAATTCTCATCACCGAGTGCTTGATGATAATGGGTTGAGTGGGATTCATAGGTGATAAGATGGAAGACGACAATGGGCTAGGAGGGATCAAGCTGAAGGATAGCGTGAAAAACAAAGGCGTTGGCACAAGCTACGAGTCAAAACCATGTGAATTAGCATAGACACAGTAATCAAATCTCTGTAAATGACATAGAAGAATATAAGGAAATGGAGAGAATAAGATCCGGAGGTAAAATAGGTTGATGTTTTAATTAAAAATTAAAACACAAAACCGATGATGGTTGGATTAACGAGATGACGATGAAGGATGGTGACCGATGTGGTTAGGTAGTGATACCGATTATAGGAAATCAAAAATTTGATAAATGTTGTAATAATTGATGAAAATGGGATAAAATCTAGATTTGAAAGTTATTTTAAAGATCTAGGGGTATGATGATGTATCTGAAAAATTCACAAAGAATAGAAAATGTCGAGTGTTGTTTTTGGTGAAATGACCAAAAATGCTGAAATTGAAAATGGTTAGGTAAACCAATGAAGGTCGGATGAAAGCGATGATGGTCACTAGGCGACACGGTCACTGTGAAATTTGAAAAGATGGAAGAATTTGATTTTTGTGACTTAGATCAGATAAAATATCAACCCAGAAACCTAAGTATGATAGTGATGGACCCTAACACACCCGGAAAAATCTGAAATATAGCAACTATAATAGTGCGGTGTGAAAGGAAGAAATAAAATGGAGAAGACGACCTCTCAACTCAAAACAAAAATCAAGAAAAAGTTAAGAAACACAAAATCCTATGGGTGAATTTTATGTTTTAGCTTATGCTATTTAAGACTAATTCATGAACAAAACAGATTTTTGGTTTGATAGAAGGTGTCTTATGAAAATCCAAGATCGAGGATGGTTTCGAGTAAAGTTTTGTGGGGGCAGTCCTTTCTCGAGATAATGACTCGACCATGAAACCAGATGGGTGTCCACTTTGTCGATCCTTTGATTGTGTGATCATTGAAAGCTTCTTCTAGGTAGGATGATGTTTAAGAAGATGTGTAAATTATTTATGTGGTTTGGTATAGAGAGAGAGTGTACAAGTGAGCTACGATTAAATTAGTCAACCATCGGTGGGCATGACTTCCAGCATATAGGTTTCCCTCAAATTAATGTGAGCTATAGTACAAAATACCATAATGCAATGCAAGTATTTTAAACCCAAATCCATAATTTCATTTTATGTATAAAAATGGAGAAGATGAAGAGGAATTCTCTTTCACTAATTCAATGCGGTGAAAGAAAGAAGTGTTCTTTTTAAAGAACAAAAAACATGATTGTTTTTAAACAATCGAAAGAAGGAGAATATTCCATGGAAGAAAATTAATGTGAATAATTTTCAAAAGGGAAACAAACACACAATTGTCACGTAGGAATGAAAAAATCCAAACGAACCCACTGATGGGTCCCACCTTGGTGTGCCAAAATGTTTCACCGATTCTAAGCACGATTAATGAAATAGATAAGGGTAGTAGGCCAAGGAGGAATACTTGTTTGTAATGTCGGTTGAAGGTTGTGCGTGCGTTTTGATTTCCTGATCCAAGTTGATTGCGAGAGCTCCCTTTTGGCTAGGAGGAACTACCTGTAAATGCAAAACAATACCACCAAATAGAGTTAAACAAAACAATGAGTGGACTTCCTAACAAAAGCTAGCTCCAGGAGAATCGTGATACTTCTGAATAGGTTGTCAATCTAGTTTTATTTTAAAATATTAATGTTATTTAAATCATACATAAAGTAAAAATCCTATTGGAATTGAAAGCGATGTAGGTATCTGCACAAAACAATAAGAAATGTCATTCAAAAGGGTTTTTAAGGTCAAAATGAGAGGGTTGATTGGCTGGTGTTGAGTTACAGGTCTTATAAAGGCTCTGGGTAGGTTCGATAAGGATTATGATGATTACGGGCTATTGGGAAGTGATTATTAGCTCGCTAGTTTGAGCTATATTTCAAGACACGATCACTAGTGTCGCCTAAATCGATTGATTTCGGTGATGTAGACTAACCAACGTTAGTTGGATAAGCTAGCGTAGGTATGGGAAATTAGTAGAAATTTATTAGAATTAGTTTTCCAGACTCCATATGATTGCACAAAGGTTGGAAATGGTGAGGGTGAGGTCGTAAAATGGTTACAAGACTCAAATATTCTCGGGAGAAGGTGAAAATAGGTGAAAATTCCGAGGATGGTCGAGGTGATAATTTGGTGGGAAGATGGAAGTATACGGATGTTGAGAGAAATAATATATAGAGATAAATAAATAAATCTACAAAAGCAAACTAGAGATTTAGTGTAGATATGTTAGATACTTAGTGGAAAGTTGATTAGATAATGTAGGTGATGGAGATGGTGATAGTAGAGATCCAAAGAGAAGATTCGTTTTATTTGTGTTGTGGTATTTTGAACCTTCATGCCTCTCTCTTATAAATATATGCTCGTGAAGAGGATGATGAATGGTCACTGATGTTGGTAGTGATCCCGTGTGTCTTCTCTTTCATGAGTGCTAAAGAAATTTGAGTGATCCAAGTCTCTAGAAGAATGAATTCTGAATCAAATGACCAACCGGGAAAAGGCTTTGGAAAGGTATTTAAACTAACCGAGAAATATTTAGGTACCGACGTCGGTTGAGATATAACCAGCATTATTCAAGGTGGGAATATCTAGGTTTTCCAAAAATAGCCAGATTGTTGCTATTTTTGGAATGATCTCCAACCTTCTGTTGAGTCTTGAGTGATAGATCATGGAAAGATAAGTAGGATTCCTTTTAGGTTTGTTAATAGGAGTTAAGTCTAGGTTTAGAATAATTCCTAGTTATTTAGGATAGGTTTAGACTCGGTCTTAGGTCATTAATGAGGTTTGAGTGGGTCATTGAGTGAGGTTGATGGGTGAGGTGGTTAAGTGAGGATATTAATTAATTTAATTAACATGTGCACTAGGGGCTATGAATAGGTAGGATATGGTTGATTTAATTAACGGGGTTTAAGAGGAGTATGACCCGGTTTTGGTGTCTACTGACCCTGCACCAAAATTTCACTACAAGCAGCAACACCACCCTTTACCACGGTAAAAAATTTGTTATCAAGAAATTATACCGGTCCGATGTCGAGGATGTCGCTTTATAAACTAGTTCAAACATAGCATTTTCAAAAACATGCTATGATAGAAGAACTCCAATCCATAAGCGTGTGTCGACTAATGAAGTTGTTCCTTTTATGAAATTTGTAGGTTCCCTTAAAGAATCCACCACTATATCATTCAAACCATTTGAAATTCCTCTGTCGGACTAGAAGATTCTGACGACCTACCACTCTTCATCGCTTCTTAGATAAATAACACCTCTATCAATAGGGTCATGATTGATAGTAGTTTTGTCTTTAACATCATATCTTCTCCTTCTTTTGACCAACTAAAACTACCCAACACCATTATCACTCGAGACTCCGGTTTCTTTTGTTAGATTTTAATGACACTATTGCACCTAGGATAGACACTTTGTCATTTTACCACTTAAATTCGGTGTTAAAACCTTGCCTAATATCTTTTACATTATAGAAGGAGAGTTGTAATAGAACATGTTGTTATGAAACCATTGGATACACACCATGCGTTGTGTTTCTTCTACCCTTTATCATTGTCTCAAGTATGAACATGACGGTCAAACTTTCACTATCCTGCTGATCCAAATCCATTCGTTTGATTACATGACATATCTATTGTCACAAAATCACTTGCACCCCCGAATGGCTGAAAATGAATCATAACATTTGATGTGATCATGATACATGGGATCACCTCTCAAGCTATGGGACTTGGACTAGAGGTGAACCTCCAGAGAAAGGATAGCTTCCTTTGTTTAAACTAGATGCTCTGTACTTCTAACTGGTCCTATACTAACACTTCATGGGATTAAGGAGAGATTGCAAGGAAATAAATCCTAAACTAGAAGTGGTGATGCACCAAAGAGTAGGGATGTTCAACTTTTGGAAGGGTTATTGTGAGTGAGATGCTAGCATCCTAAATCACTTTCACCTATTGTAACTGGAAAGGGTATGAATACCACAAACTAGAAACACACGTTCCTTTGTTAAACTTACACAAAAGAGAAAGATGTGATTTGGTTCAGACACAGATAACTTTATTGGAAAAATTAACACAAGCACATCCTAAGCATCCACTTTATTCCCAAAATAAAATGATTGTAACTTCTAATCAACAACAGGAAAGATATAATCACAGCTGAAGGAAAAACAACCACATCACTTTATCTTGACATATAGTAAATAATCTGAAGTAAAGGAAAATTACTCAAACATACTAGGAATCACATTCACAAAGCATGCAATGAATAATTATTTCTCACAGTAATTCAGACTTCCAAATGGAAGAGTGTAAATTCTGAATAAAATTAAAAGGTTTCACAAATCTCTGAAAATACTCTTCCAAGATTGAAGAGTAGTTTCACCAAAATCTCAATTTTTTTATGTATGAACTCTAAGAATTCATATATTTATAAGTTCCTTAGGCTAAGCCATTACAATTGGGCCCTTAACTAACATTTTACTAAAAATAGAAATTTTATTAAATTAAGGGAACAAGCTCCCATGAAAATAGTAGAAATTGCAAGGGTTTGACCGAGTCAAGCTGTAAATTTGACTGATCTGGAGCTCAAATTTGTCCTTCCATGGCCACTTAATCTTGATCTGGCTCTGCAACTTCTTTATATTTTCTAAGATCCTCCTGGCTTTCTTTCCATATGGCTAGTCTTTGATTGTATTCAAAGAAGTGTTTGATTATTCCCTAGATCTCTTCATCTTCAGTCCACATGCGTAGTGACTTACTATGTCTGTTGTCTCAATCTCTCTAGTAATTCGGGCTGGTATTCTTTTCAGCTTGAAAATGACCTTGGACATCCTTCCTATGAAGTTCTGGCACAAGACCATTCTATCGATGGAATCAGAATTGAAGGTTCTTGTGACATCATCATCTTGTTTCACCAAATCTTTGAAGTTTTCCTGGATTTGTTCTTCAAGGAGGGCATCGATACTCTCATTGAAGAATTTACAATGAGCAATATCAAATTCTTCTAATATGTCATTCAAGGCGTCTATGATTTCCAATCGCTTGTCATCCAAATTTTTAATCAAGTCCTGTAACACTTGGCACTTGAACTCCATATCCTTCTGATATTCAAACAACGTTGAGGCATCATCAATCACCACTTCCTAAAGAAGCAAGTCAGAATCCACCACTCTAACCTCTTCCCATGTTTCCAGATTTAGGTTTAGATTGTTGCTTTCCTCAGAGAAAGCCTCATCCATCTTCTGAATGGTCATCTTTACATCCTGTAAATCATTATATATTTCCATAACTTCCTTGATCAAAGGATTTGCTTCTTGTAGTATTCGTTCAATCCAACCATTTACTGATCTCCCTTTCTGGCCTAGTTTCTTGAGCTCATGATAAGAGAAATCATCAATAGTAGCTGAAACTGCTAAGGCCGTAGTAGATGAGGACTCAGTAGATGAAATGGGTTGTGTGACTCTTCATAACAATGATGTAAGTTATTTGACCTTAGCCTTTAGCTCATCTTTTGTAGCTTTATCCTTGTCATATTTTGCCATCAGAGCCCCCAGAGTAGTGTGAACATCCTGTTTGGCCCCCTCATGAGTGGCCTTTCCCAATGAAAATCTAGAGATCTGATAATCTGCAGCCATGATTGTTTCCTTGGTTTTTCCCTCAGTAGGAGTAGCGACCTCTATCACCCATTCTCCGAGATGAATTTACTATCAGATTTGACATGGTCCTTGGTCTCTTGGCCTGTCTTTTGGGTGTTTGCTCTAAGATGTTGAGATCTATGACATCTCCTAGAGGCACCTTCTTTTTCTACTTGGGGGTCTGCCTGAATAGCCACTCTGGAATAGCTGATAATGAAGAAGATGGAGCAGTAGATGTGATACTTAAGGTCTGAGTTAAGGCAAGGGCACTGGGAACATTCATGGGTGTTTAGATAGAAGTGGCAATGATGGATGGGGTGGATGTTAGCACAAGAAGATAGGAGTTGACACAATGGTATTGGAAGATGGAATGGCAGGAAAAGGAAGTGATAAAGGAAATGGAGGAGGGAAGGGTGACCCAATATTCTCTCCAACCGAGAGAGCTAGAAGGGATGAGAATACTTGGGCCATAGAAGGAGATGGGAAGGATAAAATGGCAGAAGTGGGAGGAACTAATAGAGGAAGGGACGATGGAAGAGAAGAAGGAAGTGATGGACCTTGTGAACAATCAGGAGAATCACTGACCACAATCACATCTACCATAATCTTGGCTATAGGTATTTCCTAAGAAACAGGAGTTTGAGGAAGAGATGAACTTCCAACAACAAATGAAATTTTCCTTGATACTGTGGGGGTCTTCTGGGTCGACCGCTTTCCCTTTGTAGGTGTTGTTGGGTTTATGATTGGTGGGGCTCTTTGTATTTGTAACTTGTTTAACTCCTTTGGGTTTGATTCCAAAAGTAGCCAACCACTTGTAGGTCCTTTGAAGAATGGGACTGCTCGCCATTTGTATTGGAGCATTCCTCTTAATACCAATCAATCCATGGAAGTGGTTAATTGGAAACATCTTTAGTCTTATATGCCTCGTCCAACACTTCACCATCATCCTGTAGAATCATTGGAACCTCAATTATCCCATATTGGCAAATTTCACTTAGGTCCAATCTTTCATAATCTCTTTTTCAGATGATATACTCATCCTGACAATGAATTCAAATATCTTCTAATTGAGGTGCATGGGGTTGAATGTCTTGTCTTGCTAAACTTTCCCCAAAGTATTCAAAGTTGGTCCTTAGATGAAAGGTTCATAGGGTTACCTTAGCCATCTCTGCATCGACATTCTTAGATTTGTGAATGTTCATAAAAGTGTACCTGCCGATTGAAATTGGAAAATGCATTCCTACCTTGTGGCATTTGTTTTGGATCCGATGATAATCCAATAGTTGCCAAACCAGCTCCAGTAGAACCCATTTGTCCGTAGGACACCTTGGCAATTTGCTAGGGGCACCAACAAAACCTAGAATTTGAATGTAGGTGAAAGTGGGAAATTGGAGATAGATGGCTCCCCATTCCCGTACTTCTTTGAAGGCTTCATCAAGAATCCTCCGATTGTACAACTCTTTGTTAAAGTGGTAGAGGATGACTGTGAAGAAAGCATCATTGACCCTTTGAAAGTGCTTACATCCCTCACTCAGAGTGAGCTGGGGGTAGAAGTCATAAATTTGGGATGTGCTTGCAAATGCCTTTGGTATTTAGTCTAGAAAAATCTCCCATGACAGTGGCAACATAGACCAGGAATGATGTCATGTAGAAGGATTTAGTGGTTGACACTCTACCCAACTGATAGCAGATGGAGCTACTGATATGCTCTCCCCACCTGATAAGCTCTTTGTTCTTCTTGATAGTGGCAATGTATAAAAACATCCACTCTTGGAATTCCTTGGAAGATGGGAGGCCTAAGACTCGGCTTCGCAAAGTATGATTAAGTCATTGACTTCCTGGATAAAGTCTACCCTATATAATGTTTTTGGTAACTTAACCATGCTCTTATCCAAGTAACTCTTCATGAAAATCTTTGTACATGAATCAACATCCTTGTCCCAATGTTCTCTTTTTGTGATTTCGGTGAAATAGCGGTGTAGTCTTGAATGCGAGGTAGCTGAGGAGATCTTGAAGAAATCAGGATCTAGGTGAATGACCACCTTGTCATCATCATCCTTTATCGAAATACAATCTACATCGAAGTGGGCAATTGCAGCTAGAACAAACTCGGACAATGCGTTGAAGCGGGAAAACCAGCAGAAGAAGGACAAGTCTGCTATCATAAATTTCCGCATCCATGGCTTTTTGTTAGGAGCCTTTACTCTGCTCCAAAAATCTAGGAAGTCAATCTGACCTAAGTCAGTATCCCCTATGTTTCCTAGATCAGACGATAGACAAGATTGAGAAGCAACTCCAAGGAATGAATATTTCATCTTCTCTTTCCCTTTTGAAGTAGAAGTAGACATGAAGCTTTAGATTTCGGAAGCTGAAGAAGGAAAAACTTTGAAATTCTCAGAGCGTGAAAACCTCAGAAAGAAATCTCGAAGTCAAAATGTCCAAAATTCGAAACACAAAGTCCCGAAAGTACGAAAAATAAAATCTCCAAAAGAAAACTCCAAAATGAGAATATTTGAAATCCTAAAAAGAAAATCTCTCAAAGAAAACTCGAAATAAGAATATCCAAAATCCTAAAAAGAAAATCTCCAAATCCGAAATGAAAATATTTGAAATGGAAATCTTTGAAATTCTGAAAGAATATTTTCCGAACAATTTTCTCTTATGCTTTTTTCTGAAAAAAACCTCTCGAAATGAAAATTCCCAAGTGAGTTTCCCGAAACACTCAAGTGATTTTCTCGATAAAATTTCCCAAGTGAATTTCCAGAAATGATTTTCTCCAAAGTTCCAAGATGATTTTCTCCGAAGGAAATTTTCCCAAAGTGAATTTCCTGAAAACACCTTCTCTAAAAAAGACAAACTAGCAACTCTGCAAAATCTTGAGGTCTACCTTGAGATAGCTTTGTGAAAAACCTGAAAAATTGGAGATAACTCAAAAATAAAAACATGGTGAACGAAGAGTCCATTACATGAAAAACACACAAATAAACAAATAGGAAAGAAAATGGGAAGACGGGAACAAAAAGGAAAATCTAAAACCAAAAAGAAATAACAAAAATAACATACCTTGAAAAAGGATGTCGAAAAGGACAAGAAAAGGGAATGTCAGAGGTATTTGTCAGGTGAAAATGACCATAGAAAATTGAGTTTAAATAGAAAACCTTGACATTTATGGTGAAAATCTGATCCATACGGGGTTGGTGAAGAAATAAGCGCTCGAGAAAAATTCGAATATCGAAACCCGAAAAACCCAAAAATCGAAAATTCAGAAATTTAGGATTTTGGACTTCGGGAAATTGGAAACAAAATGTGAATTGGTGATGAAAAATTTATGAAACCCAAAAACCCAAACAAAAATTTAGACTTTCAAAATTTGGAAAAAATGAAAGAAATTTTTGAAAGTACAACCAAAAGTTCCAAAACCCAAAACCCGAACTTCTAAAAATTCGAAATTCAGGATTTTGGAATTGAATAAAAATAAGTCCGAAACACCAAATGTTCGAAAGAAAACTCCGAATTCCAAAAACCTAAAAGTCTGAAAATTCAGAATTTTGGACTTTCAGACTTCGGAAAAATTTAAACTTTATTCGAATCGAGCGAGTTAAAAATTTCGAAATGAAAAATTCTAAAAATCCAAAATCTAAAAATTTAGACTCCAAGACTTGGAAATTCATTGTACAGGGGATTTCTAAAAAATTTGTCTGACCTCTTTTGACTTATCTTTAGGGTAAGTTAAATTTATAACAATATCATTCAAACGACGTCCTTGTACCTAAGTCCACATCCAGGTGAAGCATCTACTAACACATCCATCCCTTCTAAATTACTAGATGATTCCTCTCTTGGTGAGGCTATAAACCATCTTATGCTCTTGAAATATCATCTTCTCATACTCAACTCCATCACTTCACCTAAAAAGTATGGACACCCTAATAAACAACCCATGTATGAGCCAAATGTAGGAGAGGTTATCTCTTATGGTCCTACTTATCTAAAAACAAATCTTATATATGGGGGATCAATAATCCTTCATCTCGTGTTATTATTTTGCACCATGTCATGCCATTCACATTATATTTCAAATCTCTTGATAATCCAAATTTATCCCATATGTATCTTCAACGTTGTGCATGGAGACGTTTCAACCTCATTCATTATGAAGAAGGAATGCATGAATTGACCATCTAAATATCTCTCAAATCTTATGATAAATATGGTCTAGGCTATACAAATTCCAATTCTGAAATATGCAAAGCCACTACATCCAAACTTTCTACATCCATGTCTATTTCCGAATTAGAACCATCATCACCGATAAGCCTTGAAGATATTATGGACATAGATGATATTGTATCCATCCCACCTAAAATTTTTTAATCAATGTTATATCTTTAGGGCCACTTACTTATCAATCTAACCACTCCACTAAATCACTACCCCTTGTTTGGCTAGAAATGGTTGATGAGGATTCACCTATTGTAGATATTTTCTAATGTCAAAATGACCAAGATATCCTTTCCCATTTGGGAACTAAAGATCATTTTATTCAAAAATACCTACCATCTAACACACCCAACCTTCTTAAAGAATCCACCCTCGATGTTAACATAGGCACTCCACATGATCCTCGCATAGTAAATGTTGATCGGTCCCTTAATCCACAAGAACTAAACGATTTCACCTCATTATTAACAAAATATCACCAAGCCTTCACCTGGTCATACAATGATATTCCTGTAATTGATCCTAATATTATCTTACAAAACATAGTTACGTATCCCAATGCTAAGATAATTAAACAAAAACTTTGTGAAATGCATCCTCGTATATCTCTCTTTGTCAAGGAAGAGTTGAAACATCTCTTATCTGCCAATTTTATCATACCCATTGACTATCCACAATGGGTCTTAAACATCATCCCCATAACTAAAGCTTCAGGTAAGATACACACATCGTACAAATTTGAGGGATCTCAATCTTGTTTTCCCTAAATATGATTTCCCTCTTCCAAACATAGATCAGCTAGTCAACCTAACAACCGTCCATGAAATGTTTTCTCTCATGGATGGATTTTCTAGTTATAATCAAATCCTTATTGCTTCAGATGATCAACATAAAACTTCTTTCATCACCCCTTGGGGAAATTTTTGTTATCACGTCATGCCATTTGATCTTTAAAATTCGGGGGTTACTTATCAATGCGCCATGACATACATTTTTCATGATATCATCCACAATATTGTCAAAGACTACATAAATGACCTTATAGGAAAATCCAAATCACAAAAGAACCATCTTGATGTCCTTGAGTCAATCTTCACTCGTCTCATCCAGTATTGTCTCCGGCTTAATCCTGCAAAGTTTTTTTGGTGTCCTCACTAGAAATATTTTAGGGTTCATCATATCTATCTAAGGAATTGAAGTTGACCCGAAAAAGGTTAGAGTAATCATAGAAATGCCTCCACCATATAATATTAAACAACTCTATAGCCTCCAAGGTAAATTGCATTCAATTTGATGTTTCATATTACAACTTTCTAATAGTTTTCAACCATTTCACCATCTTCTCCACAAAGATGTAGAGTTTCATTGGGATTTTGATTGTCCAGAAATCCTTCGACGAAATCAAATAATATCTATTATCACCTCCTGTGCTTACTCCACCTCATAAAGGGGATCCATTTTATCTATACATATCCACTTCAGAACATGCTCTAGGAGCTATGCTCACCCACCGTGATAATCAAGGTCATGAACAAGCCATATACTACATTAGCCGCATACTCCATGAATATGAAACACGCTACATTGAAGATGAAAAACTATGTTGTGCATTATATTTCACCACCTCCAAACTTTGACATTATCTCCTCAAATCACAAGACATATGTCATCACCATATTTAATCCAATTAAGACTATGTACTTTAAACCCTATCATAATGATCTTATAACTCGATGGCTTATTCTCATGAAAAATTAGACCTCAAAATTATATCGCATTAATCTATTAAAGGTCACACCATTGTAGATAAAATCATTGATGCACCCCTTCTAGATAATCAAATCCCTCACGAATGTTTTCCCAATGAATCTATCAACAACATCAAGGAGTCAAAATTCATCCCCATTAATATGAATCTCTTCTTTGATGGTTGTAAATGTCAATAAGGAGGAGGGTCTAGTGTCATTAGCATTCCCCCTAGAACATTCCACTTCCGTTATCATTCAAGCTTAATTTCAAATGTACTAATAACATGGCATAATATGAATCCTTAATCATGGGCCCGACTATCACCATCCTCTTAGGTTTCCACATCCTAGAAATTTACTGAGATTCACAACTTGTCGTAAATCAATTCAAAGGAGAATATAAATGTAAGAATGAAATCCTTCTAAAGTATAAATTCGTCGCCATCTTTCTTCTCGGTGCATTTGATCAATTATACCATTCAAGCTATTCCAAAATATTTGAATAGGATTACGATACACTATGGCATCTCTCATATCCCTCATCCCATTCGAAATGGAAAAATCTAAGGATAACACTAAGATGTTTGTAGTTGTTCAATGCTTGGATTATCCTTCACATCAAAATGAGCTACCTTCGATTAATTTCATTGACAAAATTCCACCCGATCTATGGTACGTAAATATATGTGATTATGTTAGTGAATGTAAACTACCCTCAGACTTATCACATAGTACTAAATGATCATTTCTTCCCCACATTACTCATTTTATCATCATAGGTGGTATCCTTTATAAGCATAGTTTTTACGGTATACTATTACGATGCCTTAAATCACATGAATCAACTAGAGAAATTGAATAATTCCATGATGGAATATATGGTGGTCAATTTAGTGGAAATTTCATCGCTAAACATGTCATATATCTATGGTATTACTGGCCTACCATCACCAAATACTATTGTGAGTACGTAAAGAAATGCTTCAAGTGCCAACTCCACTAATACCTGATTCACGTACCTAGTCAAACATTATAACCCTCTCAGATTTATGACCTTTCTCTCAATGGGGTTATACCTCATTAGTGCTATCAATTCTAAATCATCCTAACAACATCATTCCATTAGCACAACTACCGAATACTTTACTAAGTGGGTTGAATCCATGTTTTTAACCTCAATGAAATTAGGACCTATCATCAACTTCATATATCAAAATATCATATTATTTTCGGTATCCCACATAAATTAATCACGAGATCGTGAAATCCTTCAAAAATAAGGAATTTAAAAAATACATGTGATACATTCAACATAAAACTTAGTTTTTCATCACCATATTATCCTAAAGAAAATTGACGAGTTGAGGCCTCTAATAAAATGCTTAATAAAATCCTTATGAAAATAATAGACAACGCGGGCAGGAATTGACATCTCCAAATCTTGTTTTCTCTTTGGGCTTATCAAACTAGCATCTACATACCTACAGGTGTAACATTCCCATTTTAAGACTTTAGAAACAAGGAATTTTATTTTTGTTACAAGAGTAATTTTCTCTGTTCTAAATACATAATTTAGATTACACATTCCATAACAACCATTCTTATAATAGATAAACATATGCAACTGTAATGACTCAGTGAGCTACCGATCTATTCATTTCATGACACGGTGAACTACCGATATATTCATGTTTAACATTAAGTATTGAATACTTTTTTGTATACTACGTATACTTGGTTCTCTTACCCTATTTTGGGTATTGAGTGATCTGTCTAAGGAACCTATTTGAATATTTACTACCAATATTCATCTACATCATGATCCTTAGACTAGGTGACATAGGACAACGTAATCAGCAGCTTGCGATACTTTGGCCAAATATTTCTAACATACTTGTTCGTATTACTTATTCCCTGATGGCATACTCACAATCCGAATACATCCTTTACCCCACTCTATTGTTATCTAGAATGTCCTTTACTGACTTTTGTCAGTCCACTTGCCCAAGGTTTAACCCTAGTTCAAGTTAACAACATAGGTTATGATAGGAAGAGGCTCACAAAGACTTAGGGTATATTGGCATACTGGGTCAACCTAAGTCAACCTCATGTGCCAAGGTACCCTGAGTCTTAGAGGCTACTCCTTATCCTAACTATGCTGCTAACCAAGTCCTAGAGAAAAACTAAGTTCAAGTCCAAAAGTGTGTAGATCTTGACAATCAATGCAGAAGGGTGTTGCCACATGTCAACTGCATCGCTGTATCCTCGAGAAGATCCTAATCTTCTCAAAGGTACAACCCTGCAATTGGCATGTGCCAACATCCTATAGAATAGCCTCATCAAGATGTGCATATCCCTAGGATATTATTAATGCTTAGTTAATTTAGATTATTAAAAATAGTTTTCAAAAACCCTGCAAAACCTAATCAACACTCCTTAAGTTCTTTTCAATATCAAATTCAATTAATCCTTAAATAAATTCCTTAACTTAAGATTTCTTTCAATGTTCTTTTAATTGGTTTAACAAGTAGTTACCCAAAAATAGGACAGCAACATCATAAGTTCCATTTAATGTGACTTGACCATTCAATGAAGTGTAGAACCAACTAGGTTGTAACTTGGTATACTTTATTAAGTGAAGTATAATGATTAGAAATCATATCTTCCTTTTTGTTTTCATTTTCATGAGAGAGGAAAAGTCTTCCTCTTCATGGTTAAGTTCTAGGGTTTAACACACCCTTTATGTACTTTACAAATTCTATAGTTTTCATTGTATGTTCAATACACATCACCTTACTATATTGATTTTTTTAGAACATAAACATCAATTTCTACAACTTATCTAGTTGCATCTCATTTAGGGAAATTAATCTAATTCCCTTTATACTACTTATCCAAGAATACACATTTAATCATATAAATAATAAGAAGAATATCAACCAGATAAGATTCCATCTCTTTTACAAAAGTACAAGATAATTTACACAACCAATGCAAGTAAATCCTCATCTTTCAATTCATTTTCAAAACTTATACATTTACAAGACTTATGCATTTTAGGCATACTGCATAACAACAACCTTCCTTCTAAAAAGAATATAACTTTTCTTTTCAATACAACTCAAGAACAAATCAGAATTCTTCACAAAGAATCAAACTTAAATCAGCCAATGCATCATATAAGTTTGTGCCTTCTTTTATCACTTATGAAGTCCATCTGCAAAAATTGCTAGCACGGGTCAATTCAAAGAATTGAGCATGATAAGCACTAATCCTTAAAATGAAGTGCATTCCACTAATTGTTTCAATAAAACAACCCTACTTTAATGAACAATTAGTATATCATACAATAAGCATAAGTAATAACAATCAGAAAAGAAGAGCATTAATAAATCTGAATTCACTTCTAGGAGAGAAGAGCAGAATATAATCTATAATATCTGTCTTACAATTTAAAGTATAATTGATCCTATCAATTACCTTTAACAAACAACTAGATCATAACATCTCATTGTTTCCAAATCTATCAAAATAGAATACAACACTTATCTTTACTATAAGACAAAAGAAGTGTTTACAGCATGGTTCTCATTAAGATGATACATCTAACTTCCAAGCAAAGAAGAAGAGAAACCATTTCACTATACCAAAACACATAATATTTGCAGCAAAGGTAAACAGTTCACATCATGACCTAATCTATTTCAACTTAAGATTAACTACCTTAAAATCAAACATTTAAGATATTCATCAGAACAGAATCATATAAAACTCAAGAAGGAAAGATGGAACAACAACCAACCAACAAGTTTGCATTTTCTTTTCAACAACCCAGTCATCAATCTCTTTCTATTTCATTTCAGTCAAATGATAAGTATGAGAAGATTAATCAAGTAATGATTATCTTTTTCCTAAAATAATAATTAACAGAAGGTTCCAAACAAATGAACTTATCCCAACTACATTAGAAAAGAAAGCTTAATAGAAAATGATCCTACCTATAATCATTTCCTTCAACTTAATTAACAAATTCCCTTTTCAATACATACTAGTTTAAGTTCATAAAAGAGTTCCCAAAGAAGAGAACAAGAACACTTCAAAGTAAGAAGGAACCTAATGCAACCTTTCTTTAAAAATCTTCCCATTATAATGCAAGAGTTCCATTTTCAAGTTGGAACATTATAACCATGAAGTTCATACACAACCCACAGTTATAAAAGAATCACAATTAATCTTTTAAAGACTCAACATTCTTTCCTTGGACCCAACAAGAAGTGTTAAAACTGAATAGGAACAAACACTCAAAATTACTCAAGAGTTAGTCCAGACAGGACTACCTTGCCATCTATTTCAATATATTACGACAAGAGTAAACAGATTGGATTCCCAATAATAACAATAAACCAACAAGATAATTCTAGTAAAGTTCTTGAAGAGTTTACCAAATAACCCACTAAACCATACTTCTAGTTTTCTTCTTGCATGTGCAATTGTTTATAAAAAGACTTTTGAATTCGTAGACTATTCAATAAAAAAGTAAACCGGTTGGTATGCCAAGACCAAATCGACATAGTCAAAAATACGTTCTACACAAGACTTTAAATATGAATCGAGCACAATGTAGAATCAAAAGTTCTCACAAAGGTTCAAGAGCACCCAAGTGAGTATACTCAAGTTCAGGGTAACAACTTGTTCCCTTTTTAGTTTACATTTTAAACAAAGAAAAATAGAATAGAGCCGATACCTTACTCAAGTTACCATTACCAACAAAAGTAACAATTCATTGTACAACTTTATATCACAATACCTCATATTTGAGTTAATATAAACACCAACATCTTAATGCTAGGTAGAATGTAATGAATAAACTTTTAAATAGTTCAGAATAAGAAGAGCATTTTCATTTTCAGTTAACATCTTATCAAACCCTATTTCCCAACTCAAACGGAATGTAAGATCCTTAACAAAGCTCAGACCAGACAAACAACAAAAATATGAAGGCCGTGTTCATAATGGACATTCCATAATAGTTCATATGGTCACAAGAACAATAAAACACAAGCACTAGACCTTATGCGGACTTAAACAATAGTCCATATCACCCAAGATAATAAAACTCAGGTACCAAGTTATATGCGGGTTTCCAAAAAATCAAAGTTTTGCAAGATAAAATACAAGGACCAAGCCATATACGACTTTAACCACAGATCCCATTTATCTTATGAAATAAAACACAAGAAAAATAGTACCAAGAAACCCATCCATAGTTCTTACCTACTAAAAAAGTTCCAAATAGGAAACTCAAGCTCGAATAAAAGTTTTCAGTAAAACACGAGCTCTTTACCAGCTCAAGTTCTCAAAACATGAACTCCCACAAAAAGAAAGAACACAAGGTTCCCCAAAAGACTCAATAAGCATTCATTGGTAATGAAAGTCAACAAAACCAAAAACATCAATTACCAAATCCAAATATGCCAAGCAGAGTTACAGAATTCATTTTTGCATGCATATTTCATGTGCTTAACCAAACACAATGTAAGTTTCCAACAACATCACATATACCATGGACTCAAAACAAAGAACACAAGATTTATAAAACCTAGCAACAATAACTTGGATAGAACATGTAATGTACAAATCTCAACAGAGCAGAGTTTTTTTTATGAAAACACTTAGAAGAAAGCAAGAGATTTTAACAGTTAGAGCCTATCATTCTGATAGTGTTTCTGTCAAATCGAAGAAGACCTCTAGCCGAGCTCACTACTTCTCCTCTTCTCCATAAAAGATCAAACAACCAAATTCCTTTTCCATAATTCCTCTTATACATTCCACGAAACGAAAATAGATCCAAAACTTCAAAAATAGCCATGAAGTGCAGTTCAATCTGTTGGTTCGAAAAACCAGAGAGCATGCAGAGCAAAAATTCGAAACATGCAAAGTGAAATAACCAAGAAAAATCCACTTGCATGCCTTCCAAGATGGTTTGAGCTCAAAAACTGAAAATAATAAATTCCATTAACTCCTATTTTCCCACCTATCCTTCCTTGCCACCACCTTCCAATTCTGGTGAATGTCAAGTCCAAAATAACATGCATTTTTAATTTTAGTGATACTGCCACCTAAGCCTCCGCCAAGCCAACTAGCCCCTGCCAAAGCTGGTAGTACCACATTCATTTAATAACCTTATCAACAACTTAAATGCCTTAGAACCATCGCCCAAAATACATGTGACCACTTAAGTCCCCCTTCCTGCCCAATTAGTTTAGGATAGATTACATTGCTTAGGTTAGATCTTAGGTAGATTAAAATATATACCTTAGGATATAACACTAACAACTAACCACCACCATAGGTCTTAGCACACCCTTAGGTAGATTAATTCAAAACACAATAGTTTTAGGCATTAGGTTAGATCACAATATAACCTTGTAGTATTAGGTTCTAGGTTAATTTTAATACCTAGTAACCTTTCCAAATCCATTAGCACCAAGCTTAGGTTAGGTTGCCAATCAACCAATCATAGTAGAATAGGAAGCTTTAGGTTAGAATCAAAATTCTATCAAGTGACATAGCTTAGGTAGGAAATATTTTTACCTAGCTTAGGATCCCGTAGGTTAGTCCTTTATAGGATCCTAGATCTCTCCTATGCCATGAACAGGCTGCATTTCCATTTATGTCAGCAATGACCTACCATGGTCGATCTCCAAAGACCCAAGCAAAACATACCACTGAATGGAAACATGTTCACACAAAAATCAAAGAACTTGTATCTACAAAGTTCAGTCCATATGTCTCTTAATTCATGGAATGTCAATTTTACCATTCGTTCAATCAAATGATTTAAAACATTCTTTGGATCATGAAATTGATCCAAGGATGAGTCAAGATAAATAGATAAGTTTACAACTCTTAAACTAGATTGCAACTTACCTACAAGAAGTGAAAAATGGATTCAGGAAAGCCATTCCAATTCAGTCAAAGGATCTTAAGAGCAGAAAAGACTTATCCATATCAAGCATGATTTCCAATAATCAAAAGAACATATCCTTATAAGGAAAATCACATGTCAACACTTGAAATGAAAAGGAGGAAAATAACAACTGTCAAGGGTGTTACATGCTTCCCTCCTAAAAATAATCATCGTCCCGATGATTACTCTTTTAACAATTTACATAGAGGAAAATCAATTCATTCACATCTCTTATCCTAAGTCAAATATATCCAAAACCTTTTAGTTCCAAAATCAACATTAAATAACTGTTTATTCAAATCAAATAAATATCTACCCAAAACTGGCTTACTTAATGTCATATAAAGATAAAATCAAAAATATTTATTAGTTAACGAGAATCAATTCTTCGAATAGATATGGAATAATAGTTTTCATATCCTCTAGATTTTCCCAAGTTGCACTCTCTTCATTAAACTGGTCCCACTGGACCTTACATTGACTTATTTCTTAATTTCTTAAATGCAACTAGTGAGTTTCCAGCACTCGAATGGGTTTAACCATGATTATTCTTGGGTCTTAAACCTACAAGGAATTCCAATTTAACACATGTGATAAATCTGAAACATATTTCTTAAACAAAGAAATATGGAAAACATCATGCATTCCTGACAAAGTAGGTGGTAGTGCTAAACGATAAGCTACAAGGTTAATTACTTTAACTATTTCAAAAAGTCCCACATAATGAGGTGATAATTTGGTAGCCTTGTAAAAGTTATAAAACTCTTTTTTGGTTTAACCCGAAGAAAACCTTCTCACCAAGTTCAAATTTCTGTCAACCCACTTTAAGTCAACATAACTCTTTTGCCTATCTACTGCTTCTTTCAAGTGTTCATGAATCATTTTAACTTGTTGTTCCATTTCCATAAGGATTTTAGGTCCAATTACCTCTCTATCCTCCATGCTATCCCAACTAACAAGGGTTATGCATTTCCTTCCGTAAAGTGCCTCGAAAGGTTCCATCTTAAGATAAGAAAGATATGTATTATTGTATGCAAACTCAGCTAATGGAAGATACTATTCCCACTTATACTACTTGATCCATATAATACATCCCTAAAATATCTTCTAAAACTTGATTTACTCATTTTACATGGGAAACGGACAAAGAGGGTGCCACCTGTCTTAAGGTCCCAGATGGATTTGTTGATAGAGCCTTAAGCAAAAACAAACCTCTCCCTTGTTGGTAAGTTTCTTGGCTCTAGACCTAATATTGATTTCATTAGAAAATGGGCTTTGAGAAAATGGAAACCTAAGGGAGCCCTAAACATTACTGTTATGCCAAAAGGTTTTTTCCTGGCTAAGTTTAACCAGCAAGAGGATTTAGATTCGGTGTTGCTGGGAGGCCCCTGGTGGCTGGGAAATATGGGTCTTTTTTTGAAAAAATGGTATCCGGGTTTTGATCCAAATACTGAAAATATAAACACCATGCCAATGGGTGTAGGCTTCGGGGCTGCCATTGCATCTATGGGATGATGAAATCTTTGCTAAATATTGCAAAATCCCTAGGTGCACCTATTGGGCTTGATGGACCCACAAGAAACAGATCCAGGCTTGCTTTTGCTCGGTTCTGCATTTTCTCAGCCATAGATCAGGAGATTCCGGAGCACATAATCTTGAAAACTCGATTTGGATCCTGGACCCAAAAAATTGAAGTTGAAACCTTAAGATGTAAGCTATGCCATATCATTGGTCACTCTGACAAAAACTGCTCCAAGAAGATGACCCTCCCTTTGGACTTTGAACAGCCTGGGATAGGCTCAGATCTGAACAAAGTTAGCATGGACCCAAGCAAGGATAGGAAGATTGATGACAAAGGTCCCAGCCAGAAGGATTTGCATCTAAATAGAAGGGAAAAAAAAAAAGGGGGGTTTTAGAACTCATATAAAGAAGCATCTTGTCTGGCGCCCCAAAGCTGCAACTTTAGCTTTGCCTGAAGCTCCCAACAAAGAAGTACTGGACAATTCGGTGAAGGCTTCTTCGGATTTACCTTTTGAAACATCTGTGAAAGAAGACTTTGTTAAGGTATCCATGGAAGTAAACGAGCATGATGGTTCAGTGATGGACAATTTAGTCCCTTCTGGATCAGAAGAGAAAAAAATTCAGTCATTAATTAGGGATGAAGCTTGTAACAAGGAAGATATGACAGAGATTGAGCCTTTGGAGATTCTCTCTTCTGGAGAGAATGGTATTGCGGATCCGCTGCCTTGTCCCAGCATTACAACAAAGGTGGCTCCACCGGTCCTCTCGCAGCACTGCAACAGACTTCCGATCACTTGCTGTGATTTAGAACAAGAGAAAGAAATTCAATCATTAAATAGGGAGGAAGCTGGTAACAAGGAAGTTATGACAGAATTTGAGCCTTTGGAGATTCTCTCTTCTGGAGAGAATGGTATTGCAGATCCGATGCCTTCAACAGTGGCTTCGCCGGTCTGCTGCAGCACTGAACAGCCTTCGATCTCTTGCGGATAGTCTGCATAAAGGACATGAAGAAGGAGAAATCACGCCTGCCAAGGAAATGGAAGATCCAGACTCTGGATTCACATTGGTCATCTCAAAAAAGAAAAAAAGAATGAGAGGTTTTGAAAGGATCCCAGATTCATTGTATAGTGATAAAAAAAAGGAAATTGACAATTGGGACACCTCTTCTTCTAGAACAACCAGGTCTTCTGCTAGACGAATAGCTGATTTTGGAGGAAGCTCAAAAAGAGGAAGACCCTCTAAAAAGACTCTCAGAGCTAAGAAAACGGAGAGGGATATTGCAGATGGGGTTCAGCGACAACTGAACCAGCAAGCAATTCCAACTACCAACCATTCCAAATGAAGATTATATCCTGGAATATTAGAGGCCTAAATGGAAACTCTAAGCAAAGAACCATCAAGGAGTTACGAGATTCCAGTAACCCCAGTATTTTGATTCTTCAAGAAACTAAAATGAAAGCAATGACTATGGCTAATATTAAATTTTTTTTGGGATAGTTCTGAAATGGCGGCTGTTGATTCTCAGGGAGCTTCCGGAGGATTGGCTACCCTTTGGGATAGAAGACACTATACTGGTATGATTCTTAGTGCTAATATTAATCATCTTGCAATTAAATTCGTCACTATTGAGAAAAAGTGTGAATGGATCTTGTCTAATATTTATGCACCTAATTCTGCTAGTGGTAGAAGAAAACTATGGGCTGATCTTAAAATCTTTAGAAACCAATATAGCTCTGCCAACTGGCTCATTATGGGAGATTTCAACTCCCCTCTAAACCCAGGTGAGAAGTTTGGAGGAACCCCCACCTTCTCTAATGGTATGGAGGACTTTCTTTGACTTTATTTTGAGCAAAACCTCATTGATGTGGATCTGCATGGTAATAAGTATACTTGGAATAATAGAAGGCTGGGAAAGGAGTTCATTCAGGTGAGATTGGATAGGGCATTAATCTCAGCAAACTGGATTCTAAGCCAAGACTTTTACCTATCTTCCCTTCCAAGAATTGGATCGGATCATAATCCGATTGCTTTAAGCTTTCTCAATTGGACTAAACCAGCAAAAAGCTCATTCAAATTTGAAAAAATGTGGATGGAGCATGATGATATCTATGATAGGATAAAAGAATGGTGGGAATGGAATGGGGAAGGCACTGCTCAGTTCAGATTAGTTCAAAAACTCAAAAATGTCAAAAAGCAAGTCAAAATCTGGAACAAAAGGGTTTTTGGAAATATTTTCGAAAAAAAGAAAGAGTTAAAACAGAAGCTTCAGGATCTGGAGTTAAAAATGGATACTTTGGGAAGATCGGTTGAAGATGAAGTAAATGAAAAGAATATTCTTTCTGAGTTGCATACGATCTGCAGTAGGGAAGAGTCTTTTTGGCGCCTTAAATCTAGAGCTATCTCGGCTTAAAGAGGAGACAGAACACAAAGTTCTTTCACATGACTACTCTAAAACATAGAGCCCGATGTAATCCTTGAGGTTTCTAAAAACAATGGGAACAACACTAAAGATCCAAAATGAGCATCAAGAAACAAGCACTTGAATTTTACAAGAATCTTCTTAAAGAGAACAACGTCAGCAACCCTGAAGCTATCTCCTTCATGCTGGAGGCCATCCCTCAGAATAACATTGAGGACCAGAAATTCAGAGACATCACTAAAGCTGTCACGCTTGAAGAACTGCAAAAGGCTGTCTTTTCTCTTGAGGGGGACAAGGCTCCTGGACCGGATGGGTTCTCTATTAATTTTTTTCAGAAGTTCTGGGAAATATGCTCGGAGGATCTTCTCAAAGCGGTAAATGAATTCTATAGAACAGGAAATCTTCTAAAAGAGCTTAACAACACGCACATTGTGCTGGCACCTAAAAAAATGGATGCAAAAGACTTCAAGGACTTCAGACCTATCAGTCTTGCTAATGCTATCTATAGAATCTTCACCAAAATCATCACTACTAGACTGCAGCTCATAATGAATGACCTCATCTCAAGGCAGCAGAGTGGCTTTATTAAAGGCAGGATAATACAAGATGGAGTGATTATGGTGCACGAAACTATACATTCCATGGAAAATAATAAAAAGGCCAATATGATCCTCAAGCTTGATATGAATAAAGCTTTTGACAAGGTTTCTTGGGTCTTCCTTGACAGGATTTTATCTAAATTTGGGTTCACGGAAAAATTTAGAAAAATTGTTAGGTCTTGTATATCTACAGCCAGGTTCTCTGTGGTTGTTAATGGGGAGCCTGTGGGTTTTTTCACCAGCAGCAGAGGTTTAAGACAAGGAGACCCCATCTCCCCCTTACTCTTCATTCTCTTAGCTGACAGCCTTAGTAGAACAATTGGCAGAGCGGTTGAGAACGGCCTTTTAAATGGATCTAAACCCGCTTCATTCAGCCAAGCTGTCTCTCATCAACAGTTTGCGGACGACACAATCCTTCTTCTTCTGGCCTCAGTTGTGGAAGCTAAAGCTATTAAGGCTTTATTACAATTATATGAATCTGCTTCTGGGCAAGAGATTAATTATGACAAAAGTACCATTTTTTTCTTTAACACCCCTGAGGAAAGACAGTTCAAGATTGCTAAAATTCTGGGCTGTAGAATTGGTGCTCTTCCAGCAACATACTTAGGCCTCCCTCTTGGCACTAAGAAAGTCTCTCACATGGTGTGGGATGATTTGTTGATGAGATTTCAGAAAAAGATGGCAGGTTGGAAAGGGGCCACTCTCTCTAGTGCTGGTAAGTGCCTTCTCATTAAAAGTACACTCCAAAGTCTGCCCATCTATATCATGTCACTTTTCAAAATTCCTTCTTCCTTCAGAGAGAAAATTGAAAGGATTCAGAAAAAAAATTTATGGCAAGGTATGGAAGAGAAGTTCAAATTTCACCTAGTGGCCTGGGACAAGGTCTGCACCCCAAAATCTATGGGAGGGCTGGGCATAAAAAATATTGAGAAAATGAATGAGGCACTCATCGCTAAGATGGGCTGGCGATTGCTATCTGAGAAACAGCCCTGGATTGATGTTATTAAAGCAAAATACTTGAATCAACAAGCTGTCTACTCCTATCTGCATGAAGATCAACTACCCAATGGTTCCATTTTTTGGAATAATCTGGTTAAGAGTAGAAACTTCATCAAACAGGGTAGCAAATGGAAAGTGGGGGATGGAAGTGAAATAAACTTCTGGGAGGATAACTGGTTCAGTGACAACCTCTTGGAGAGATTTGGGACAGCTAAGGACAGCCTTATAAGCAAGTATGGAACTAAAGTCAAGGACTATATCGAAGGAAATGGCACCAACAAGGCTTGGAAAAGACTTTCTATGGAACGAATTGAGCTGAAACAATCTACTTCCTCCCTCCAGGATCTTTTAGACCTCTTCCCTTTAAGTCAGCTGAATTCCAAGGATGAGCTGGTTTGGAGCAATTCACAAGATGGGAAATACTCAGTCAAATCTGGTTATACCATTCTTTCTCAGAGTAACCAATCTGACTTTAACTGGAACAAGATCTGGATGCCTGAGTTAACCCCCAAAATAAATTTTTTTCTTTGGCTGGCCATCAGAGGTAGAATTCTCACCACTGACAATTTGATGAGAAGAGGATTTATAATTCCTAATTGGTGCCACCTTTGTAGGAATGACTATGAAGACATTAGTCATCTGTTCATACATTGTGCTTATGCCAATAGAATTTGGAGCTTTGTTCTTTCTAAATTTGATGCTCTTTGGGTGTTGCCGAAGAACCTTAATCAGCTATGGAATCAATGGAACCCACCATTCAGACATTGTGCTATCAAAAGAATCTGGAAATTAGCAATCCCACACTTAATCTGGAGGATTTGGAAGGACAGAAATAATATAATTTTCAGAAATAAGAAGCAGAGTTTTAAAATCAGTATTAGCAAAATTTCTCAAGGTATCAAAGAGAACATGGCCAGATTTAAACCTCCCAAGAACAAGTGTTATCCTGAGAATGAAGAGCACATTTTATCTAATTGGCACATTGGAAATTGGAGCAACCCTGGGAATAGTGTAGATAGATCGTTGATTAAATGGCATCCTCCTGACTCTAATTGGTACAAGCTGAACTTTGATGGCGCCTCTAAGGGAAACCCTGGGACAGCAGCTGGAGGAGGAGCTATACGGGACCACAAAGGTAATTTGATTGCTGCTTATGCTGGTAAAATGGGAATTCAAACCAATCATTTTGCCGAAGCATTATCTGCTCTCTGGGGCTTGAGAGTTGCACGGGCTCAAAACATTCAGAACCTTATTGTTGAAGGGGACTCCCTTAATATCATTAAGCTCCTCAATCAGTCCTCATCTCCCAGTTGGAGTATTAAAGATTTTATCTCTGAATCCATAAGCATTTGCCACACCTTCAATAGTATCAGAATCATACATACTTACAGGGAAGGTAACAATCTGGCGGATGCACTGGCCAATTATGGCATTAATATTAATTTTACTGTCTGGGATAATGATAGTATCCCTAATCAGCTTCACAACAGCATCCATGCGGATCTTCACAAGCAAGCAATCTCCAGAGATAAGCCTTAATCTTTGGCGGAAAATCAAAATCATTTATTCTTTCACACGTGCTGCTTTTTTCTATATGGCGAGGCAAATAATATCTTTTTCAAATAATAGTAAGATCTATTTAAGAAATTTCAAGTGGAGTCATCCAGATTTGAAAATCACGCTTGCGGGTACAAGTGCATTGATTGATATCCGGATGCCAAACTCCACGAAAACCGATGATAATTACAAAGTGATTGTTGACAGGGAAAGGGTTTTCACACGCGACTTCCCGCAGGCTCAGTTCAGCAATTACGCAGCCGTTCGTGAGAAGACCAACGCTGATACCAGTCTTGTGCGTTCTTCAACAGTAAGAAACGAACTATTCTTCACGCCCAACGGCATTCTGGAATTTGTTGTAACCTGCACACCACTGAGAAGATGGGAGGACCTCCCTGTCAAATTGAGCCGTGCGCGGACCCTGATTGGAAGGAAAACACCGAGCTTTGGAACATCCTCAGCATAGGCGGCTTCACCAGCTTTGTTGAAAGAGTGCAAGGGCATGATCAAAGTATTTCAGTACGCTTTGCTAAGGAGTGGAAAGAGAGGACTATCGACTATGGGGGACAGAAAATTCTTGTCAATGAAGAGCTCATTGCTGAAGCGACCGGTCTCAGCCTGGATGGGTACCGCTTCTTCAACAAAAGGGTTATCAAAGAAACTGAAGAAAGAAGATTTGTGGAGGAAGATGAGAAGCTTATTTTCAGCACAACGGGTCTGCTTGTAAGCTCAATTCCATCACCATTTGATGAAGTCACTCGCATGATGATTCGTTTCATATCCTTGGAAGGTAGGTTTGTTACTGTCCCAGCTAAGCATCTCATCTTTTTAAATCACTTCCGTAGGAATAGATTGGTTTGCTTCCCTCATTATCTTTTAAACTCTCTTGAGCGCTCCATTTTGGAGTTCCAGAAGCATACCCGGGCGGTTCCCTTGCATCAAGGGCTTATTTTGCTTATCCACAAACACTGCCTTCTCAAGTACCCCGGTCTTCCCTCCTCTCCTAGCCCGGCTCCGATGGGCTCTGCTGCTGCCAGTCCTGCTTCCCCTGCTGCCCTTGCTGCCCCTGCTGCTGCCCCTGCCACCGGTGCTGCTACCCCCATGCCAGCTGCACATGTTTCTCCTTCTATTCCTCCTTCTGCTCCTCCTGACACTCACCTCGCCTCTTCCTCTAAACGACCTCTCACCAGGGCTTCTAGGAGACTCAACCTTGAGACTCTTGCAGCAGGGAAAGAGCCTCTTGATCTTGACATTGCACGTGACCTGCTGAACATAAGTAGTGCCAGTCCCCGGGAAGCACAGATGGATAACCCTTCTAAGAGACTGGAGGCCTTAGAGGCTGAGATAAAAATGCTGAAGGATGAGGTCAAAAATCTAGCTAAGCAAAAAGGTAAGAAAAGCATGGAGGGGGAAGGGAGCATTGACAATAGTCAGGTTGAAGACATATACAAAAAGCTGACCTCCTTGGACTCCCGCCTTGGGAAGGCTAAGACTAGGCATGATTACAACATTGCCGCCTTTAGGGCCATTGAGGAGTTCATCGTGGGGCATGCCAAAAGTGTTTCCAACCTCAGCGGTATCCCGGCTGCACTTTGGGGCAATGAAAAAGAGAGCAAAAGAACCATCGAGGAGCTCGATAAGACGGATGCTGCCCACATGACCGCTTTGGGTATGTTTCATGCTTGGAAAAAAGTCAAGATCAGTGTTGATCAAGCAGCCAAAAAGTAGTCCTGCATGCTTCTACTGCTCTCTTTTGTTATTCTTACTGTTTCTTGGCTGTCGGGTTACTATTTTTTTGCTGTTGTTTTGCTGTTAAGCCTCGCTTGTGTAGCTGTTTCTGGGCTACGTTGATTTTCATTGTTCCTCTTGGACTTGGTTAGTCCTGCTATGTTTCTCACTCTTATTCCGGCTTAAAGGCCTTTTTTTGTATTCAAGGGTATAGTCCCTTTCAAAAAACTATTTGCCATTATTAAAAAAAAATCATTAAGCAAAGGTATGTATACTATGTTTTCATATCGTAAGATTCCTTCATTATCAAAGTGAAAACCTTTATACCTTTCATCTTTTGGATCTGCAGCAAGCATTGTTTTTACTTGTTGAAAGTAAGAATCAAATTCCATAACACTTTTTACTTCATCCTTAAACTGAGTTCTTAGTGTTATAAGAGCAGAAATGTGCTTCCTACGACTTAAAGCATTAGCCACTCTATTTTCTTTTCCTTTAATGTAACTTATGTCAAAATCATATTGAGACAAAAATCTAACCACCTTCACCGTCTTTGCATCCAGTTTAGTGAGTGAAAATGTACTTGACCTAAGATGATCTGGTTTTCAACTCAAATGGTTTACCAAGTAGATAATTCCTCCAAACTCAAAGTGCATGAACTATGGCAAAGCAAGCTCTAAATCATGTGGAGCATAATTCAACTCATGTAACTTAATTTTTCTACTTTCATAAGCTATGACATGATCATTTTGTAACAAAATACCTCCAAGACCTTCCCCGGATGCATCTGTTACAACAATAAAGTCTCCATTAGGATTAGGTACAACCAAAATAGGTGCTGAAGTCAACTGAATTTTCAAAATTTTAAAAGCAGATTCACATTTATCATTTCAAACAAATTTCTTATCCTTTTTCTGCAATGAAGTTATTGGTGTAGCCACCTTAGAAAAGTCCTTAAAAAAATTTCTATAATAACTAGCAAGGCCCATGAAGCTTCTCACTTCATGTACATTCTTTGGTGCAAAAGTCACTCGGTTATAGCTACAATTTTATAAGGTTCTACAACAATCCCATCTTTACTTATAACATGACCCAAATAGTGAACTTTGGTGTCAAAGAAAGAACACTTGGACAACTTACCAAACAACCGTCTCTTTCTCAGAATTTCTAAAACTATTTTCAAGTGCTCATGATGCTCCTCAATAATTTTAGAATATATGAGAATGTCGTCCAAGAATACAAGCACAAACTTGTCCAAGTATTCTTGAAAGATATTATTCATTAAGTTCATAAAAGCTACAGGTGCATTCGTTAATCCAAAGGGTAAAACCATGAATTCATAATGTCCATACCTTGTCCTGAAAGTTGTTTTATGAATGTCCTCATCCTTAATTCGTAATTGATGATATCCAGATTGAAGATCTATCTTAGAATATACCGATGTTCCACACATTTGATCAAATAGATCATCAATTCTAAGAAGTGGGTATCTAATCTTGATTTTTGCTTTGTTTAGCATCCTATAATCAATGCACAATCTAAGTGTTCCATCTTTTGTTTTTCACAAAGATCACTTTGGGGCTCCCAAGGTGAAACACTTGGTTTAATAAAACCCTTAGACAAGAGTTCTTACAACTAATCCTTAAGTTCTACTAATTCTGTACTAGTCATTCGATAAGGTGCCTTAGAAATAGGTTCAATACCTGGTTTGATTTCAATCGTGAAGTCAAACTCCCTTTTGGGTGGTAAACCGGTAATTCTTCTAGAAACACATCACCGTAGTTTTGTAATAGTGGATAACGTTCCATGAAATTGATGTTTTCTTTTGTAGATTCTAAAATTTTTACTGCATATAAGGTACAACCCTTATTTTTAGCCTTTTTAAGTTGCATAGATGACAATTTCCTAACTGAAATTTCTCATTTTACACCCTGAATCTCTGTTGTTTTCTGCAGATCATCTAAACAACTAATATGTTTTTCAAAATAGTCCACTTTTGCTTTATGCTCAACTAACCAATTTATGCCTATGACTATATCATAAGATCCCAAAGGTGTAACATAAAGATCAACTTCAGTGGAAAAGCTAGGTAAGTCAAGGACTCGCCCCAAAAACACGCATACTAACCGTATGAATGTAATTATTACCATAATATACAGTCCATGATTTATCCTATTTTCCATCTTTTCTTTTAAGTTTAAAGAAGCAATTTTACTAGAAATAAAACATTAAGTAGCTCTCATATCAAAAATAATACTTACAAGTATGCCAAATAACTTACCAGAACTTCTATGGTTGTAGCTTGCTTTTCGGCTCGCTTATCGCCTATTGCAATATGTATCTTGTGCTGTTGATTATGATCATCCTTCTTCAAAGGACATTGATTCACGTAATGATCTTTGCCACAATTATAACAGCCTCCTACCGGTCCCTTTTTAGACTCAAAATTATTTCCAGCCTTAAAGTTATCATTTTGACCTCCATAGGACTGTCTATTATTATTATTCTTGGCAAAATTGTTCCGTGCATTTCCAGTAGACTTATTCATTGTTGTTTTCTTATTATTATCAGCTGAAAACTTACTTTTATTACCAAAATTTTTCCATGGTCCCTTCTTAGGTGTAAGAGAAGCTGAAGAAGAGTTTGGAACTTTCTTCCGTACTTCCTCCTTATGAGCAGAAATAGCCTTTAATTTTTGTTCTTGCCTTATGGATTTTTCAACAACCCCTTCCATAGTGGTTGGGCTGTGAACATCAACCTCTCCCCAAAATGGGATTCAATCCCATGATGAATTTTGTATCCCAAACTTCTCATCGGTTAAATCTTGAGTTAGATACTTGAGGAGTTTCATAAACCATTTCAATACCAGTTAACTTTTCTTGAGCTAAGTTCTAAAATTCAGTCATTTTTTTATCATAATACAGATTGTAAGCCAACGTTACCTAAAATAACTTTTAAATTGATCCCAAGTGATGTTAGTTTCATCAATATTTAACTCAGCCTTACGGTTTGTCCCACCATGAAGATGCTTCATGGGAAATTTTGATATGCTCCCCATATAGCCTTGGTTTCTCTAAGAATTTCCTTATTACAAAGTACTTCTCCATTTCACTGAGCCAATTCTTAGCTCCATCTCCTAATGTGGTGCCATCAAACTTAGGTGGACTTATCCTTTTTATATCATTAGTGAGTTCAGCTGCCAACCTTGCCTTTTTATTTTCCGGCTAGACAGGAACATTAACATTGTTATTATCAACACCCAAATTGGGGTTGTCCTCGGAGGTGGCTGATTGTTATTACCAGCTTCTTCTTCCTCCTCATTACCCATTACTTGTTCAAGTACAACCAAATGATCTCTTGTGTCTAATAGGGCAGCAAGGATCTCATCAAGTTTTTGGGCTGTTGCTACTCCTTCATCAGGTGGAGCGTTATTCGCAACATTTCCTCTTATTCTAACCATTTTCTGTTACAAGAAAATTCAAGTTTTTATCAAATTATGGACACAATAGGTCCAAGAGCTATAACCTTCAGCTCTGATACCAAGATGTAACATTCCCATTTTAAGACTTTAGAAACAAGGAATTTTTTTTTTGCATGAGTAATGTTCTCTGTTCTAAATACATAATTTAGAACACACATTCCATAACAACCATTCTTATAACAGATAACCATATGCAGTTGTAATGACTCGGTGAGCTACCGATCTATTCATTTCATGACTTGGTGAACTACCGATCTATTCATGTTTAACATTAAGTATTGAATACTTTTTCGTATACTACGTATACTTGGTTCTCTTACCCTATTCTAGGTATTGAGTGATCTATCTAAGGAACCTATCTAAGTAAGCTGTTACTAATATTCATCTCGCATCACGATCCTTAGACTAAGTGGCATAGACAATGCAATTAAGCAACTTGTGATACTTTGGCAAAAGATTTCTAACATACTGTTCGTATTACTTATTCCTTGACGGCATACTCATCAATCTAGAATACGTCCTTCACCCCACTCTATTGTTATCTAGAATGTCCTTTACTGACTTCTGTCAGTCCACTTGCCCAAGGTTTAACCTAGTTCAAGTTAACAACATAGGTTATGATAGGAAGAGGCTCACGAAGACTTAGGGTATATTGGCATACTAGGTCAACCTAAGTCAACCTCGTGTGCCAAGGTACCCTGAGTCTTAGAGGCTACTCCTTATCCTAACTATGCTACTAACTAGTCCTAGAGAAAATTAATTTCAAGCTCATAAGTGTGTGTAGGTCTAGACGATCAATGTAGAAGGGTGTTGCCACATGTCAACTGCATCGTTGTATCCTTGAGAAGATCTTAATATTCTTGAAGGTACAACCTCGCGGTTGGTGTGTGTCAACATCCTGTAATAACCTCATCAAGATGTACATACCCCTAGGAGATTATTAATGTTTAGTTAATTTGGATTATTAAAAATAATTTTCAACAACCCTGCCAAACCCTAATCCAACACTCCTAAGTTCTTTTCAATATCAGATTCAAATAATCCTTGAAGAACTTCCTTAAATTAAGATTGCCTTCAATGTTCGTTTATTTGGCTTAACAAGTATTTATCAAAAAAATAGGATAACAACATCATAAGTTCCATTTAATATGACTTAACCATTCAAGGTTTAACCCTAGTTAAGTTAACAACATAGGTTATGATAGGAAGAGGCTCACGAAGACTTAGGGTATATTGGCATACTCGGTCAACCTAAGTTAACCTCATGTGCCAAGGTACCCTGAGTCTTAGAGGCTACTCCTTATCCTAACTATGCTACTAACCAATCCTAGAGGAAAACTAAGTTCAAGTTCATAAGTGTGTAGATCTAGACAATCAATGTAGAAGGGTGTTGCCACATGTCAACTGCATTGATGTATCCTCGAGAATGTCCTAATCTTTGCAAAGGTACAACCCTGTAGTTGGCATGTGCCAGCATCCTATAGAAAAGCCTCATCAAGATGTACATACCCCTAGGATATTATTAATGTTTAGTTAATTTAGATTATTAAAAATAGTTTTAAACCCTGCAAACCCTAATCCAACACTCCTTAAGTTCTTTTCAATATCAGATTCAATTAATCCTTGAAGAAATTCCTTAACTTAAGATTGCTTTCAATGTTCATTTATTTGGCTTAACAAATAGTTACCCAAAAATAGGACAGCAACACCATAAGTTCCATTTAATGTGACTTAACCATTCAAGGAAGTGTAACAACCACCTAGGTCAGTAATTTGGTATACTTTATTAAGTGAAGTCTAATGATTAGAAATCATATCTTCCTTTTTGTTTATATCTTTATGAGAGAGGAAGAGTCTTCCTCTTCATGGTTAAGTTCTAGGGTTTAACACACCCTTTATGCTCTTTACAAATTCTATAGTCTTCATTGTATGTTCATTACACATCACCTTGCTATATTGAATTTTTAGAACATAAACATCAATTTCTACAACTTATCTAGTTGCATATCATTTAGGAAATTAATCTAATTCCCTTTATCCTACTTATCCAAAAATACTCAATTAAG
The DNA here is from genome assembly GCA_018340775.1 of Taxus wallichiana var. yunnanensis. NCBI lineage: Eukaryota > Viridiplantae > Streptophyta > Pinopsida > Cupressales > Taxaceae > Taxus > Taxus wallichiana. The sequence goes on along the minus strand of CM031237.1, from coordinate 74,470,289 downwards.
TATATAAATAATATGAATAATATCAACAAGCTAGGATTCCATCTCTTTTACAAAGTACAAGATAATTTATACAACCAATGCAAGTAAATTCTCAAATTTCAATTCATTTTCAAAACTTATACATTTTAGGCATACCGTATAACAATAACCCTCTTTCTAAAAGAATATAACTTTTATTTTCAATACAACTCAAGAACAAATCAGATTTTTCACAAAGAATAAAATTTAAATCAGCCAATGCATCATATAAGTTTTTGCCTTCTTTTATCACTTACGAAGTCCATCTAGTAAAAATTGCTAGCATGGGTTAGTTCAATGAACTGAGCATGATAAGCACTAAGCCTTAAAACGAAGTGCATTCCACTAATTGTTCCAATAAAAACAACCCTTGCTTTAATGAACAATTAGTATATCATACATTAAGCATAAGTAATAACAATCATAAAAGAAGAGCATTAATAAATCTGAATTCACTTCTATGAGAGAAGAGCAGAATATAATCTATAATATCTGTCTTACAATTTAAAGTATAATTGATCCTATCAATTACCTTTAAAAAACAACAGATCATAACATCTCATTGTTTCCAAATCTATCAAAATAGAATACAACACTTATCTTTACTATAAGACAAAAGAAGTGTTTACAGCATGGTTCTCATTAAGATGATACATCTAACTTCCAAGCAAAAGAAGAAGAGAAACCATTTCACTATACCAAAACACATAATATTTGCAAAGCAGAAACAGTTCACATCATGACCTAATCTGTTTCAACTTAAGATTAACTACCTTAAAATCAAACATTTAAGATATTCATCGAGTAATATAATCACATAAAAATCTAAGAAGGAAAGATGGAGCAATAGCCAACCAACAAGTTTGCATTTTCTTTTCAACAAACCAGTCATCAATCTCTTTCTATTTCATTTCAGTCAAATGATAAGTATGAGAAGATTAATCAAGTAATGATTCTCTTTTTCCTAAAAGAATAATTAACAGAAGGTTCCAAACAAATGAACTTATCCCAACTACATTAGAAAAGAAAGCTTAACAGAAAATGATCCTACCCTGTAATCATTTCCTTCAACTTAATTAACAAATTCCTTTTTCAATACATACAGTTTAAGTTCATAAAAGAGTTCCCAAAGAAGAGAACAAGAACACTTTAAAGTAAGAAGGAATCTAATGAAACTTTTCTTTAAAAATATTCCCATTATAAGCAAGAGATCCATTTCAAATAGGAACATTAAAACAATGAAGGTCATACACAACCCATAGTCACAAAAGAATCATAATTAATCTTTTAAAGAATCAACATTATTTCTGGACCCAACAAGAAGTGTTAAAACCGAATCGGAAAAAACACTCAAAATTACCCAAGAGTTTAGTCAAGATAGGACTATCTTCCCATCTATTTCTACATATTACTACAAGAGTAAAATGTGATTGGATTCCCAATAATAGAAATAAACCAACAAGATAATTCCAGTAAAGTTCTTGAGGAGTTTACCAAATTATCCCCTAAACCATACTTCCATTTTTCTTCTTGCACATGTAATTGTTTATAAAAAGACTTCTGAGTTCGTAGACTATTCAATAAAATAGAAAACCCAGTTTGTATGCCAAGACCAAATTGACATAATAAAAATATGTTTTTGCACAAGACATTAAATATGAATCCGAGCACAATGTCGAATCAAAAGTTCTCACAAAGGTTCAAGATCACCCAATTGAGTATACTCAAGTTCGGGTAACAACTTGTTCCCTTTTTTGTTTACATTTAAACAAAGAAAACCAAAAGAAAACGAGAATAGAGCCGATACCTTACTCAGTTACTTCAAATTCAACAAAAGTAACAATTTCATCAGATAACTTTTCTTCACAATACCTCATATTTGAGTTAATATAAACACCAACATCTTAATGCTAGGTAGAATGTAATGAATAAACTTTTAAATAGTTCAAAATAAGAAGAGAGTTTTCATTTTCAATTAACATCTTATCAAACCCTGTTTCCCAACTCAAACAGAATGTAAGATCCTTAACAGAGCTCAGACTAGACAAACAACAAAATACGAAGGCCATGTTCATAATGGACATTCCATAATAGTTCATATGGTCACAATAAAACACAAGCACCAAACCCTATGTGGACTAACAATAGTCCATATCACCCAAGAAAATAAAACTCAGTACCAAGTTATATGTGGGTTTTAACAACAATCAAAGTTTTCGTAAGATAAAATATAAGAACCAAGCCATATATGGCTTTAACCACAGCTCCATTTATCTTATGAAATAAAACACAAGCACAATAGTAATGAGAAACCCATCCACAGCTTCTTATCTACCAAACAAGTTCCAAACAGAAAGTTGAGCTTGAATACAAGTTTTCTAAGAAACACGAGCTCTTTACAAGCTCAGATTTCTCAAAACACAAACTCCCACAAAAACAGGTAAAACACAAGGTTCCCAAAATACTCATCAAGCATTCATTGAAATGAAAGTCAACAAATCCAAAACCATCAATTACCAAATCCAAATATGCCAAGCAGAGTTACAGGTTTTGTTTTTGCATGCATATTTCATGTGCTTAACCAAACACAATGTAAGTTTCCAACAACATCACATATACCATGGACTCGAAACCAAGAAGAAAAAATTTATAAAACCCAACAATAATAAATAGATAGAACATGCAATGTACAAATCTCAACAAGAGCAGAGTTGTTTTTATGAAAACACTTAGAAGAAAGCAAGAGATTTTAATAGTTAGAGCCTATCATGCCTAATAGTGTTTCTGACAAATCGAAGGAGACCTTGCGACTTCTCCTCTTCTCCATGAAAGATCAAACAACCAAATTCCTTTTCTAGAATTCCTCTTATACATTCCATGAAATGAAAATAGATCCATGACTTCAAAAATAGCCATTAAGTGCAGTTGAATCTACTGGTTCGAAAATGCAGAGCAAAAATGTGAAACATGCAAAGTGAAACAACCAAGAAAAATCCGCTTGCATGCCTTCCAAGATGGTTTGAGCTCAAAAACTGAAAACAATAAATTCCATTAACTCCTATTTTCCCACCTATCCTTCCTTGCCACCACCTTCCAATTCTGGCGAATGCCAAGTCCAAAATAACATGCATTTTTAATTTTAGTGATACTGCCACCTAAGCCTCCACCAAGCCAACTAGTCCCCTGCCAAAGCTGGCAGTACCACATACATTTAATAACCTTATCAACAACTTAAATGCCTTAGGAACTGTCACCCAAAATACATGTGACCACTTAAGTCCCCTTTCCTTCCCATTAGTTTAGGATAGATTACATTGCTTAGGTTAGATCTTAGGTAGATTAAAATTTATACCTTAGGATATAACACTAATAACTAACCCCCACCATAGGTCTTAAAGACACCCTTAGGTAGATTAATTCAAAACAAAATAGTTTTAGGCATTATGTTAGATCATAACATAACCTTGTAGTATTAGGTTCTAGGTTAATTTTAATACCTAGTAACCTTTTCCAATCCATTAGCACCAAGCTTAGGTTAGGTTGTCAATCAACCAATCAAATTAGAATAGGAAGCTTTAGGTTAGAATAAAATTATATTAAGTGACATAGCCTAGGTAGTAAATATTTGTACCTAGCTTAGGATTCCGTAGGATAGTCCTTTTAGGATCCCAAATCTTTCCTATGCTATGAATAAGCTGCATTTCCCTTTACATCAGCAATGACTGTCATGGTCGATCTCTAAGGACCCAAGAAAATCATACCCTCGAATGGAAACATGTTCACACAAAGATAAAAGAACTTCAGTAACTCAAAAGTTCAATCTATGTCTCTTAATTCATGGAATGTCAATTTACCATTCGTTCAATCTGAACATATTTAAAACATTCCTTGGATCATTGAAATTGATCCAAGGATGAGTTAGATAAATAGATAAGTTTACAACTCTTAAACCAAATTGCAACTTACCTACAAGAAGTGAAAAATGGATTCAAGAAAGCCATTCCAATTCAGTCAAAGGATCTTAAGAGCATAAAAGACTTATCCATATCAAGCATGATTTCCAATAATCAAAAGAACATATCCTTATAAGGAAAATCACATGTCAACACTTGAAATGCAAAGGAGGAAAATAACAACTGTCAAGGGTGTTACAATAGGTGATACACTCTATTAACTTGTGTATGACTCAAAAGTTGTCCTACCTCTCAAAGTCCAAGTTCTAGTGTATCTCTAAAATATTTCATCCCCGATAAGAAGTATCACCAAGATCATTTAGGACAACTTGAATTGTTAGATGAAAATGTTTAACATCCTTGAACATCATCAAGTCTATCATGAATGTATTAGTATAGCATATAATAAACATGTCAAAGAATGCGACTTTAAAATTAGTGATCTTGTAGTTAAATAAAATAAAAATGTCACTACATTATAATGGAGTAAACATGGAAATTTTTCCCCTAATTGAATTGGTCCATAAATTATTACTCACAAGTATGGTTCGTGGAGTGTATCGTCTAGATTCTCTTGATGGGGAACTTGAAAGGGAACCTATGAATGCTTCACAATTGTGGCCTTTTTGTTGTTAAATAAGTGATCATTATGACATTAGTTACATCCAAATCCTATCACTATCATATCATTGTAATGATTTGGTTATCCGTCATCACACCTTAATGGTTCCTTTCTTACAACAACCCCTTAAAATCGTTACGCCCATCCATTATGTGCCACCCAAATATATCACATGGGGAATGTGTGTGTTTAGGTCATGAATATATTTTAATCTCCTCCTCAAAATGGTTTATTAGGGCCTTTCCCTCGCTTTAAAAATGTATGTAAAAATCATTTAGATGCCTCTCTCATTAAAAATATCAAAAATATAATAGACTGGTCCCTCGAAGGAAAACTATTCTAAATCATTATCAAAATATCAAAAGGTAGACTACTCCCTCGAAGGAAAGCTACCAGTCAAAATTATGGACTGATCCCTTGAAGTATGGCCATCTTCTCAAAAAATTCAAAAATGTAGACCATACCATCAAGGATGGATACTCATGTAAAACAATTTGCGCATTGATCAGTCTTAAAAAAACATCCATATCAAAATCATCCTAGAAAGCTTCCCATATCAATCAGCTTTCCCATTATAGCAAGATTCCCATCACAATAAATTTTCTTCAAAATAATATGTAAAGTTGGGGCATTGTTCCTATGAACTTGTTGAAAAGGAGATCCCTTTTCTCACACATTGACCTACATACACAAAAACCCTTTCCCTTCCTAGTAAGTATATTACTTCAAAACCCACATTTCTACCATGATTTGTGTAAACTACCCATTGATAATATTATTTAACATTTGATAAGGCTACAAGTGCAAGTGTTCTCACACTTTTTAAACCCATCACATATATATCAAATCCATAGTGGGGAAATCATTTCATTTTTACCTCATTTTATTTAGTCACATTTTTAATACATCATGTTTTAAGATCACATTTTAAAGCCATATGAATCAATAAAATATTCAACCACACTTTAACAAAATTTTGAATCATATTTCTCAACAACACATCACATGCATCCATCCGGCATTAACACATTTCAAATGAAAACATATAAACATGTGCAAATTAAAATACAATATAATCAACAAAACCCATCATCATCATCATCATCATCATTATATATATAAGTCAAAGTTTGGTATACATTCTAATCAATGTCAAAAAATAAATATCATAATCATACAAAAATGGGCTTTTATAATCCTATGACATCATATGAAATCAACTAATAAAATCTACATCTCCTAGTGCGGTACTAGTATCGCCCTAGATTCCTAGAACATGTGTGCCTCTCGATGGCATTTGTCTCTCCAAAGCACCCCCGAGAACACTCGTAACCACAACCTCACTTCCGGATCCTCCCTTGCCACCGTCCACTCTCTCGACCTCTAAGGTGGAAATCCTACACTAAAGCCTGCACTCACGCTTAGGCCTTGCCTGCTATTGTTGTTTCCCCTTTTAGAGGCTACATAATCAACATATAAATTCACATCCGGGTAGTTCTTGATGACCATATCAACATAACAGTCCCAATTTGTCTACACATAATCAGATTAAGCCACCGAAATCATCCCGGGGAGGAGGAGGTATTATAGGTACTCCCCTCTTCCTACTAAAATGATCCATCACCGATAACTCTGCCTGCACTAGATATGAAGGCCCCGTGATCCCCAAGGCCTTCTTCAATGTATCCCTATGGCCCTTGTACTTTTCTCTATCTCAGAGACATGTAAAATTTGTGCATGGAATCTATCCCTCTTAAAAATCAATCCATATCTCTCTGTAATAAGGTTATCCCAAACACCAAGGATATCATCTCAATCTCTCTTAGACATGCCCCTCTCTCCCTCCACCACAGTTTTCTTGGCCATCATCATTGCCATATGCAAACAGCCTAGGTCATCATCACCCTCCTCATCAAAATATGGCTCTTCTACCCCTCCCTACGATCCACTCCTTTATCCGAGCACATACGTGTCTCACCTGAGAGTAGCCCTATGTTCTACTCAGACTTTATCAATTCTCCTCAAAGATGGAACCCACCATGCAATATACTCTGGGGTAACCCCCGCATCATCAATCGGTTAAATCACCCCTTCCTGGAAACTCCTCAATGATGGAATGTCTCACCACCGCTTTCCTTAGAGTATCTACATCTATATCCTCTTGCATATACTAAATTGGGTCACCGGGAAATATCTACATAAAACAAAACTACCATGAACATAGTCAAAATGAAGCAACTCATTCTCACCCACTCGCTTGTTTGTATCCTTATAGGATGTTGTAAACAAATTAAATCTTGGGATACTTAGGTTAGGTCGGTAAATATAGGTAGGGCCTCCACACAACATCCCCAACCTTTAGTCAAAAAAATAAATCTCTATAGAATCTTGCTTGTCTCCTCTTCCCCACGCAAACCCTATCGACCTCAATCTCATGAAACCAGGTGGTGATCACCAATGCCCCATGTAAATCCTTTTAGTAAAGAAATAGCAATGTGCTCCTAGGCCCAAGCCTATAAGAGAAAATAAGCATCTATACCATAGTGTTTGTGAGCACTCCAGGCCCACAACTCTCTTAAATTCAATGTAAGTAGGGTGGGCCCCACTCAAAACCATATGATGCTCGATCATCTCGAGATTTACAACCCTATCATCATCCATAAAAAATACCACTCCTAGAATCGGAAAGGCATAGCACATGATGGCCATCATAATCATAATCATCCAAACACAACCTGCTCTCTCAAGAAAATATACATGACCATAGGAAAAAACCCTTGACTCATATCTGATATCTACAATGTCCTCCCCATATAACCTCTTCATCACACCATCTCTCACTGCCTCAGTGATAGTATACACCATTGTCCCATGATTAGAAATATTAGGATATGATGAACATCCTTGAAAGTGATAGTGATCTCTCCTTTAGGAAACTAAAAGTGTTGGTGGAAAATTTCCATCTCTCTAGTAATTCTAGTATCATGCCCGAGCATTTATGGATCCATCTATAATTCCTTATAGCACTAAAACCAACAAATTTCTACATGAGCTTAATCATCATCTGATATATCCTCCCTCACCTTCTTTAAAATTAATGGAATGTGGTCTCGAATGTTTAATTTTACATCCACCTACAAAAATAAACAAATCAACAGTTAGAATCATCAATAAACATATCAAATAGCAACAAGATGCACTAACAACATCTAAAAATCTAAACACACTTACTTCATCGAAATTTCAAATACACGTGCAAATCACCAATGATTCTATTAAATCACCGTGATCACCCTAATTTCCAACGATTTTGGATACGGAACTTCAGTATGCCCCAAAAATACAACAAGATCCTAAAACTACCAAAATCACACAAAATAGAATGAAAATCAGCTTACCTCAGTGTTGGTGGTTTCCTTTGTCTACTAGATGTCACCATCAAGTGTAACCAATCAAAATACTCAAAAATACCTTGAAAATGATCAAGGTCAATTTTCCAAGTCATTTTATCTTACCCCACAGCTTAAAATGAAAAACTAAAGGAGGTCGGTATTTATATGCCCCGATTTTACCACGATTCAATTGCGCGCTTTTTACAATCGCGGGTGATTCCCTTAAACAGTGGAGGAAATGATCCCCCTTATTTTATCAAATATTATCACTTGCACTGTAAGCATGAAAAAAACCATTTTCAAAAGTTTATCACTTTCAAATTATCCAATCAATCTTAATCCAAATAAACAAATGCCAACTTTTGGGACTTGTCATACATAACTATGGGATGCGTGCCCTTTGGCCCCCATCACTTGAATTTCCCCTTTAAACTAGCCTCCTTCCACAAATCACACGTCTATAGGTGTAAACCCCTTGGGTTCCTATAAATTTGATCCCTTATTAGCACACCCTATTTTGATACCCCCTCGACTGGGCAACCTTTGAAAAAAATGATACACATGCAAGAAACTAGTGTTTCTGTGTTGTGCTACGGTCGAATCAACCATATAACCAAAATATCTTGATTATTTTTATCTAATAACCTTGTTAAGACATCAAAAAAAAAGGGAAAATGTAGACACCAAAAATATAGACACCCTGTTCCCATACAAGTAGTCAAATAAATACACCCATCCACATACCATTTCATGACCTAATTCATTCATTAAATTAACTCGATTAAACTCATCATCGCACTATTTAAGACATCACTAAACATAGGTCATTACACCTATACACATTTAATTAATTAATTAATCGATCACCTCACATTTCCGTGTCACATTCCCCTTCCCATAGATAATTAAATAATTAATTAGTTAATTATGTATTCCTTTTCACCCTTACACCTCACCATGTAAACTCATCATGACTACTTAGTTTAACTAGGAAACCTTCTAAATGTGTCCATACCCTAACTACTTCTATCCACATCTAACTTATCCCTATGACAAACCCCCTACTTCACACTAGTTACGACTAGTTTAAAATAGGGAACCTACTAAAACCATCCCCGCATCTACCCAAACCATATATATCCTAATCTAACCACATCGCGACCTCTCTAACTTATCATACTATAATATTTCAAAATCCCTAAGCACCGAAGTGAAAATTAGAAGGTTTTTCCTCCATATCTCTCCCAAATTTGAACTGACGAGAAAACATCGGTGATTTCCTTAGTCTCTAGAGATCTATAGAAACCATTTTTCATGCCTCTCTTCAGGACCATTCACGACCATCTAGTTAAATTCAGAGACTTTTTATAGCATTATCAAGTGTTATCGGGTTTATCATTGTTATCTTACATCCATCCACAAGTTCACGTCCATCGGTATCTTGGAGTTGTTCGAATTTGATTCATCATTCAACCACAATCATAGTTAACCTATCATCTACGTTGTCAATCAAAAGTTTTTGTTGTATTGTAATTTTATTCTTTCATCTTAAAGGTTTCCGTCTAGCCATTTTTAATCTCACCTTTTTGCTTTGAGAATATCATAGTTTTATTCTAGCTAATCTAGTCTCTCACTTTAGCTTAAATCTATTATAATTTATCAAAATCACATGGATTTTCTGAAATCACCTGAAATTCACGTAGTCATCTGAATTTTCTATATTTTATGTTCATTTAATAGTCATATTTAACTTAGAATATTTTATCAACTACTCTTGTGTCACTAATATTTGATCAAGTATAGATTTTTATGGCCATAAGTGGACCTAATCACCCGATCACCAACATCAACTCATTGCCGATCGTTCACCATCCTCTGACTTGGGAACAATAAGATATATTGTACAACCTAGAGTTGTGTGCCATTCATGCGATTGCTGATCGATAGACTCGAGACCATTTTCGAGTCCACCTTAAGATTTGTGAGGCCACTAAAGAGTTTTGGGAAGCCTACTACGAAGTGCAAAGCATATCCAACCTAACCTAGCACAGGTTTTAGTACTAACACGAAGTAGGATTTGACATCCCTAGAGAAACATAAACCGAACCTAAATTAGAACTGCAGAGTGAAATCATATTTGGAGATCCGACTTGGATCTTGTACGTCTATACGAAACTGAGGAGGAGCTTTCAAACTTCTTCATAAATGATTACATCAAGGAACCCGAACTATATTTCTCTGAAGTGGATGACCTAGCTTGTTTAGTGGGCTCCACTTTTTTTTGAGAATCTAGATAATCGACCTAGATTCTAAGTTTGATTTCTAGATGTATTTCCTTTTACATCATCATTATCGGTGATATTTGTAATAGACTAAATAAGTGGTAGACATTTGATCACATATTTTCATATATCTTATGTTATATCTCATTGTCATAAATAAGCTTAAATTTTTTAAAGAAGGTCAAAATCCACGTAAGGGAGTCCTTTGACTTCTAGGAACTTTCCTTTCCGGAAACCCACGTATCCATATTACTAATCACATCTTGTGCAATGTCTATGATTGTAGATTTGTTCAAAGGCCAGAGCATGATCCATTATTCATGGAGTGAAACAATCGATCATCCATCACCATCATCCATGAGATACCTTGGAAACCCTACCATGTTTGAGGTTGATTTAGTTTTACCCCTGGTATTATTAACTAAACTTTAAAGGAAAAATTGTTATCAATAACAACAACACCATAAACTTGCAATGGAAATCAAAGTTGCACAATATACCTATAGAAATGAGAGAGGAAAAATGAAAGTAACCAAAATGATTCTAGGAAACATAATTATCCACAAAACATAATTTGATTATTCCAAGAACTTGGATGATGCATCATTACAATAAGAAGAGGAAGAAGCTGCACTTACAAATTTTGAAGGAAGGCTTGAAAGCCTCTAAATTAACAACAACTCAGCTTGTGAAGAGAGGTGAAGCTCGGAAAAAGATTCTAACTCTTCAATTTGGCATTCCTTTTACATTTATATAAAAATAAACTAAGGAGAGAAAGAAAGAAGAAGAACTAAAAATTAGGAAAAATTGTAGTAGATGAATTAATCATGTTGTTGGCCATGCTTTCTAGTGCATTTCATACTTGATTGCATCATCAATTTTACATGGGAAAAAACTTCCCCATTATTCTCTCATAAATTTAAATGACCCCATTTAATTGAAAATAATATTTTAATAATTTTTGAAAATCACCCCGATGTGCTTTGTAGGGTCGACGGGGTGTCATTTTTCAATAAGGGGTTTTTGTGATTGACTTTGTAAATGGCTCACCAAAGTTCGCCGAGCTGGCTGGTGAGCCCCTCCTAACTGTGAGTTTTGGTGAGAACTTGTTTTATGTGGCGGTTTTTGATTGATCCCCACCGCAATTTGTATTATAAGATTTGTATTTAAATTAGTTGGCCACTTGAATGCACCTTGGCAAGCCATTTGAAACACCCTCTCGAGTACATAACTCTCCACTCCATGTTTCACATTGAATTACCGAGCCAACATCGCTTGCTTTTTTAAGCTCCATGCGTCTGTTGTCTTCCACATTGGGCACCCCACCATGTTACTCGGTCAATGACTCGGCATCAATACTTTTCTATGCTTTTCCAACACTAGGGTGACTCAACCAACTCACCATGTGGTTCACATTTACTACTGTAAACCCCTTCCAATGTATTCCACATCTTATCTTCCAACACCTTTACTCAGTGGATGATTCGGCATTACCCTGAACACCTCACTTTGGGATCGAGATTTGGAAGAACCCAATCACCTAACACCAAACTCGTATGAGATCCCCGAACACAAAGTCTGGATTTGAAGTCTGATTTTTAGACTTCAGATTTTGAGAATTAGCATTTTAGAACTCCCCACTTACCTAGCATTGACTCGAGCCATTCCAAACTCTAAAGGCCCATTTCCCCAAAATCTGAAATGCCATTCCTTCTCTAAAATCCAAATATCTTCGATGTTCGTCTCTCGTAACTCACCTCTATGTGACAAAATTTTCTTTAATTCACTCGAGCTTAGCTCCTCCAAGTTCGAACTCATCAAGGTTACATTAGCTCGAACACCATCAAATGCCTCACCCCGAGCTCCCGTGAATGATTCTCCGAGAGTCAAGCTCCAAATCCATTCAACAATATAACTCAGCCTACACATTTCTGTTTGTTCTACCTCGATCTTATCTCCTAACTCCATGACGAGTTAACACTTCATGATTTCCCAACCTTTTGCGGGCATTAGATCAATTCTATTTTTTCCTCCTACCGAATCCAACCCCTCACAATGACATGTGCTACATTCCTTGACGTGCAAGTGCCTCGGCTCGATCACTCGAATGTTGACTAGTTCTGTGGAGTGAATCGGTCTTTTGTTTGAGCAACTCGCTAAAATTTAGATGGCTCGACTCATTCTAGTGGTGTTGAACCACATCCATTCCCGAAATTACCACCGATACAACATCCATCTCTCGGACCTACCTTTCATGTTCTTCCGAAGTTCCCAAGCTAATATTTTGGATCTACACCTATATCTGCACTTTGCCATGTCCTTACCGACCCAACCTTGAGCTCTTCCACAAGCCAAGAAAATTTGTCTCACCTAGTCATCCACCTACTTATCTTCTTGCATGCCTCTCCATGGCTCATCCTTTCAAGCTTGAAAGGTTCCTCTAAAGATATTAACTTTTTTTTTTTATTGAGGGTAAATTGAGGGTGTTTGAAAGGACCCACATCCTTGTACACATGAGGATTTTTGAGAGGATCCACAACCTGGTTACAATGAAGGGGACCACTATTAGGAACCCAATTGAAGCAACCATGAAACCGTAATGAAGATGCAGTGACCATCGACAATGATCGCAGTGAGTGGGACAACTATTAGAAGCCACGGCGTCGGCGTGCAAGAGGAGCAGCCACTAGGATCAGCAGCAAGCGGAGTAGCCACAAGTGTCAGCAGCGAGAGGAGCAGCCATGACCGCAGCGAGAGGAGTAGCAACAGTGAGCGGAGCAGCCACCAGCGTCAGCAGTGAGAGGAGAAGGAGCCACCAGCATCGACAACGAGAGGAGCAGCCACCAGCGTCAGCAGTTAGGAATAACCACCAGTGTCAGAACAAGCAGAGAAGCCGCCTCCAGCGGTGAAACCACCTCCGAGGAGGATCATGCCTCGGGGGGATTTGAACTGGGTGGGCAAGCACACAACCATGTGACTTGACCGCACCACTCCCACCCCATCGGCCCAAAGATATTAACTTGACTCAACATTTATTCCATGTATTTGAGCTACGTCTACAAGTGGCCCTTGAGAAAATCACGTGTTCTTTCACATGTCCGAGTTTTTCCATATACTTCACCTTGCAGATCCATTTCCTACTACAAATGATACCAAGCTAAGGATCATCACTCCATCATGTATACTCGATCAATAACAATATCCCTACATATTTTTGATCTCTAAACCATTCTCTATGTTGAACCATTGTCGAGTTGATCCGGTTGGGTAAGGTAATCACTCCACACGACCGGTCTGCACGAGCTTGCCTACAGCCCCTCGCACTAATGTTCCCTGTCATTTATTTTGGGCTTGATGCTCATGCACCAAGTTTTCCATCAACTCTTCCCCACGTAATGACCATCCTAGCTTTCCAAGGCATTCACAACCTCGCCTAAGCTATCATAACAACTCGGTCTCAATTTCTTCTTCTATCACTCAACCAGCTCGCCTATGAGCATGACAAGCTAGTAAGCGAGATATTTAGCTCAACGAACCGATTCAAGTCATTTTTGCATATTTTCGCCTTTTTTAATTTCCTAGAATTTTAAGGATTAATGGGCCAAGGAAATTGAATATAGTGCCTTCTCAGACTAGTTACACATTTTTCCATTTTTGTTCATTTTGAGTGGATGTGGGCTGCTGAGAGGCTATGTTCATACTCTGGAAAACCTAAGACCCGGAAAAGAAAATAATAGAAAAATATGGTCCTAACATTCCCAAAACACCGTAAATGTTCCCAAAGAAAAAAAAAAATTGTAGGCCTCAAGTTATCCTTGAAGCCCTTTGCGGTCCTAGGGTCCTATTTACCCATGTTGTCCAATTCTACCCTAAGGGGTGAAATTGGATAAAAAGAACCCCATCTCCATTATATCCCTCTTCTTCTACACCACTTTACTCATTTTAAGAATATTTGAGAGCAGTCTCGCTTGCGGTAACTATAGGTGAACCTCCCATCTCATTCGCATAACAAGACATCCCCACATCGAACCAATCTTCACCTTCCCTGGAATCAATCATGTAAAAATTACTTCCTCCATCAGCCACAACACCACCTTGAACCTTTATTATAAATAATTTTCATCCCTAACAAGGGTGATTCTTCATAGACTAAATCCAAAACCCTTGGTACCTTTCCTCAAAGGTCACTTTCATGGCCTCATAAGAAGATTGACATTCCTCCAACCAAGACCAAATCTACATCATCTATTTTAGGGCTACATCCATCTATCCTAGGACCACCTCCTTCATCATGATCAATCAACCAATCAAAATCCAAACATTCTGATTCCCTCCTAGGACCAGTTCCTTCATTGAAATCACGTCCACTTAACAATCATTCTAAGCCTAAATAATCCATCATTGCTTCTTCTTCTAGAATATCGATCACAACCAAAGCACCAAGACCTCGACATAATCTACCCTCATCCTCACCACCCACACCATCTAAAAATACCCCTCATAACACCTACATCGAATATTATTCGAGAGGTCCTCCAACATTTACTCCAAATCTCCACAATCAAGCTTACACCCATCATGGCCTTTGACCCAAATAATATGAAACCCTCATGGTTCAATTCCCACCACATCTACACTTATCATCGTACTCTCGAGTCATGACTTGGAACATTGTAGGGCCCTTTAAACCACAGTCTTTATTATTATTAAGAGAGAATACCTCCTTAATTATTGTCCTTCTCCATCTACCATTTAATCCACACCCCATCTAACTCCTTTTACCGCATCTCCATCCATCCAACTTCCTAGGTATATTAATTCATCCACATCATCCCTTATCACTTGACACCCGACGAGGGTCCTCCCTTTTTCATCGATATTATTTTCCTTGTGACAAAGACACCCCTATGATCCACTTCAGTTACCAGCGTTATTTTTATCCATCGTCGAGAGATTATCTTCCCTTGTTATTTGATCCTTTAACATCTTTCTTCTTATCAACACATCCTATCCCCTTCGATTCATCCTCCTACATGCTAAGGGGAATTCATTATAGGATCAGTATGTTCATGGATTGGTTCCTCTCCATACTGACATCATCTTATCTTATCTAGCTCATCTCATCTGATCTTATCAGCCAATGTATCTATCATCTCCCCTTTTAAGGACTACTTTAGTGGCCATATCTATGCTTCCCTTGGGAGCACCATGGCTTTACCTAAAGACTACCATTTTGGCCATATTTATGCCTATCTTAGAGGCACCATATTATCATCCAAAATCTACCATTGTGGTCATAGTTTTCCCTCCCTTAGGGGACCATCTCTTTGTCTCGTTAGGGAGGCATATTTTTATTCCTTAAGCATTTTTATTTTTTTCACTCTTCTATAAAGATCAAATCCTTTACAATCTTCCTTCCTATCCTAACGTGACTTCAATGTTGTAAACCTTGTTTTTAAATTAGAATGTTACTACTCTAGAAAGGAGTCAATGTGGAAAGTTTTCTGTTATCTCTTGAAAGTGCACCTTGTAGAGAGGTGGCTGCGGGTTTTCTAAACTTGCAAAATTTGTCTCTCTTTCATAGATACTGATGGAAACACCTCGGGTATGTGGGTATAACTATTTTGAGGTGAGTCTCATTATCAAGGTCGATTCCTTTTTGATGTATCCTAAATTGATTTTCTATGGTTAAGGGTAAAAAAATATGTAAAATAAATAAAGCGAGGTGATACACCAAACATATATGAGGGCTTTGGTGAGTATATGCACAATTGATATGAGAAGGATTTCTTGATGCATGAGCCAACAGTTTTCTATGATTATTTAAGGGAAAAACTTGGTGGTACTAAGGGAAAATATCACAACAACATTAATAAGTTAACATGCACATTAAAATTTAAGCAGAATGTACTGATATTGCAGTAGGGTAAGATGATTGGTCAGGGAATTTGCATTCACAAGACTAACAGAAACATACACAAGCTACAAATAATTGGTAAGGCAAGAAATTACTTCACACTCAGAAGGCAAAAATTGTAGAATGCTTCAAGTACTTCTATCAAAAATTCCTCTTGTGCCTTGCCAAGGCACATAATATATAGCAAAATAAATTTTTCCCACCCTTCTTAAAAATAGACTAAGGTTGTACTTGCCCACGCATCCTAATTTTATCCTTTATTTAATAATAAATAAAGGGATAAAATAATAAAAATTAGTATAAGAGGCATTAATAGCCTTTGATTACATCTCGATCAACTAAAGTTGACTTTTCTATTCTTAAAAACGTTGGGTGAATAATTTTCCAAAAATAGGATTGTTTGCTAGCAAGTCTCTCTCCATGGGCATGCAACCTTGTCTCCTTATATGTTATGTCTTCTTGTGAAGCATGAAAAAAATCAACTCCCTATTTGTGAGTAAAACAATTGCAATACTTATAATATTTTGCAAAAATTCCATCCACACACTCATTTGATGGAGACAAAATCCATGTGTACATGTTTCCTTTTCTCCTTGCGGCATGTGGGGCCACCTTGCATTTGATCTTTGGTCTCATTTGGTTTGGCCATATTGTGGACTTTAGAAAATATCATGGTTTTTTACACATTGGGTAATATATATTCCATACTATAGTTACGCCAGTCTTCCCTTTTGATTAACATACATGTTGTCATATCCCTTTTTTGTGGCATTTGCATATTTGATAGTATATAGTTATAAACTTCACCTTTTCGGTGATCATTGATGGCATAATTTTGTCGACATTTGGTATGTTTTAGAGCTTGAACTATGTTTGATTTTGACATTTGAAAGTAATGATTTTTTTTCATCATGGGTTGGCCCCTTTTGCATGATGACTCACCCTCCACATGCATTGTCGGTGGCTTATATAACTCAGGTTGAGTTTCTTTGATAATGAGTGATTAATCTTGGTCGTTGATTTTATCCTTGATTTACGATGCATTCGATGTCGATCTTTGATTGTGAGTTAGGTTTAACCTCGCATTAAATGTGGCTAGTGTAATGACCATGGTTATTTCTTTGATCCTTGGAGCTTGATCCTTGGCATTCGATCTTCATCCTTCTGATCTTGAGCCATTGATTATTGACTCTTGGTAAGTTAGGTTAACTGCCTCTTGATTTTCATGGTAAAGTGAGGCATGACCCTAATGATGATTTCATTTGGATTTTCACTATAGGTGAAGCCCTCGGAACTTATTTTTTTAAGCCATTGTTTAAAGATTTTGAGCTTTGGTGACCTTTGAACCATTTGGTCCTCTATATAAATCTATCATTTTCTAATGGCCTCCATTATTTGGTTCATAAGATTGACTCTATTTAGAGCTATTTAGAATTTATGAAGGTGCCATTGTTGATTCAAGCTCTATCTTCTCTTTTCGGGATCTCTGAAAAATGGTTTCTTTGACACAAATTCATTTTTTTCTCTTGAAACTCAGTTTTATGATTATCATGGGGCCTGCCAATGTTTGGAAATTTGAGCTCTTGATCACTTTTTCTAAAGTTATAAAAGGGTTAAGGCTTCACACACTTGTGTAATTTCTTTGTTCTTGGGATCTCTATGGTCTATCGACCGCCATGATTTTGAAATATCTTGGAGCCATATTGTTTGGTCTTGCATTCTTCTTGATGAAGTTTGTAGTACTATTGTTTATTATCCTAAGTTTTGAAGTCTAGTAAGTTCTTGTCTACCACATGGTACTTCATTTTCGTTATCACTCTGCTTTTAATTTGATTTCTTTTCTCTATGATATCTTTCGATGACTTTGGTCATTTTCGAGTTGAACTCATTTCTAGGTTTTCTCCTTTTAGCTCGAGCTTGATGATATCTCAAGGGTTTTCTCAACTTTGATTTAATCTAGTAAGTTTTTTACTTGTTTCTCTGACTTGGTACCCATTAATGGGTCTGTGATTAAAACATGGATATGTACATTTTTCTTTATTCAAATTTTGAGAGATATTTGTTTTAAATCATATCTTTGTTGTGAACCTTGGTGATAACATTTTTGAAGCTCTTGAGTTTAAGCTAAGGATTCTATCTCCATTTCTTTTCTCCTTTGAATGAGTTTCTTATACTCCAATTTTTCTCATACTATAAATTTTATAATATTGGTGGCTTTTGTACTATGCAAGCTTGACTTGTTTCTATGAATGAATCTCTGTATGCTAATAATTTACACCCAAACTGGGTTTGTTTATTTCTTGAATATATTCTGCCAAAAAATTTCTTATCATTGAGTTGCAATGTATGTCTCAATATGTAACCTATCAACTCTAGATGAGTGTCGAATTACACCATAGATAGATATCTGGGTTCTTTTGTTGTCCTTCATTTTGTAGAAGGGTTCATTTGATTGAATTTCTTTCTTCGTTGTTATCTCTCTAATACTCTGACTAAAAATTGATTATTCGGGCTTTGTAAGGTTACTTTGTGTTTCCTCTTTGACTCAAGAAACTGATAATTCATTCTTCCTTTGATTGTTCTCATGAAATGATGATAGCTGTAGCATGCCTTTTGAATTTGAGGTTTGTAAGATGTGCTTAATTCAATGCTAAATTGAAACTAAAAGTACTCTAAGATGAGTAAATATGGATCTTCTGATTTTTCTATTTTGTAATCCCTCTATTCTAGATCTCTGTTGAGATACCAAAATTTCCTTTCCAAAATAATTCCATCATTCTTTTCCTTGTCCTTCAGAACTAGAATAGTGGTTTTTCTTTGATGATTGCCTCAACTTATTGCACTACTGATTATGAAAACACCATCTTTGAACTTGATGAGCTTTGAATGTTTTCTAAAAACTTTATCCAATGTTGAGAATTTTTCCTTTCTAGAGATGTATTTTTTCTTGTTATGAAGACACATGTGACTATACTCTACAAGTGGTATTGGTTACATGAAAGGATTAATCATTTGAAATGTGAATTCTACTCGTTAAGTTCATGATATTACAGTTGTATACTTTCTTAGTCATCACTTGTAGTAACTATAGTTGCATTCTTTGATTCTGAAGTTGATTCTATAATGAAAACTGAAACTTAAGATGTCTTTGGTATCTTGTAAGTGGCTTTTTGGAAGTTATAAACAATTATTTATCTACTGCAACACCATTTATAGGCATAAGTATTGATTCAGATGCTTTGTGTAAATATAGTAACTTTATTCTTTTACTTAGATACTTTATTTCCTTGATAGTAGGATTTCTAGCATTGCTGAAAATTTTGAAATGTTGATTTTACATGGCAAAGCCTTGGAAAAAATTTTCTAGAAATTTCTCTTCCTTCCCTTTTTAGTTGTAGTAGTTGTATTTTCTTATTCAGAATACAAAATTTAACACTTTTCTGTTGAAGTTGATTTGTAGTTTGGAAAATGAAACATGATAACTGTTATCTTGATCATGGCATGATTTTTTTATTTTCTGTATCACTTTCTTTATTTACATAATCATTTTAAAAGCATGTAATAGTTGAAAACAACATGATGAAAAGTTGTAAATGTCCATTTTACATGGCGAATCCCTGTCAAAATTTTCCCAAAATCTTCTTTTCATTTTGTTTCAGTTGTAATCCTTTCTTTCTAGTTAACTTCAGCTTCTTGAAATCTAATTCTTCCTCTTTTGTTGCAAACTAAAACATGTATTTCTATCTTCCAGTCTCTCTTTTGTATCTGTAACTTCTTCCATTTGTAAGAATAGTTATTGAACTTTGAGTTACATTCTTCCTTCTTTCCAACATGTACTTATGACTTGTCTATTTCTTTATGGATGCAACTGTACTGCACACTTAAGAAAATAGTTAGAAAATACTTAGGCCTTTTGGCCTCTCTTATGTCCATGTTTTTCTTCTCTTCTTTTCTTTTTTCTCTTTCTGAGTGAATAAAGCATGTATGCATTTTGATCTTCAAGTAGAATATATATCCTATTATTAGAGATTCATATGCATGAATTAGGACAGTCTAGGAATATGAAATGATCCCTGAGCTTGTAACTGATAGTTATCCTTTTCCTCTTTTTAGGTATAGTGGCTTCTACAATGGAGATGAAGAAAAAAGCTAGAAATGGAGATGCTTCAATCGAAGAAAAAACCCCAAGGAAATGATGGGTTCACTCATACTCCTTTACTTTCTCTTTCATGCATGTGTACCTTTTATTTTAGTAGTTGTACTTTACTTTTCAGTTACATCCCATGGCTTGTGTGGGAAACATTTGAAAAATTCCTTATGAATAAAACATTGAATTATGTAAATGAGTTGTATATTTCTTTCTGCATTTTACTTTCGTATGGATTGTATGATGAACTAAACAACTCAGTAATATAATTGAATGTCTTAATCATGAAGGAAAGAATTTAGAAAACCTGTAACATCCAATAATGAACTCTGATTTTTGCAATCTGCACTTATGTTTGTTGTTCCAAAACTTTACACTTCACCTATTCTGTAATTGGATGTCCTCATCAAGACAACACAGTTGTCCTTTGGGGCCTATGTTTTTTTTGTTGAGGATAGTCATGAAATTGCAGACTATGTGATTTGTTACATTTTGTAATAGCACACATAGTTCTGATTTCATGTAATCTTTTAAATAAATCAGCTAGTAATGACATAATCTGAAAAATCTCCCTAGCTTAGGTATACTTCACCAATGCTATCCATCATAACAAAGTTTTGAGTTGCCCATTTCTACACAAGTGCAGAAATTATCAACATTTTTAGCGATCTTGTGGGGAAAGCTGCCTTGCTAGCTTATATACTAGTGCTTGCTCTTGTCCATTGGGCATGGAGTCCAAACATGTAACCAAAATCTACCTTCCGAAAGGTCCAACCCTTCCAAAACAAACTAAAACTGGGAGAGGATCTAGTAAGACCAGATCACGTGCATGAATGCACTTATTGAAAGGAAAAACAATGCAATGTGTAGAAATGCACTTATTGAAATGGAAATCCTACTCTAATAATCACTATAAGATTTTCAATAACAGTGTTTGAGAAACATACCATTCATAGGAATGGGGAGTTCCTCTCCATTCAACTTGAAAGATGAAAAGCATTGTGTTCTTTGCAAGATGAAATCATGTAAGGACCACTCAGATTGTATCAAACTTTGTGTGTCTTCCTGGTTTTGCATGATCAACATCCCACTTTAACACAATATCTCCTTCATTGAATATTTGAATTTGGCTTTCTTATCAAAAGTCTTCTTCATCTACTTTTGATTCTTTTCCATATTTAAATGAGCTTGATCTCTTAGCTCTTGTAATTCCATTAACTCTGCATAATGAACCTGCAATGGTTCATTCTCAAGTAGCTCCATTTGATGCAACAAATCTAATGCAGGTAACTCAACTGAAATAGGCATTCTTGCTTCTTTTCCATACACAAGTTTGTATGGTGAATTACCAACTGATCTTTTAGGAGTCACCTATCAGCCCAAAGTGTTGAATTCAACATTAGATGCCAAGCTCTTTGATTATCTTTGAGTGTTCTTCTAATGATCCTTAAAATATTTTGTTAGTACTTTCAGCTAAGCCATTACCTTGTGGGTAATAATTAGATGAAGAGCTTAGATAGATTCCATGGTTGATAGCCCAATCTATTATCTTAGCACCAAGAAATGCTAGAGCATTATCTGATATGATAGTTGTTGGAACACCAAATCTGTCAAACTATACCTTCATAAAAGGATAGTATTGAAGTTTCATTAGCATCTTTCAAGGCTATTGCTTCAGTCCATCATGTAAAATAATCTGTAGTAGTTAAGATCCACTTATGTCCTTGTGAAGAAGGTGGGTTTATCATGCCAATAAAGTCAAGACCCCACTGCATAAAAGGTTGATCAACTGAAATAGGTTGTAAAGGAAATGAAGCTAAACATTCTTTTCCAACAAAGAAAGCACATTTCTTACATTTTCTAATCCATTCAAAACAGTCCTTGAATATGCTAGGCCAATAGTAACCAGCTTTCATAATTTTTAAGGTTGTGGTACATGCTGAGAAGTGACCTCCTACAGGTCCTTCATGGAATTCTGATAGTAATTTCTGAATTTTATCATAGTCAACACATCGCAGCAAGATTCCATTTATATCTCTTTTGAACAACACACTATCAACAAAGAGATAGGGAACAACTTGTAATCTAAAATATCTTCATTTATTCTTATCCATACCTTCTGGATAGGTGCCATGCTATAAGTAGTTAACCAAATCAGTCATCCACCTTGATTCTGGATCTCTTGAGCAAGTTCAGGTTGCTGATTTTCTTGTTGGACCATGATGTTTGATTGTTGATACACAATTTCAGCATGTTGTTTTGAATCTTTGGGTTATGTGCTTGTTGTTTTTCCATATCAGCAATTAGATGTTCACATAAACCTTTACCTCAAACTATCTTAGCAACCGGATATCAACATCATATTCCATAACCTTCGTTATCTAGCCTTGCTTTTTCTCATTCAATTCTTTATTTAACAAGAAAGATTTCACACTTGGATGAGAAACAAGAACATGAATTTTATTATTTGAAAGCATGTACTTAAAATTATTTAGTCCTCTGACTATTGAAAGTACCTATTTTTCAAGAAATGTGTACCTTGTTTCGTAATCATGCAAACTCTGTCCAAAGAAAGAAATGGCTGCTCAATATTCTCATCATTAACCTGAGTTAAAATAGTTGAGATTGTTTCAGCTCCTGCAAGTGCATACATTGTAAAATCTTTATCAAAATTTGGATTTGTAAGAGTAGGAGCCTGAGAGATAGCTATTTTGATTGCTTCAAAACCTTCTCTCCCTTCGTTGGTCCAAGAGAACATTTTCTCTTTCTTTAACATAGTTGTTAATGGTTTAACCAATGCTGCAAAATATGGAACAAATCTTCTAACAAAGTTGATTTTTCCAAGAAAACTTTGTAATGCCTTCTTATGATGAGGCAATGATAGTTGTGATATAGCTTTGATTCTGAAAGGATCAATTGCTAAACCTTTCTTAGAAACAATATGGCCAAGTAGTTTACCTTGATGTACTGAAAAGATAGACTTTTTGGGATTCAAAGATATTCCAAATTGCCGCATAACTGAAAAGTCTGCCTTAAATGCATTAGATGTTCTTTAGAATCTTTTGAAAATACAAGTAACATCATCTAAATAAACAAGGATGCATTTATTTAATAAGCTATGAAAAGCCATGTCCATTGCACATTGAAATGTTGCACCGACATTTGAAAGACCAAAAGGCATTCTTTTGTAAGCATAAGTACCCCACTTGGTGGTAAAAGTTGTTTTATATCTATCTTCTTCTTGGACTAAAATCTGATTGTATCCGTTGTAACCATCTAGAAGAGATAGTCTATCTGAACCTGAGACTGTTCTCAAAATTTGATCCATATTTGGTAGTGGGTAATGATATTTTAATGATGCTTTGTTAAGATCTCTGAAATCCACACATAATCTAATTTCTCCATTCTTCTTCCTAACAGGAACAAGATTTTCTACCCAACTTGAATGCTTAACTGGAAAAATAATTCTGATTCAATCAACTTTGATAACTCTTTCCTCATAAGAGGTTCTATTCTAGGATTTACAGGCCTTTGTTTCTGCCTAACTGGTTTAGAATTTGGCTACAATTCGATGGTATGTTGTGCTAAACTGGGATCAAACCCTTTCAGGTCTTGGTATCTCCAAGTGAAAACATCTTTAAATTCTTTGCAAAGATTAATAAATGATTGTTTTTCAGTTGAGGAACATACCTTTCCAAGGAATAAATTTTTCCTTCATCAACTGAAATCTCTTCATAGTTATCAACATGAGTTGACATCTTAGTTTTGTCTTTTCTTAATTGATCATTAGTATTGAAGATGTCTTCCAATGTGACAAGACCTCGAGGCAATTTATTTGTCTTTAGTTGAACAATCTGGTCACCATATAAATGTTGTAATTTATCCTGATTTAATGAAAAATTCAGCTTCTTACTACAAAAACCTACAGATTTGATCATCACTTTCAAAAACCTTCCAATTTGATTCATTATCAGGTATAGAAGGCCTGACAATTAGCTTAATATGGGGCTGAATTTTTTGTTTTCTATATGTTCCAAGCACTTCGAAACTAGCACCAACCAACTGCTTGCAAGTCTGTCTGCATGCTTGTTTTCAGTTCTAGGGATAGACTGAATATTAATAGCATCAAAATCTTCCATTAAGTCTAAAACTCTATGTCTGTAAGATTTCATTAATGGATTCTTACAAACATTAAAATTCTTTACTTGATTGATAACCAACTCAGAATCACCAAAGATTTGTAATGTGTTGATACCTCTCTTTCTGGCCCAAAGTAAGCCATGAATTAATGCTTCGTATTCAACTACATTACAAGTGCATGTAAATTAGAGACTCAAAGATGAGAAATACCTTTCGTTTGTTGGGGAAGTGAGCATCAAACCTGCTCCATGTCCTTTCTTGTTCTTAGCTCCATCAAAATGAAGCTTCCAAATCCCTTCGCTGAATTTTCTATTTTGGACAACAAGGGAAGTGGTGTATTTTCTTCATGCATACAATATACACCAAAAATATGTTCTTCAACTTCCTTAAAAGGATCATGGGCATGTTCTTCAACTATTTTTTCATCCATAAACATGTTAGAAACACCCTCTAATGTTGAAACTTGAGCTACATCATCGAAATCAGATTGATCTAATGCTGAATAATTGGCCACTGCATTTGGAGAATGAGGCTCAATGTGAAATCTAGCCAATGGTTCTGAATTGATAGTAACCTTAGTGCCATAACATGTAGTGAAAATAAGAAGGACCAATCTGAAGAGAGATAACCTCCTATTTTCGCTGTAAAATCTCTAGATAAGCACAAAGCAAAATATGGAGGTAGATCCACAACAAGTAACATCTTATAGAATAGAAACATTTGGGCAAGCGTGTAATGTTACCTCTAAATTTTTATTACACCAACTATATTAGTTGTAGTCCCATCAAGTTGTAAAACACTCTTTTCTGTAGGCTCATACTGGCCCAATTTTTCTGCAATTGCTTTTGGCATAACTGTGCTACTTGCACCACTTGTCCACCATGTAGTTATGAACTAGATTTTCTCCAATAATCAGTGATAGATAAAATGGTGGTGGTTTCTTTATATCATGAGCATTTAAAACTTTTTGAACCATCCATTTAACCTCTTTCATGTGGTCTTGATCAAGTGTTCCAAGGACCATGTCTGCCTTTTGAACTTCCTTTTCTGTTGTTTTGGAAGAAATTTGCAGCTTAGCTAGTTCATGAGAAAGCAAATCCTACTATCCTGGAATACTTAGAGCATCCCACATCGAGATGTTAACATTATGTTTTTCATTACATCAATGATGTTAAAAGAAGCAACCATTTTAGAGATAGATTCAACTGTTTTAGCATAAGCCTTAGCAAAAACTGATTCTGCTTCAGCAACTTTAGATATCTGAGGAATAAATAATCTTCTTGGATCAAGGTTGTAGTTGTTTTTGCTGCTCTTTACCAGCTGAAACACTTGTTTTCTTTGTGGGAAAACAAGACTATTAGCTGGTTTTGGGGCTGTAGATGTTGAATTATCAGTGATCAGTGGGTAGAACAGGTCTATTTTGTTGTTTTTAATTTTTAGTAGCCTTTTCTTGAGCTCTAGTGGTAACTGCAATGAAATCTCCTCATTGAAAGCTGACCAAATTCTATTCAGGTGCTTTCTGAACATGACTTTCTTGCTGCCCACTCTCCATTTGAGGCATGAACAATGCTTTAGATTGAGGTTGTGCAACAAGATTCAAGTTCAGAAAAACATTTGGGAAAATTAGCAATTGAATGAGGTTGGTTGCAAGGTTGGCACCACTCTTCTATAGCCATGTTAACTAGAACTAAAGCATTAGATGTACTAGGAACATTTGGATCAAATTGTCTTTGCTGATAAGGCTGCCTATAATTTTGATTCTGTTGGTAAGGCTTGCCTATTTTGTTGATTTTGTTGATAAGGAGCCTGATAAGGTCTACTAGGTAATGCAAGTTTGTTTTCAATTGACGTCAGCTTATTTCCCATAGTTTGCAAAGCTTTAAACATATTTGGAGATGGGGCTGCAATAGTAGGCTCTACAATTGTAATAGGTTGTGGAATAGGGGCTAAATCTACCAAAAATGGCATTGAAGGCCTTGGTGCTAATTTTCCAGCTTGAATAAGGTTGTTTTCAGCTTTTATAGCAATGTCATAGGCATCAGGAAGAGTATCACCTCCCATAGATTGAATCATAGTTGAAATATCACTATTTAATGCTCTGAGATAATAAAGGAAAGCGTGATCAACTTGAGGCTTAACACTTGTTGGGATTCTTTCCCAAGTCCTAGAAAAATGGATGTTGAAGCTGGACATGTACTCATGAGGGGCTCTTTTAATAGTAGATAGTTGTTCTATGAGGGATAAATGGTCTGAATTATCTTGGAACTATTTCAGCAATTTTTCACCTAAGTCATCCCAAGTTCTTATGCTCCCAATCTCTAGGTTTCTATACCATTACAAGGCTTCCTTTAAAAGATGTAGCTAAAAGTCTTAAAGCTACATCTTCATGAGTGATATTATGGACTGCACATATGGCTGCAACATCTTTAATATGTTCAGCAGGTGTAACTTGATTTTCACCGGTGAATGATGGAAAAATTTTCATGGCAGCATTAGAATATCATGATAAACTAGAATTACTAATGGGATGCCATTAGTAAAGGGCACAAAATTTCTAGGTGGTTGAAGAGCCATTGGAAAAACTGGGATATTGATAGAAAAATTGATACGTGGTGAAGGAATATCAGGAGGAGGGTTATCAAAACTAGGTCTATTATAGGGTAATGTATTACCAACTCTTCTCCTTCTAGCAGAATTCAAAGGTAAAGAAACAAACTCAGGAGGAATTCCTCTTACCGATGATCTTGTAGTCACTTTAGGCATGGAACATGCTGCAATACTAGTCTGAAATCAGCTCTACTGGAGTCGCCAAAAGATCATAAAATATTTAGAATAAATTGCTGCAGCTTGCTCCTAAAAAGTAACTTTTAATTTACTATAAATCTGTTATAGATCTAGCTCTAGAATTTGTAACTTACATGTAGATCTGATTCGTTGTCCCACTGGGCATGCCAAAAATTGTTATCTCTCGAAAGTGCACCTGTAGAGAGATGGTTGCAGGTTTTCTAAGCTTGCAAAAATTGTCTCTCTCTTTCGTAGATACAATGGAAACACCTCAGGTCTGTGGGTATACCTATTTTGAGGTGAGTCTCGTATCAAGGCCGGTTCCTTTTTGATGTATCCTAAATTGATTTTCTGGGGGTAAGGGTAAGAAATAGCTATAAAATAAATAAACTGAGGTGATACACCAAACTTATATGAGGGATTTGACTGAGTATATGCACATAATTGATATGGGAAGGATTCTTGATGCATGAGCCAACAGTTTTCTACAGATTATTTAAGGGAAAAACTTGTTGTACTGAGGGAAAATATCACAACAACATTAATAAGTTAACATGCACATTAAAATTAAGTAGAAAGTTTTGATATTGCAGCAGGGTAAGATGATTGGTTCAAGGAATTTGCATTCACAAGACTAATAAAACATACAAGCTGCAAATAATTGGTAAGGCAAGAAATTACTTCACACTCAGAAGGAAAAAACTGGCAGAATGCTTCAGTACTCCTATATCAAAAATTCCTCCTTGTGCCTTGCAAAGGCACACAATATATAGCAAAATAAATTTTTCCCACCCTTCCTAAAAATAGACTAAGGCTGTACTCACCCATGCATCCTAATTTTATCCTTTATTTAATAATAAATAAAGGGATAAAATAATACAAACTAGTACAAAAGGCATTAATAGCCTTTGATTACATCTCAGTCAACTAAAGTTGACTATTCTATTTTTAATAAAAAGGGTGAATAATTTTCCAAAAATAAGATTGCTTGCTAGGCAAGTCTCTCTCCATGGGCATGCAACCTTGTCTCCTTCTCTGTTCTGTCTTCTTGTGAAGCATGAAAAAAATCAACCCCTATTTGTGAGTAAAACAATTGCAATACTTGCAATATTTTTGCAAAATATCCATCCACACACTCATTTGATGGGGACCACCTCCATGTGTACATGTTTCCTTTTCTCCTTGCAGTATGTGGGGCCACCCTTGCATTTGATCACTGGTCTCCATTTGGTTTGGCCACCTTGTGGACTTTAGAAATATCTTGGTTTTTTCCACCTGGGGTCACTTAATAAAACATGCCATAATATAGTTATCCACCTTGATTTTTGACATATTATAGTTACACCTTTTGATATTATACATGAAAACATGCTATCTTTCTACCATACTATTTGCCATGATTAATACATGCATATATGTCATACATTTCAGCCTTTACATATTTGATACTATATTTTAAATTTCACTTTTCGGTGATCATTGATGGCATAATTTGTTGGCATTTGGTATTTTGGAGCTTGAACTATGGTTGATATTTTGAAATTTGAAAGTAATGATTTTTTTTAATCATGGGCTGGCCCCTTTTGCATGATGACTCACCCCTCCACATGCATTTTGATGGTTCGTATAACTCAAGTTGAGTTTTTTTGATATACAATGATTAATATTTGGTTGATTTTTGTCATTGATCTCTGATGCATATTGATGACCGATACCATTGATCTTTGACTGTGAGTTAGGGTTTAAACTCTGCATTAAATGTGGCTGGTGGCAACTGACCGTGGTTACTTTCTTTGATCTTGGAGCTTGATCCTCGGCCTTAGATCTTCATCCTTGATGCTTTGATCATTGATGCTTCCTTGATGGTTGACCCTTTTAATGTTAGGTTAACTCACCTCTCGAGTTTGCATGGTAAAGTGAGGCTTGACCATAATGACTATTTCATTTGGATTTTCACTATGCGGGTGAAGCCCTGGAAAAAATTTTTTACGCCATTTTTGAAGCTTTGAAGCTTAATTATTTGGTCTTTGTGATTACTCATTAGTACCCTCTTGTATATTTTTGTTTATGGTTTTTAATGTTTCATTTTTGAGAAAGGTTTGAGCTTGGCTTTGTATTGGGGTTCGTCTTTATTGATGGCTATTTGATTTGAGTTCTCGATTTGATTCTTTCTATTTTTGAGGATTTATGTGAGGATTCTTTCCTGTGATTGATTTTTTCTCTTGAAACTCCTTTTTTGGTTTAAAAGGGCTGCGATGTTATGGAAACTGGCCACACTTGGTTCATGTGCATTTCTGCTGCTCTTTAGTTCTAAGTAAAATTTTTCTTTTTTTGATCTAAACGATTCAAATGGCTGCCATGGTCATTCTCTTTCTATTTTTAGCTTTGAACTATTTGGTCTTGCAAACGGTGATGAATTCAAGTAAGTTTTGATCTCTAAGTTTTTGTTATTTTTTTCATTTTCCATTTGCTTTGAAAATCGATGATTTACTCATTTTTTCCTTTCATTTTGTGATCTTTGGATGACCTTGGTGGTATTTTTGAGTTGAACTCATTCTAGTTTTGCTCTTTTTAGCTTTGAGCAAATTGATGATATTCAATTTTGATTCAACTTTATTTAATTAGTAAGTTTTTTACTTAAATATTTCTCGATTTACCCATTAATGGGTTTGTGATTAAAACTAGGATTTATACTTTCGAGATTGGTCAATTTTGTTTATTATGATATTTATTTTAAATCATCATCTCTGTTTTCTATAAACCTTGGTGAAATTTATTAAAGCTCTTGAGTTTAATCTAAGATTCTATCTCCATTTACTTTCTCCTTTGAATGAGTTTCTTTGTACTCCAATTTTTTCTTCATACTATAACTTTTACAATATTGGTGGCTTTTTTACTTGAAAGTTTGAGACTTTTTTATGAATGAATGTTCATTTTTGATAATTTTACACCTAAACCAAATGGGTTTGTTTATTTCTTGAATATCTTTCGCTAAAAATTTTCTTATCATTGAGTTGCAATGTATGTCTTCTTTGTAACCTATCAAATCTAGATGGGTTAATACACCATAGATGATTTGGGTTTGTTTTTTGTCCTTCCCTGTAGAAGGGTTAATGTGATTAAGTTTATTTTTTTCATTTGTGATTCTCTAATACTCTTCTTGAACATTGATTTTTGGGATTCGTAAGGTTACTTGGTGTTTCCTTTTGACTCAAGACATCGATAAATCATTCTTCCTTTCTTTATTTTCATGAAATGATTGATATTTGTAGTATGCCTTTTGAATTTTAGTTTGTACCTGTGTTTATTTAAATGTTAAACTGAAACTAGTACTTCTAAGATGGGTAAATATGGATCTTTTGATTTTTCTATTTTGTAATCCCTCTATTCTAGAGTAGAGCTCTCTATGTTGAGATACCAAAAATTTCCTTTCCAAAATAATTCCATCATTCCTTTCCTTTCCTTAGAACTAGAATAATTGTTTTTATTTGATGAAAACTCTCAAGTTTGATAAAATTGCTATAAAATTATGAAAACACCATCTTTGAACTTGATGAGCCTTTGTTTTGAAAATTTAAAAATCTATCATTGTTGAGAATTTTCCTTTCTAGAGATTGTTTTTTCTTGTTATGAAGACACATGTGACTCTACTCTGTCTTTGGTATTGGTTTGATCAAAAGGATTGATCATTTCAAATGTGAATTCTTCTCATTAAGTTCATGATATTGATGTTGTATACTTTTTAGTCATCACTTGTAGTAATAACTATAGTTGCATTCTTTGATCAAGTTGATTCTTTATTATGAAAAAAGAACTTAAGATAACATTTGTATCTTGTAAGTTTTTTGAAATTGTAAACAATTTTTTATCTATTTCTGATAACTATTTTTAGGCATAAGCCTTGATTCAGATGCTTTGTTGAAATATTGTAACTTATTTCTTTTACTTAGATACCTTATTTCCTTGATAGTAGTATTTCTTGCATTGCTGAAAAATTTGAAATGTTGATTTTACATGGTGAAGCCCTGGAAATTTTTTTTCAGAATTATCTCTTCCTTCCCTTTTCAGCTGTAGTAGTTGTATTTTTTGATTTAGAATACAAATGTAACACTTTTCTATTGAAGCTGATTTGTATTTGAAAACTGAAACATGATAACTATTATCTTGATCATGGCATGATTTTCTATTTTTCGTATCACTTTCTTGATTTACATAATCCTTTTAAAGCATGTAATAGTTGAAAACAACATGATGAAAAGTTGTAAATGTCCATTTTACATGGTGAAGCCCTGTCAAAATTTTCCCAAAATAATCTTCTTTTCATTTTGTTTCAGCTGTAATCCTTTCTTTCTAGTTAACTTTAGCTTCTTAAAATTTGATTCTTCCTCTTTTGTGAACTAAAACATGTATTTCTATCTTCTAGTCTCTCTTCTATAATGTAACTTCTTCCATTTTGCAGTTAATAAACTGAACTTTGAGTTACATTCTTCCTTCTTTCCAGCATGTACTTATGACTTATCTATTTCTTCTTGGCTGCAACCTGTACCTGCACACTTAAGAAAATAGTTAGAAAATACTTAGGATTTTTGGCCTCTCTTATGTCCATGTTCTTCTCTTCTTTTCTCTTTCTTCTTTCTGAGTGAATAAAGCATGTATGCAAGTTTGATCTTCAAGTAGAATATATCTCTGTTATTAGAGATTCATATGCATGAATTAGGACAGTCTAGGAATATGAAATGATCCCTGAGCTCGTAACTGATAGTTATCCTTTTCTTCTTTTAGGTACAGTGGCTTCTACAATGGAGATGAAGAAAAAAGCTAGAAATAGAGATGTTTCAATCGAAGAAAGAAAACCCCAAGGAAATGATGGGTTCACTCATACTCCTTTACTTTATCTTTCATGCATGTGTACCTTTTATTTCAGTAGTTGTACTTTACTTTTCAGTTACATCCCACGACTTGTGTGGAAACATTTGAAAATTCCTTATGAATAAAACATTGAATTTTGTAAATGAGTTGTATATTTCTTTCTGCATTTCAGCTTTTTGTATGGATTGTATGATGAACTAAACAACTCAGTAATATAATTGAATGTCTTAATCATGAAGGAAAGAATTTAGAAAACTGTAACATCCAATAATGAACTCTGATTTCTACAATCTGCACTTATGTTTTTGTTCCAAAACTTAACATTTCACCTATTATGTAATTGGATTTCCTCATCAAGACAACACAACTTGTCCTTCGGGGCCTGTGTTCTTTTGCTGAGGATAGTCATGAAATTGTAGACTATGTGATCTATTACATTTTGTAACAACACACATAGCTACAAATTTCATGTAATCTTTTAAATAAATCAGCAATAATGACATAATGAAAAAATCTCCCCTAGCTTAGGTATACTTCACCAATGCTATCCATCGTAACGAAGTTTCGAGTTGCCCATTTCTGCACAAGTTCAATCAACGGGTAGATGTGGATTCAGTCTTATTGGGTGGACCATGGTGTATTGGCAATATGGGTTTTTTTTTTTAAATGGTATCCGTGGTTAACCCTAATCTTGAGAATATACATACCATCCCCATTTGGTGTAGAATTCAGGGCTTCCATTGCATCTTTGGGATGATGAGATCCTTCTTCATATTGCTAGATCAATTGGTTCTCCAATCGGTCTAGATGGGCCTACAAAAAATAGATCCAGACTTGCCTTTGCAAGGTTTTGTGTCTCATCTGAAATGGAGAAGGAGCTACTGAATATATCATTCTTCAATCAAAATTTGGGGCATGGAAACAATCAATAGAATATGAAGCTTTTCAACTAAGATGCCATAAATGCCATAAATTAGGGCATTCTACCGAGAAAATGTCCAGAGATCAAGAAGCAACAAACTGATAAACCTCCTAACTATCCAGGAAGAACAAAGCCGAGAAAAAGATAGTAGAGGCTGAAATATCCTATTTGACCGATATAAATAGTGTTAAAAAGAAGAGGAAAGATCATAATACAAGGGATAGAGAAACAAAAGACCATTGCATGCATTTGAGACGGATCTTAAAATCAAAAGGAATAAAAAGGGTTTTAAGACCATAATAAAGAGACCACCGGTCTATATAAAATCTGGAGACCAAAAACCCCTGATGAGAAAGGGAGAAGAAGCTCCGAATAAAAAATAAAAAGATTAGACAAAGGTCCTTGAGAATAAAAATCTGAAACCGAACATGGAAGTGGATGAAGCAAATGAAAAAGTTTACATTCATCTAACCATTTCCAATGAAGAGGGGAGGAGAGGATTTCTCCCCTTCATCATGAATTGATAAATAGGAATAATCCATTTAAGAATGAAGAACTAAAGAAGATGCAACAAGATGAAGCTAAAGAACTCCTGGAATCCATAACGAAAGATCTTAATGATGATAAAGAGTTTACGAAGTGGAGGAAGTCATAGAAAATGAATACAATAGAGGATATCCTATAGCTCTACAGCTAGATTTTGATAAAGGAAAAGAAGAAGGAGAAATTACCCCAACATCGTCAAATATTATTTTTGAATGTGAAAAGGATCAGGATGGATTCATCACAATTCAAAGAAAAAAATGACATTTGAAATGCTTTGAAGAGATCCCATAATCGCTTTATAGTGATAAAAAGAAAAAAATAGGAAATTGGGAAGATTCCACTTTAAGAATCACCAGAGCTTTTGTAAAAAGAGTAGCAAAAGTTGGAGTTATCTATAAATAAGGAAGACCCTCCAAAAGTGATTGAAGGAAAAACGAGACTGAGAAAGAAATTGCAGATGGAACTCAAAGTCTTTTAAGCCATCCAACAACCATTTCCCCAATTCTTTTTAATGAATGTTTTATCCTAGAATGTCGGGGATTAAATGGTGGTCCTAAAAAAGAATGCTTAAGGAACTTCAAAGATCAAGTAGACTAAGTATCCTACTAATTCAAGAAATGAAAATGAATACTAAAGATATTGAAGAGTGTAAAAGACTTTTGGGAGAATTTTGCCTTTACCGCTTCGATTCTCAAGGGGCTTCTAGAGTTTTAGAGGTCTTAAGGACACTAAAAATTTTCATGGTAATGTGCTTTTATCCTCTCAAAATCATTTAGCTATAAATTTTAAAATTTTAGAGAACTCTAGTTGGATCCTCTCCAATATCTATGCTCCAAATACTATTAGTGGTGAGAGAAATTTATGGAAAGAGTTAGCTTGGTTTAGAAACAATTTTAAGGACTCTAATTGGCTGGTCATGGGGGATTTTAACACACCCCTAAACCCGAGGAGAAATTTGGAGGGTGCTCTGATTTCTCTGCTAGCATGGAAGATTTTGCTGATTTCATTTCTTATCTCAACCTTATGGACATTGAACTTCATGGTAATCAATACACTTGGTCTAACAGAAGAATTAGAGAAAATTTGATTCAGGTTAGATTAGATAGAATTTTGTCATTTCTACTAACTGGATCTTAAATAAGAATTTTCATCTATCCTCATTACCTAGAATCGAGTCTCACCATAATCCTATTGCTCTTAATTTTTTCAATTGGACAAAGCCTTTTCACTGTAACTTCAAATTTGAAAAGATGTGGCTTGAGCATGAGGATATTTTAGATAGAATTAAAGAATGGTGGATTTGGAATGGGGAAGGAACAACTCAATTCAGACTTCTTCGAAACTGAAAAATGTGAAACAAAATGTTAGAACCTGAAATAAAGAGGTTTTGGCAATATCTTTGAACAGAAAAAGAGATTAAGTGGAAAATGGAAGAGTTTGAGCTAAAATTCTCAATGAAAGGTATGAATCATGAAGATCACCAAAGAGAAAATAAAATTATTTCTGATCTAGACAATATAAATAGTAAAGAGGAAACCTTTTGGAGAATGAAATGTAGAGCTCTTTGGCTAAAGGTGGAGGCAGAAACACAATTTTTTTCATATGACCACCCTTAAGCATAGGGCTTGCAATGAATTTACTGAAGTCTCCAAGGGGAATGGTAGCATTACAAAGGATGCAAAGGATATTAAAGTTGAAGCCCTAAAATTCTATGAGAATTTATAAAGCGAGAACAATCCTTATAATGAAAAAGCAACCTCCTTTCTTTTAAACTCCATTCCTCACAATATGATTCCAGAGGAGATATTTAAGAGCCTTTCTAAAGTTGTCACCATCGAGGAGTTATAAAAAGTTGTCTTGTCTTTAGAAGGTGACAAGGCACTAGGTCCTAATGGATTCTCTACTAATTTCTTCCAAAAATGTTGGGATATCTACTCGAAGATTTGTTGAAAGATGTAAATGAGTTTTATCGAATTGGAAATCTCATTAAGGAGTTGAATAACACTCACATTGTGCTTGCACCTAAGAAGCTGGATGCAAAGGATTTTAAGGATTTTCAACCAATCAAGTATGGTTAATGTGGTCTACAGAATTTTCACAAAGATTTTAACCACTAGATTACAGCCTCTTCTAATTGAAATTATCTCCCAGTAATAGAGCAGCTTTATAAAAGGTAGAATTATCAAGGATGGGGTAATTATGGTCCATGAAACAATTCATTCAATGGATAAAAGTAGAAAAAGTGGGATGGCAATAAAGTTAGACATGCATAAAGAATTTGATAGAGTCTCATGGAAATTATGGATGAGGTACTAGCCAACTTTGGGTTTCAAAATAAATTTAGAAAAATTATCCAAGCTTTCATCTCTTCTTCTAGATTTTCAGTGGTTATCAATGGTGAACCCGTAGAATTTTTGCCGAGTAGTAGAGGCATACGGCAAGGGGACCCAATGTCCCCTCTATTTTTCATCATAATGGCTAATAGATCTAAGTCACTCTATCATAAAAGCTATATCCAAAGGTATGATAAAAATGATTTCAACCTACTTCTAACAATCGAGATCTCTTCCCATCGAAATTTGCTGATGACACTATATTGTTCCTTATGGCCTCCATCGGTGAAGAAAAGGATATCAAAACCATTCTCATATTTTATGAGGAAGGCTCGGGATAGAAAGTAAATTTTGATTAAATCTCGATATACTTCTTCAAGACTCCCCTTGAAAACCGAAAATAATTGCACTCATTCTTGGTTACAAAATCAACTCTCTTCTAGTTACTTATCTAGGAATCCCTATGAGTACTAGTAAGGTTTCTAATGAGTTCGGAATGATTTGCTTAAGATATTTCAAAAAAATTAGCTGGTTGGAAAGGTGTTATCCTCTCAAGTGCTGGTAAATGTTTATTGCTTAAAATCACACTTTAGAATTTACCCATCTATATCATGTCAATGTTCAAGACATCCCAAGATAGCAGATTGTGAATAGTATTAAAAAAATTCAAAAACAGTTCTTAAATTGAGTTGGAACAATCTTCTTCAAATCCAGGCATATCCTTTCTAAGGGTTGTAGATGGAAACTTTAAAATGGATAGGACATTGACTTCTGGTATGACACCGGTCTGACATAAGTTGGGATACCAATTTTATCTCCATAAAATATAACCTAATTAAAAACTATGGCAAGAAATTCAAAGACTATATTGAGAGGTCCTGGAAACAAAAGAACTGGAAGCAACTTACGGTTGACATGGAAAATATGTAGCCTACTATTTCCTCTCTACAGACTCATCTCTCCCTCATACCTATCAATCAACATGATAATAAGGATGAGATTATTTGGATAGACTCCTTTGATTGAGATTATTATGTTAAATTGAGTTACAACACTTTTTTGCTTCTATTGAAAGTGAAATTGATTGGAACAAGCTCTGGATGCCTGAGCTAACTCCTAAAGTAAATTTCTTCTGGTGGCTTATCATCAAGGGTAAGATTCTCACTAATGAAAATCTCATTAGAAAGGGTTTTATCATGCCTAACAGATGTTGCATGTTCCAAGAAGAAGCTGAAGACATCAAACACCTCTTTATACATTGTAAGTATACTTCTAAAGTTTGGCATCTCATTTTTGAGAATTTCAATCAGCAATGGGTTTTTCCTCACACTTGTCTTCAGGTTTGGGAACAATGGAACCCTCCTTATAAGCATTGTGTGATTAGGAGGTTATGGAAACTGGTTCTCCCTCACACCATGTGGAAGATCTGGAAAGCTAGAAATGATGTTATTTTTAGAAATACCAGAAAGATGTGTACAAAAGTTTTTAAAGAAATTGTCATTGTTGTGAAAGATAACATTGAAAGATTTAAGCCTCCTAAGAATAAAATTTATCCCAAGGAAGAGGAGCACATTATTTCTACTTGGAACATTTACACTGATAGCATTCAACATATGGATAACAACAACATTGATAGATCTTCAGTGCATTGGATTCAACCACCCACTTCATGGTTCAAAATGAACTTTGATGGAGCTTTAAAAGGAAATCATGGGGCTTCGGGAGGTGGTGGCGTGATCAGAGATCACAGAGGCTACTTTGTTGCCACTTTTTCGGGAAATATGGGTAAGCGAGATAAATCACTACTTGGAAGCTTTAGCGGCGTTATGGGAATAAGGTTGGCTAGAGATTGTAATAGTTCTAATATTATAATCAAGCGGATTCATTGAACATAATTAACTTGTTAAATCAAAAACAACCTCCAAGATGGTCTATTAGGGATTTTATTAAGGAAGCTATTGAAACTTGCAATTATTTTGAAAATTGTAAGATTATCCATACCTATCGGGAAGGAAATAAAGTAGCCAATAGTTTGGCTAATATTGGGGTCAAAAACACAATGCAAAAATGGTTTAGCGGTGATCCTCTTCCAACAAAGGTATTGGATGACATCACGAAAGATAAACATGATTTTAAAAACAATCATTAAAAGATATAGCGTAGGTGCTAAGGATGTGATTATTAATTTCAATGGTAATTTTAATGATGATTTACAAATTCCACATGCTTCAAGGGTTCCCAAAAATAGAGGCAATGTAGAGTGGAATGGGATTAAAATTTTTACCATTGAGAAGAAGAGGAAAATACCAACAAAATGGGGGTCCTCCTTGCAAGACAGAGCCCATTCACGATCCATCCTGTAAGAACAATACAATCCTTTGGTAATATCTCCAAATAGGGGAATTTTGAATCCCATTGAAAGGATGCAGGGCAAGACTAGGACATCTTGGTGAAGTTTGCAAATGGATGGAGGAATCAGATAGTAGAGTATGGAGACATCAATGTCAAGATCACTAAAGAACTAATCACCCATGTCACTGGTTGAACTTGGAAGGAGATAATATCTTCAAAAAAAAAGTTGTGAGAAGTTGAAGCTAAAACATTTCTTCGCAGAAGGGGAGAACCTCGAGTTTGTGATGACAGAATCGAGTGGCCTCTATCCCAGAGCCTTTTTTCGAGATTTTACACATGATGGTTAGGTATGTCACGCTTGACGGAGATATGTCACTATCCCTTTACAACATTTAATCATCGTTAACCATTTTTTACGGAACCTCACTATCAATTTCCCACATTATCTATTAAATTCCCTAGAGTGGTCTATTTTCGAAGTCCATAATCATACCGGCTGTGCCCCTTCACCAAGGTCTAATTCTACTTATTCACCAACAATGTATCTCTTGCTCTCACCCTCTTCCTACTTCCCCTACTATTCTTCCTATCCCTCGCCGACAAAGGTCTGCAATCGCTTCATCTAGCAGAAAAATGAAGCGTAAAAAGGCTAAGATTTCCTTACCTTCTTCTCAAAGGATTTTGCGTCGACACGGGGATATTGAGTTGGCTGAGAACTTGTTACATATCAATAAACCTATTGAAGAATGCATGGATGTGGAGCTTCTTAATCGGGTTGAGAAGCTTGAAAATGAGATTGAGGACCTCAAGAATACGCTTAGAAATTTGGAAAAGATTACAGGCAAGAGGAAGTTACAAACTGGGAGTTCTGAGGACAAATATCCAAATGCTGAGATTTTTAAGA
Source organism: Taxus wallichiana var. yunnanensis (assembly GCA_018340775.1). Classification (NCBI taxonomy): domain Eukaryota; kingdom Viridiplantae; phylum Streptophyta; class Pinopsida; order Cupressales; family Taxaceae; genus Taxus; species Taxus wallichiana. The sequence continues at coordinate 74,431,108 of CM031237.1, read as the reverse complement.
AGCTCCATTCCCTTGATACCAGGTTGGGTAATGCCAAGGGGCGACATGATTGCACCATCTCTGCACTGAAAGGAGTTTACAATTTTATGGAGCAACACGTGAAGAATGTCTGTAACCTTAGTGGCATCCCTGCTACCATTTGGGATTTTGATGAGGCATGAGACCTTGCCCTTTCTCAAGTGGACATGAATGATCCTTCTCATGTCACAGAAATTACACTCTTCAACTCTCTACAAAAAATCAAGCTCAAGATCGACAAGGCATTCAAATAGTGTTGCATCCAAAATCTATTTAATTCTTGTGAGGTTTTTGTTAAATGGATGTTTTGTTGCATTTTTTGTTGGGGTGCTCTGTTTTGGATCCTTCTCTATAGTTTTTGGTTCCTCTATTCTCCTTTGGATCTCGGTTTGGGTAGATCTTTGCTAATTTCTTCTTTGTTGTATCTAGCTTTTGAGCCTCCTTGTGTAAGGCATTTGGCCTTTCTCACTTGGGTTTTCTCCTTTTGATATCCGGCTTTTTGAGACTTTTTGTACTCAGGGTATAGTCCCTTCAAAACTATTTATCCTTAATAAAAAAATTCCTAAATGTGACCTTAAATATTGGAACCACGGCTCTTCCAATAACATTTTCCTTATGGATAGGTTATCCTCTTTGGTGAGAACTCCACAATCATTACATTCATACCCCTCTTATTCACCTATTCGAACTATGAAAAGAGGATACGGATGTCTCTTGTACATTTATTATCCCCTCTAGGTGGTCTACCTCGCTATTCCCAGCTCTCCCCCATGTAAAAATAAAAATTCATGGATTCTCTTATCAAAATCAAAGTTATAAAAAAATTCTATTCCCTCAAAGGACAACTATTCACGTCAAAAAAATAAATAAAAAAGAGCATGCAAATCAAAATCAAATAAAATCAAAATAAATAGACCAATCCCTTAAAGGACGGCTATCATATATTATTCTTTTCATCTATATTATGTACAGAGTAGACCAAAAATTCAAAGGATGGATACTCTTTTATTGAATTTGTAGGCTTCGCATTGATCAACCTTCCATTTTATTAGCATCCTAAGAAATCTTCCCGCATTGATTAGCTTTCTTCTAGCAAACTTCCCGCATTGATCAGTTTGCTCTTTCCCCTTCCTAGAGCTAGGGCATAGATTTAGGGAACACCACTTACTGAGAGAACCCCATTACCACTTGAAAGTTACATCTCAAACCCCTTTTTTATGTCAACATTAGGTTTATGAGTTCATTTCATCCATATTTCCTTGTGATCTTTGATATAACTAACTATCATTGGTTATATGCTAACATTTGTTTTGGTCACATGTGCCTTACGTTACCTGGATCCCCTTCCTTTTTACCTCTAATGTGATTGCAAACATATTTTCCTCATGTGTTCCTCGATATGATGTCATCTTTTTCATTCCCATGGGTCAGCATCGTTAGTTGTGTTTTATCTTAAACATTCTTTTACATCTATCCCATGTCTATGCTTCAATACAAACATATTTATTATTATCTCTCTCTTACGATAAACACATCCTTCGTATCTAAAAATCTTATCGTAACCACATATTTCACATCTACTTACCTATTCTTATCTCTTACATTTTCGATCATCACTCATCACATCTATTTTCAGATTATCTTTTCTTAACATCATATACATTAATCATAATTCAATACAAAACTTATAGATATCATCATTTACATCCAATGTTATCATCTATCATACTTGAAAAATTAACCATATAAATATCTCACACATTTATTTCATCATCATCATCAAATATAAATTAAATGAAACAACAAACATCATCATAAAATATTTCAAACAGGATCCAATGTTGAAGATCTATGTACCATGAAGTGGGTGGTGAATCCAATGTATCAAGATCTATCAATGTTGTTGTTATCCTTATGCTTAATTCTATCAGTGGAAATGTTCCAAGTAGTAAGAATGTGCTCCTCATCCTTGGGATAAATTTTATTTTTGGGAGGCTTAAATCATTCAATGTTTTCTTTTCGCAACAATGACAACAATTTCTTTAAAAAAATTATACACATCTTTCTGGTATTTCCAAATATAACATCATTTCTAGCTTTCCAGACTCTCCATATGGTGTGAGGAGAACCATTTGCCATAGCATCCTGATCACACAATGCTTATATGGAGAGTTCCATTGTTCCCATACCTGAAGACAAGTATGAGGAAAAACCCATTGTTGATTGAAATTCTCAAAAATGAGATGCCAAACTTTAGAAGTATACTTACAATGTAAAAAGAGGTGTTTGATGTCTTCAGCTTCTTCTTGGAACATTCAACATCTGTTTAGGCATGATAAAACCCTTTCTAATGAGATTTTCATTAGTGAGAATCTTACCCTTAATGATAAGCCACGAAGAAATTTTCTTTAGGAGTTAGCTCAGCATCCAAAGCTTGTTCAATCAATTTCACTTTCAATAGATGCGAAAAAAAAGTGTTGTAACTCAATTTAACATAATAATCTCAATCAAAGGAGTCTTTCCAAATAATCTCATCCTTATTATCATGTTGATTGATAGGTATGAAGGAGAGATGAGTCCGTAGAGAGGAAATAGTAGGCTACATATTTTCCATGTAAACTATAAGTTGCTTCCAGTTATTTTGTTTCGCGGACCTCTCAATATAGTCTTTGACTTTCTTGCCATAGTTTTTAATTAGGTTATCTTTTATGGAGCTAAAAGTGGTATCCCAACTTATGTCGACTGTGTCATACCGAATTCAATGTCTGTCCATTTTAAAGTTTCCATCTACAACCCTTAGAGAGGATATGTCGATTTGAAGAAGATTGTTCCAATACTTCTTAAGAATCCTTATTTTAAAGTTTCCATCTACAACCCTTAGAGAGGATATGTCTAATTTGAAGAAGATTTTTCCAATACTTCTTAATAATCCTTATTTTAAATTCAATTTCACTTTCAATAGAAGCAAAAAAACTGTTGTAATTCAATTTAACATAATAATCTCAATCAAAGGAGTCTTTCAAATAATCTCATCCTTATTATCATGTTGATTGATAGGTATGAGGGAGAGATAAGTTTGTAGAGAGGAAATAGTAGGCTACATATTTTCCATGTCAACTATAAGTTGCTCCAGTTCTTTTTCTTTCCAAACCTCTCAATATAGTCTTTGACTTTCTTGTCGTAGTTTTTAATTAGGTTATATTTTATGGAGCTAAAAGTGGTATCCCAACTTATGTCGGACCAGGTGTCATACCAGGAAGTCAATGTCTTGTCCATTTTAAAGTTTCCATCTACAACCCTTAGAGAGGATATGTCCGATTTGAAGAAGATAGGATATGTCTGTAAGTTGCTTCAGTTCTTTTGTTTCCAGGACCTCTCAATACAATCTTTGAATTTATTTCCATAGTTTTTAATTAGGTTGTCTTTTATGGAGCTAAAAGTGGTATCCCAACTTATGTCAGACTAGGTGTCATACCGAATTCAATGTCTGTCCATTTTAAAGTTTTCATCTACAACCCTTAGAGAGGATATGTCTGATTTGAAGAAGATTTGATTGAGATTATTATGTTAAATTGAGTTACAACACTTTTTGCTTTATTGAAAGTGAAATTGATTGGAACAAGCTCTGGATGCCCTGAGCTAACTCCTAAAGAAAATTTCTTCGGTGGCTTATCATTAAGGGTAATATTCTCACTAATGAAAATCTCATTAGAAAGGGTTTTATCATGCCTAATGATGTTGAATGTTCCAAGAAGAAGCTCCATCAAAGTTCATTTTATACCATGAAGTGGGTGGTGAATCTAATGTAATCGAAGATCTATCAATGTTGTTGTTATCCTTATGCTTAATTCTATCGGTGGCAATGTTCCAAGTAGTAAGAATGTGCTCCTCATCCTTGGGATAAAGTTTATTTTTGGGAGGCTTAAATCATTCAATGTTTTCTTTCACAACAATGACAATTTCTTTTAAAAAATTTGTGCACATCTTTACGGTATTTCTAAAAATAACATATGTATTTTAAAGTTTCCATCTATAACCCTTAGAGAGGATATGGAGCACATTAAATGATTTACAAGGATGTCAAATAGTGTTGCATCCAAAAGCTATTTAGTTTCTTTGTGAGGTTGTTGTTAAATGGATGTTTTTTTCCATTTTTTGTTGGGATGATCTATTTTGGATCCTTCTCTCTGCTTTTTTAGTTCCTCTATTCTCCTTTGGATCTCGGTTTGGGTAGATATTTTGCTAATTTCTTCACTGTGTATCTAGCTTTTGAGCCTCCTTGTTTAAGGCATTTTGCCTTTCTCACTTTGGTTGTATCCTTTGATATCCGGCTTCTTGAGACTTTTTGTACTCGGGGTATAGTCCCTTCAAAACTATTTATCCTTAATAAAAAAATTTCCTAAATGTGACCTTAAATATTGGAACCACGGATCTTCCAATAAAATTTTCCTTATGGATAGGTTATCCTCTTTGGTGAGAACTCCACAATCATTACATTCATACCCCTCTTATTCACCTATTCGAACTATGAAAAGGGGATACGGATGTCTCTTGTACATTTATTATCCCCTCCTAGGTGGTCTACCTCGCTATTCCCAACTCTCCCCATGTAAAAATCAAAATTCATGGATTCTCTTATCAAAATAAAAGTTATAAAAAAATAGTCTATTCCCTCGAAGGACAGCTATTCACGTCAAAAAAATAACAAAAGAGCATGCAAATCAAAATCAAATAAAATCAAAATAAATAGACCAATCCCTTAAAGGACGGTATCATATATTATTCTTGTCATCTATATTATGTATAGAGTAGACCAAAAATTCAAAGGATGGATACTCTTTTATTGCATTTGTAGGATTCCTACATTGATCAACCTTCTATTTTATTAGCATCCTAAGAAATCTTCCCGCATTGATTAGCTTTCTTCTATCAAACTTCCCGCATTGATCAGTTTGATCTCTCCTTCCTGAGCTAGGGTATATATTTGGGAACACCACTTACGGAGAACCCCATTACCACTTGAAAGTTACATCTCAAACCCCTTTTTATGTCAACATTAGGTTTATGAGTTCATTTCATCCATATTTCCTTGTGATCTATTACATGACTAACTATCATTAGTTATATGCTAAAATTTGTTTTGGTCACATGTGCCTTATGTTCCTTGGATCCCCTTCCTTTTACCTCTAATGTGATTGCAAACATATTTTCCTCATGTGTTCCTCAATATGATGTCATGTTTTTTGTTCCCATGGGTCACCATCGTTATTTGTGTTTTATCATAAACATTCTTTTTACATCTATCCCATGTCCATGCTTCAATACAAACATATTTATTATTATCTCTCTCTTACGATAAACACATCCTTCTATATCTAAAAATCTTATCCTAACCACATCTTTCACATCTACTTACTTATTATTACCTATTATCTTTTTTATCATCACTCATCACATCTATTTTCAAATTATCTTTTCTTAACATCATATACATTAATCATAATTCAATACAAAACTTATCGATATCATCATTTACATCCAATGTTATCATCTATCATACTTGAAAAATTAACCATATAAATATCTCACTAATTTATTTCATCATCATCATCAAATATAAATTAAATAAAACAACAAACATCATCATAAAATATTTCAAACAGGATCTTATGTAAAGCCATCATCATCACATCATAAATTAAGCCCATCATATCGTATAATCAAGTATAACGCCAATCGAATTATATATATGTATCAATACATCATAGTTAGCCTCTAAGGGCCCTCTCTCAAAGAAGAGATGTTATCAAAATATGTAAAATGGACATCGATATCCTCAAATCCTTTCCTCTAGGTGTTTTACCATTTTCTTTACGTTTTGAATGACGAAATAGATAGGGTCATGGGCTAAGGAGGAATACCTATCGTGAGGGTAGGTTGGAGTTTTTGCTTGCATTCTAACTCCTCGATCCAATGCTAATCGTAAGAGATTACTTTTGGCTAGGAGGAACTACGAAATACAAAACAAGACCACAAAAGAAATATTTAAACAATATATGTCAATGGGCTTCTAGCGTATGCTAGATCCGGGAAGTTCGATAATTCCTTAGAGGAAGTCAACCCAATGTTTAAAACAATCTAATGCAAGAAATAACGTAAATGAAAAATGTCCTATTGTAGTTGATATGATTTATGTATCACATCCAAATACGGTAATAAAATATAACATAACAAAGTTAAGCTATGATCGGATATGGGTGTAGAGTGAGTGGTCAAGATATTGGATCAGGTTAGGGTCAAATTCTAGGATATTTAGACTACTTGGGTGGGGGTTATTAGGTTTGTGCTTTTAGCAAGGTCACTAAATACAAAGACCGATGTCGTGTATGGTATGACCGATGGAAATTTATAAATAACCGATGGTGGTCATGGATAAGCGGCATCAGTGAGAGCCGAGATGATAAGAACTTAATAAGATCTAGTTGTAGAGATTTTTGATATCACACAAAGACATGACGAGGAATGGTAGGGTCTCTATAGGGCTTAGGAACACTCAAGGATCCTTAGGAATTAGGCATAGGTGATAAAATGGTTATGGGGTGGAAATGGTGGGTTTTATAGGAAGTTTTCGATAATGAAATAAATATGTAAATGGATACTAGAAAATAGAGATGAAAACACTTGTAATATAGGAAATATGAAGTGGTCCAGATCGGGAAAACACTTACTTGTGCTTGTAGGTCAGATATCTTGATGATGGTGATGGTTGTCTTGTGAAATGTTTGTTAGAAGCTGTGATATCTCCCTGAATTCTACCGTGGATTGAATACGTGAGATCTCTCTTGGTGTTGGCTATGGGTCATTGCTTGCAAAAGGGCTCGGTTCTTGCTTGCATGCAAATCTCCTTTGCTCCTGAAACTCAAAAATATGGCCAACCTATCAAACAAGGTTCCCGGAGGGAATATATAAGTAACCGACTATGGTTACAGTGTGACCGATGTCGATTAAGGAAGGATATCCAATGTTTCCTAAAATAGCATATCTTGTTATCTTTTGTCGGCTTTGTTCGTTGGTCCTGTATAAATGGAATGTTACATTTAGATAAGTGGGAATATGGTTAGAGGAATACTAGGCATATGATTTTAGGGTTAAACTAAGTCTTATCTCATTAAGGTAGGTAGGGCTAAGTCTTAGTTAGTTATAGAAACATGTTATGAATAGGTCTATGATGAGGTGTCTGGCATTTGAGGTGTCTAGGTGAGGTGTGCATCCATTTAATTAAAGTACTTAAATTAATAAATAGGGTGAGGATGGGTATTAATTTAATTATAGATAATTAAATTAATATTAAGGTGGGATTAAAGGAGTCATGGTTAGGTGAATATGTTTAAATAAGTTATTGAAAGGGGATCAAGGGAAGTGTGACCCAATTTTGGTGTCTACATTTTCCCCTTGTTATCATGTAGCTTGTATTGCTAAGAAATGCCTGACAAAAATAGGATGTGGTTGCCCCTTGTGTGGGTAGAGGTGATCCTCTTCAAACCAAGAACCGATGAGGTGTAAGAGGGAAGCGGCAAGTGGTTTGATAAAAGGTGGGTGTGATGAAAATAAAAATGGGCATATGGGGTAAAGGAATAAAGGTCAAATCAGGAAAATAGGTAAATGGTCTAGGGCCAATAGGTAGTAGTATTCAAACACACACATACGTATAAGTTGTGGCATATAACAGTTGAAAAGCTTACAAACTCTACATCATCTAAGGTCGATAATTTTATCCAAACAAGGGTGAAGTGATTTCGGTATCCAAGGTATAGCACGTGGTGTAAAAGCACAATGTAGGTCAAAAAGTGCGGGAACATTTAGGTATGTTTTGGTATACCAAAGGTTAGGTTAAGATAAACAACACAAAAATAGGCAAGGTAAGGGTATGAGGCAAAACAATACGGGTAATGTTGCTGCAAGGTATAGCGAGCACATGTGTTCAAAGGTCACTAAAAATATGCAGGTCCTAAAATATAGGTCATGTCACACGTACGGGTGAGGCATGGGTAAAATAATAAGGCCCTAAACATAATTAAGGATAAGTATAGGTAATGTGGTCTTGTAGGTAGGCTGCAATAAATGTGGGTAAGGTCTAAAGGTGGTGGGCTATGATAATTTTGGGTCAAAATGGGTAAAATGGGCTATAAGTGGAATGGAAGGTAACCGATTTCGGTTGGGTATAATCGACGTTGGTATAGTAGGGCATGACTGGCGACCGATGTCGGTCAGTCGAATTAGGGGTTTTAAAAAGAAAAATACATATTTTATGGATTCATTTGTACTTCTTGGATTTTTGTGAAAATGATAGAGATTTTGGACTTTTACACTTGTTCAGAGAAAAGGACAAGGCATTGTACCGGGTGAGGTGGAGGTAATCGGGTGGTGAGAAGAGCCTAACTTGACATGACCACTAGGTCGGGTGAGTGATTTGATTGGGTGGAGGTCGGGAGTGAATCTAGTGATGGAAGAGGCGGGAGAGGGGTTAGGTGGGCCACCAAAGATGGTGGCCGATCATGCCACCATGCCGACGACACCGAGATGAGGTAGGATCTCAAATTTTCTTTTCATTTAAATATAAAAAGAAGATATGGGTTTTGATTTTTGGGTATGGAATTTAAAATGAAAGTTGTGGTTAAAAATTAGTATAATGAGGGATGGGGGGAGGTCGTAGGTTGGGTAAATAGTGGTGGGGAAGGGTGTAGGTTAGATTTGGGTAGGGTAGGGTAGGTTTTTAGGTCAAGTTTTTGTTGTTTTGAGAAAATAAGGGGGTTTAGCGGAATCGGTCCTCGCGATGTGACTTGACACCGGTCAAAGGTTGGCCGACGTCGATTGGCATTGGGCCGGCATCGGTCAATGATCAGGTCATCGATGCCGATTAGTAGAGATCGATGACGGTCACTGAGGACCATTTTCGGTTGGATTTAGAGTAAAATATGTCAAGAAGCGGGGAAGGCTAGGAAGAAAAGCTAGGTGATGGAATACAACATCAAGTGGAGTGATAGGGGAAGGGTAACATGTTCACAGAGGGTAATGAGTATGGTAATAGGTATGAGTGGTATGAATAAATTAGTTAAGTAAGGTGTAATGTGAGGGTGGGTATAATAAGTAATAAAGGTTGGGGACTAGGTTTGCTTTGGGTAAGAGATGTGTTGGGTATGGGAAGGTTTAACGAAAGTGTGGTTTTTTAGGTGTAGGCGAGGGACCAGCTACGGATGTGCATATATAGGGTACCACCTTTCTACTAGTGGTGTAGAGGAGCATGACCCCGGAGGAGTGGTATCATGTGGACTGAGGTAGGATTGATTGGGATCCAACATTATATATGCATATCTTGGGATCTTAATCGATGGTCACTCTCATCGATAGATGGGATTACGCGACCAACACATTCCATCTACCGATAGGTGAGATCACAGTCACCTTAGAGGATGTGTACAGGATCCTATGATTAACCATAGTGGGGGCACAGTGTATTTAATTTATTCGAGAGGCCTCGAGAGGAGTTGATGTTGACTGTGTTTGGAGAGGGATGGCGGAGATGAGGTTCCATAAAGCACGAGCTTGAGTTATGAAGAGATGTACATGACCCGTTTAGAGGATATGAGGCTAGTTGTGTTGATTATGGAGGCGGTGTGATGTGCTGCACTTTTCTTCTTCATTTTTGGACCTATGAGCACATCGTGTGTGTTCATCTAATTGGTTTGCCCATGATTGATGCATTTGAGCCAAGTATGGTCTGGGTTGGTTACAGGTGTTGGGTACTAGTTGGTGGAGTGTGTTAGGGGCTCGGGTGACACACGATGTTGCCTACTATAGGTGGATGTTGGAGGGGTTTTCTGGAGTAGACATCATTTGGAGACCTTATGTTGGCTATCCATCATACAAACGCATGGTGAGAGGAGCTCGATATACGAGCTACAATTGCTTAGGTGGATAGAGGGATGTGTCAAGTGAGCATGAGATGATACTAGTTGATAGGGTTCGGTGGTAGTTTGGGCTGCCCTAATATGTGCAAGATCCTTCCCACAAGATAAGAGGGATGACATGGAGAGACCTATGTCTCCACCATGACCTACAAAGTGTCGATAGGCGGGAGGATCATCTAATGGACCGAAAGATTTATGATGCGGTTTATCGATGGATATAGATGTGGTGGGCAGCCCTACTACAAGCAGCACCACCGGCTTAGGTCATCCAAATTTGGCTAAACTTACTATTTAGAGAGATACATTACAGGATAGGTGACCACCTTATAGGCCCAGGATTATAGATTTATAGGGGAAGGCATTGACAGGGTCACAGAAGGCGGAGGTGCCACATTACAGCATAGGTGGTGGCCCTACAAGTTAGATTATACAGGAAGGCACCTACATAGGGTGGGTATGGAGATAGAGAGTAGGTATCCACCCTATAGGTGTAGGTAGTAGGGTTTAAAGGTTAGTTGGCCACTTTACACAGTGTAGATGGGCCCTACAGCCTAGATTACATCACACGTATAGTATAGAGACTAGACCAACAGTGGTCATGGATAGAGTCCCATTTTATAGGTAGGAGAGGGACATGCTACCATGGTATAGGTACATGGTCCGAGGCCGATGGCACCACTACAAATAGTACTCTATTCCTAGGTTCAGAGATTCTCTAGTTGAGGCACGATACTATCATGATCACCTTATGGATGCAAGGATAGATGTCCCATATTATGCCGAGTACAGAGCACAAGAGGCCTCGAGTGAGAGGACTGGGTCCCGTACTCACAATGTAGAGATTATAGGGGCAACGAGTCTAGATACAAGGTCGGGAGAGGCCACTAGTGTATGGAGGCTAGTCCAGGTGACGGGCCATCGAGGTCGGGGACGAGGCCCATGGAGGGTGGTGAGATGCTAGTTGGGTGTTGTAAAGGAGCAGAGGGGAGGAGAAAAGGGAGATAGGGATGGAGGGTATCCGATGGAGAGATGATGTACATTTGTGTGTACCTCCTTTTTTTCATTATTTTATATATAATTGCCTTATCGAAGAGAGTGAGGATGTATATGAGATTTTTTGAGATTTTGATGATTATACTCGGCCTATGTGCCGAAGATATTGAGACACTGTATGTGAGATACTTGTATTGATTTTGCATCTAGATACACATGTATATGGATACACATATTTTGATGATTTATATAGAGATGGTTATATTTTATGGATGATGTATTTATTTTTAATTTCCATTTTATTGAATATGTGATGGAAACTAGGTGGATTAGACATGATGGAGTCGGGTCAATTTAGGCATGGTTAAGTCGGGTCGGTTAGGCATGGTGGAGTCTAGGTCATGTTTAGGAATGGTTAAGTTAGGTCGGCTTAGGCATGGTGGAGTCAAGTCAATTAGGCATGGTTAAGTTAGGTTGGTTAGGCATGGTTGAGTCGAGGTCATTTCACATGGTTGATTTTAGGTCATGTTTAGGCATGGTGGAGTTAGGACATGTTTAGGCATGGTTGAGTTAGGGTTTATGTTTTGATTTAATTTCCAAGTGTTGATATTATGGAAATAGGAAATGATGGATGTATAAGTGTGGTGATGTATATAAAATGGTTTGGTTGATTATTTAGTTATATAATTTCCAAATGTTGTATAAAATGGAAACTAACTAAGGTAGAATTTGAATGAAAAATGGGGAAAATGGTTAGGTAAAGATTGGTTGAGATAACCTTAAAGGGCCCCATGCCCTCGAAAGTTTTCCTACATAGCCCCGATGAAAAGGGGTCTCAAGATGATGTAGTTCTCCCATAAGCTAGGGAAGAATATGATAAGGTAAAGAAAATGGGTTGGTAGGTTTTAGGTAAAGAACCGAATCGAAGTCATAGATGTGTGATTGATTTTAGTTCATTTAGGTATGGTTTAGTTTAGGTCATAGGCATGGGTGATGTTTGGTTGATTATTGATGATCGAGTCCTTGAATATAGGTGTTGATGAATATATATGATAAAGTAATGAAGAAGGTAAAGGATAAGAGGAGAAAAAAGAACCACCTAAATGATAAGGACCATAATGAGTCTACTATTCCATAGATAGGATTATGAAATGTAAGACCCTAAAGGTGTGCATGGTTGAGAATTCTAAGGTGAAGAAGTCCCATGTGATCATGAAATGTCGTATTTCAGAAAGTCCTTGAGGCGGTGAGAAATTGGGGTAAAAAAGGTAATGAGGTGAAAATGTTTGGGTGTAGCGTAACTTGGTATAAGATAACATGTCTTCTTGGAAAGATACCCAAGATCAAAATATGAAAGTCCATGACAAAAGTGTTCTTTTTCTTTTACTTTTGTTTTCGATAGACTAAACGATGGAAGTCTAAGTGGGATGAGTATATTGATCTCCTGAGGTCTTCGTGAAGTTGATCGATGCGGGAAGCTTCTGAATATTTAATGATATTTTTGCAAGAATAGTCTTTCTTCTTTTTTTAGACTATGTATAGTATGGGAGATCTTTTATAGTTGTCCTTCGAGGAGCTATCTATTTATAGTGGAAAAATAGAGAGAATAGATGTCCTTTTGAGGGAGTCATATTTTTGCTGGAAGTTTGACTCAAGGAGTTGAATCCCATTTTGAAACTTATTTTATTTTTGGGCTTTTAAGTCATGGAAAGTCTATAGAGGAAATTTGGTTCTTGTTAGGAGGTTAAAATTGTAGCATACAAAGGTTAACTATGATGGTGGAGTCATAAGTAATGAACGACCATGGGATTCCATCTTAAAAAGATGAAAATTATCCATGAGAATCATGCCATGAGCATATCCGTGGTACTCATATTGACGATAAGGATGAAAGCTGATAGGTTATCACATGATTCTTGTTTAGTCATTATGAAGAATGGAAAATAGGGAAGGTGAACAACACTCAATGGATGAACGTGAAATAGGTAAAATGTGATATAGGATTTCAAATTCAACAATATAATAGTCAAAGATGTAAGGAATTGAGGGGCTCATGTTCAGGTTTACCTTGGAGTGAAGATAAATGATAAGCATCTGACCCATAAGCATGAGTCACAATATATGGTCCAATCCAATTAGGAGAAAATTTTCCCCGTTTACCTTTTTCTTCTTTAGTTACATGTTGATTTTCTTTCAGGATAAGATCACCAACTTGGAAGGTTTTTTCATAGACACATTTTTCATAGGCACATTTGATACGTTTTTGGTAAACTTGGAGATGGTTGAGAGCATTAAGATGATGTTTATATAATAACTCAAGTTGTGCCAAATGGTCCTAGTATAATTCATCATCATTGAGCATGTCTTGAAGATAAATACGAAGAGATGGAATCTAGACTTGAGAGGCGGGATGGTCTTAGTACCATAAACAAGAGAGAAAGGTGTGGCAGTAGTTGAGGTGTGAATACTAGTGTGGTAATCCCACAAGGCAAAGGGAATGTGCATATGCTAATCCTTCCCAATATCATCAGCTACTTTCATAAGAATTTTTTCAAGGTTTTATTGGTTGATTCTACTTGGCCATTGGTTTATGGGTAATATGGTGAAGAGAAACTAAGTTGAATTTCGAAGGCATCACAAAGCTTCCATAAGGTTTTTTTTTGAATTTTTTCCATTATCGTGAATATGGTGGTGTGGAACACCAAAGTGATAAATAATGTGATGATTAATGAATTCACATATTTTCTTAGATTTTGTAGAAATGAGAGGTATAAATTCAACCCATTTGGTATAATATTTGGTAGTGGTGATGATCCATTAATGTCTTTGGGAAGAATGAGGATTGATTTCTCAAACAAGATCCAAACCCCATTGGGAGAAAGGCCAAAGGTCACGGGTGACCTATAAGGGCATGACTAAGAGTGTGATGAAGGTTATAATGTTGTTGGCATTTCACACAACATTTGACATAAGTTCAAAAAATCATGGTTGAGGGTTGTCAAGTAATAGCCCTGTGAAGGATGTGTTTAGATGATGGTGAGGCCACTAAAGTGACCTCCATACATCCATCATGAACTTATTTGATGGTGTAAAGAATTTAATAACTTGTAAGGCATCATAAGAGAATACCATCAAAGTCAAAAGTGCATTTATAAAGAAGGCCACCCATGATAACATAATGGGAGGCATTTTTGAGAAAGGTGCATTGTCCATTACGAGTGAGATGGAGGTAGGATAGAAAGGGAAAGGTAGTCTACGAGCTTCTTATACCAAAGGTCATGTGGGTTTGGTTTAACACTTCCAACAAATCTAATGTCATGAAGTGAATAAGAAGGTGATTACAACCTTTGTATTGTGACAAATATTTTAGAGTCAGAGGGGGAAGCAAGTATCCGAGATGAAAGACAGGCCATGGTATCCATAAATTTTTTAGTGGAATAGAGTCATTTGTAATTCATAATGGTCAAAGGAGGTCAAAAGTGTGTCAACATGGTGTTTATACTTTTCAAGTATTTAATTATGACATTGGTATATACCATTGACTTGGTTTATTACTAGTTGAGAATCACAAAGATATTAATTGATTTAACATCTAAGGTGATGGTGGCTTAGAGACCTAATATGAGTGCTTCATACTTGATAATGTTGTTAGTACAATCAAAATTGAGTTTAAAAGATAGCGACATAGGTTCACCATTAAGGGGGATAAGGATAACACCTGCACCACCCCCACGCTAACACTTTGAACCATCAAAGAATAAGGTCATTTGATAAACGGTATCGTCCAACAAAAGGGTAGCAATGGATTCATCTGGGAAATCAAAGTTAGAGGATTGGTTCCTAGAGAGATGGGCATTTCATGCTGGTCATTGATGGCTTGGCCCTTGATATATTTTTGATGAATGAATTCGAGGTCTAAGTCATGAGGAGCATGATCCAACATGTGCAACACGTTGATTTTGATAAGGTTTGGCATACATGTAATGTAAGGGGTAGTGTTGGTGATGAAAAAAGTTTTTTGGTTGAGTAGGTAATGAAGAAGTTTAGTAGTGAAAAAACTAAGGATAAGAAGATTTTTTTGGCATGGGTGTATATAGTTTTTTAGTCTAAAAGAGTATGGATTATGTAATAAACCACTTTCTCCTATGTTTCTCATCGATGAGTGAGCATGGCACATAAGGAGTGATCACTAGTAGAAATATATAGGTAAAAGGGGTAATCATATTTTGGAGGAATGAGCACGGGTGGTTGGAGAAGGTATTGTTTTAAGGCCTCAAAATATTTTTGGCATTCATCATCCCATTTAAAGGAGACATCCTTTTGAGGAGATGATGAAATTTTTGGTTGGAAAGTTGTGAAATAAAATGATGAATATATTACAACTTACCTTGAAAACTAAAAGTTGGTGGAGGTTAGTAGGTGGAGGAATTTTGAGAATAGCCTTTACTTTAGTAGGGTCAACTTCTATGCCATGTAAAGAAATGATGAAACCAAGGATTTTTCCTGAGAGAATGGTGAAGACACACTTCTTGGGTTGAAGATGAACATAATACTTGATGAGATAGTAAAATATGACCTTTAGAAGTGTAAGGTGTTCGAGCCCAATGTTTAGATTTTGAGAAGAGGTCATCTACATAATCTTCTAGTATATGATGCATGATGTCATGGAAGATATAAGTCATATCCCAATGATATGTAGAACCAATGTTTTTAAGACCAAAGGAATGACTCAATAGAAAAGGTCCTCAAGGGGTGATGAAGGAGGTTTTGTGTTGATCCTCCGGAGAAAGTAATATTTGATTATAACCCGATAAGCCATCCATGAGTGATAGCATCTCATGATAAAATCAACTAGTTGATCAATAGTGAGGAAATCATCTTTTGGGCAAGCTAGGTTGAGGACACAAAAATATGTGAAATGTGAAGTCCTGACTTTAGTGAAGGACAATGTTATAAATCCATCGAGGGTAGTCAATGGGTAAGATGAAGTAAGAGGAAGGAAGATAATGTGAGGATGGCAACTTTTGTTTTATGGGTTTGACATCAAGAATGGTTATGATAGGACCACTATATTGGGGAAATGGCATATTTATGACAAAAAAATCATGGTTATGATTTTTGAGGAAAGAAGTAATGGCTTTTGATCAACATCAATCTATTGGATAATCTTTATAATGGTGGTGAAGTGTTAAAATGGGGTGAAGAAGGTTCATTATCCTTGATGAGTTCAAAGGTGAGAATAGCATGCACAGAGAACCTTTCTTGGAAAATAGTTTAGCAAATTCAATCACCTGTGGTTGTTGTGCTTATGGGTGGTGCATGAAATGAGATAAGAGGGAATGGCCTTGTTCATAAAAAAATCCAAAAAATTTCCAAACATTAGGTGTATGGAAAGTATGGGATGCGGTGAAGGTTGAAGTGGTAAATGGTGAGAAGGGAGGTCGGATGAGAATGGTTGAGTTTGTGATGGTGGTTGGGTGAATAGGTGGAAGCAAAGTCGAGTCCCCTTGTTATGTGAGAATTGGTCCATGCACATTGGTGTAGGAAAGGTGGGGAGGACCATAATTAAATGGTCTGTGATGGTGGTTCGGGTGAATGTGAAGTGTGATCATAGAGATTGATGAAGGTGGGGCGTAAGTCTCTATACTCTATGTGGAGTGAGGAATGTATTGTTTCCATATTGTGGGGTGATACTGTATGACATAGAGTGAGGCATTGAAAAACACCTTCTAAGGGATCAATGGTCGATATGTGGGTAGTTGGAATAGATGAAATATGAGGTGTTGGATGGAGGAGGTATTGATTGTTTGAGATAGATGGTTTACTTGTGGAGGTGATGGAAAATTGTGGGGATAGAAGAATTAGGTGTAGGAGAAGTGGCTGTGACATTGGTGGATGGGGTCATGGGTGAAGAAGAAGTGACAAAGAGGTAGATGTCTTAATGGGTACAAGGACATCATTAGAGGTGGGTATAGCATGTTGCATGTCTTGAATGGTGATGGGTCAGCTAGGATGGTATAGTTATGCCCTTCATGCTCAAATTTCAGGAAGCGGTGTAGAGTTGAAGGAACACAACCCATGGGCAGATCCAAGGTCAGCCAAGTAACAAATTATACTGGAACTCTCCTTCTAGGACATAAAATAGTTATGGGATAGTGTGGGGACCCACACAATCATGGAGGATAATGGTACCTAGAGTAGAATTCATGCATCATTAAAGGAGCACATCATAACTGGGTTATTATGCATGTAATTGGGTGGGTATGTGCATTTGGTTATACGCATGGGAGGAGATGATGTTGATACTAGCACCACCATTGATCATAACATGTAGTATGCATATATTATCGATATATAGACGGAGATGAAAAGAGAAGATTAGGGTCATCCGATTGAGGGTGTGATCTCCTCATCAGAAAAGCTGAGGGTGGCTACTTGGCGAGTAGGTGGAGGTTTAGAGGAAGGTGATGAGTTAGTGAGGGAGGCCACATGATGAGGAGTAATGATAGAGGCCACAGGTGTAGGGTCATTTGGTAAAACCTCAATAGATTGGAGGACCTCCATGAGGTCTTGGCGATGTGACTCATAGGTTTACATGAAATAGAAGACATCTTGAGTGAAGATTGGTGTAATTATTTTAACATTATATGGTGTGTGACCCCATCAAAAATAGGGTAGGTGGGACCCGAATGGTGACTTTGGGTGTGGGTGCAGATGGTATGTTGGGTACTGGGTTGGTTGATGAGTTGGTTACTTTTTCCTTTCCTTTGTCTTTTTGGTGTGGGTAGCAACTTGGATCATGTTGATTTGAGGAAGAGGTAGATGGAGTAGGTGTGCCATGAAAGGTATAATGACATGAAGGAAAAAACCTAGAGGTGGGTAAGAGCCTTGTGAAATGAGTAGGGCACACTGACATTTAGGTGGAGGTTTGGCTAGCTCTCTAATGTGAACCATGTTGATTTCAAATTTTGGAGGTGGATAAAAGGGTTGTGGGGTGGAGATATGAGTTGCTTTGTGTAGGTAATGGAAGAAGATGTGGGGAGACTAGTGAAGGTGGAATAGGGTCCTCATCAAGAAGATCATCGTCATCAAAATTTTATTCAAGAGGACATAATTAAAGAAGATTGTTTTTAAATCCTTATAGTTATAACATCATGTCCTGACACATGATGGTAGGCACAAATTTTAGTTTCATCAAACCATTTTGGTTTGGGCTTGAGTGGGTCGTAAGGTCTAATGGGTGGTAATGTGATAACAGAAGTCTTAAGAAGGTTGGCCAAGATAATGGCGTATGACCCAACCAATGGATCAAAGTGCAAAGTGAGTGTGGGTTTGGGTTGAATGATGGGTGATTGTGGCATGAGAGGTTTCATAGGTCGAGGGTTTTGAAGGGGGGTAGGCTGAACCACTAATTTGGGGAGCGATATTATCTTAGGATTAGGTCACACCTTCTTGGGTAAAGGTGTAGTAGATGAACTAGAAATGGAAGGGGCAGTAGGTCTAACCACTTATTGGAGGGTATTGGGATTTTTAATTTCTATTGCACTTTCTTGGGTATAGGAAAAGAAGGAGTGCGTGATGTAGATGGAAAGGAAGATGGCGAGAGGGGATGAGTTATCCATGGGGATAATCAAAGTGCAGTGGAAGGTGTTGGTAGAGGACGAGAAAGAAGGTGCAGGTGGAAGAGATGAAAGTTTCATAGGTAGTGAGGGAGTTATGGAAGGTAATGGTGGTATAGGAGGTAAGAAGGTAACATGTGATGACATGGGATATGAAGGATGATTAGGTATTTTAGAGGATCTGAGGTAAGGAAGTAAGGTGTTGTATTCTTGGTTTACTATGGGCAGGAGGTTGCTTGGCCATGGTTGAGGGGTGAGGTCCTAGGATGGATGGAAGGGGCGAAGGTGACAAAGGTGTGGTAGGTGAGGATGGTGTAGGCAGCCTAGAAGGTTGTGTTTTCCTTTTAGGTGGAGGGATAAGTTTGGTGTGGGTTTAGGAAGGTGGCAAAATCTAATTTTACGGGTGGATGAGCAAGGTTTGATGTCGGCATGACCCCTAAGGTGATAATGGGTTTAGGTAAGGGAGATGATATAGGTGTGGGTAGGTGTTTGGGTGTAGGTGTATGTTAGGTTCATGGAAAAGGTTCAAATGTAGGATGATGATGCATAAGGTTTTCCAATAGGACATAGTTATGTATGTGACTTTTGCTGATTTGAAACACTTTCAGATAGATGGTGGAGGTATCGGTGAGTGACAGCTACATTTGGGTTGAAGCAGGAAGTAGAAGACGTCCCCAAATCAAGGATCTATCAACATAATCTAAACGATGACCAGTGCATGAAAATGGTACTATGGTAAGTGAGGTTCGATGTCGATCTAGTAGTGATCCCTATAAAATATGTTTGGGAAATAGGGAAATGGTCAGCTTCAGACTCTATAGGTAAGAGAGATGAAATCATATCAACAGGATCTTGGAGGGTGATGGAGAATGGTCACCTAAAGGTAATGGGGTTTCTAAAGGATCCTTTATGGGTAGAGGAGATGATGGGAGAGATGGGGAAAATGAGGTAGGCTCTCCTTGCAATGGTGTGGGGATGGACATGTGTCTCCCATGGGTAGGAGAGTTACTACTGGTGATTGTTTGATAGTTTGAAATGTGAGTGATGAAGTAGGATTGGTGCTAACTATGGGTTCCTTCATGGGTGAAGGGGGAGATGAAGGGGAATCCTATGTGGGTGGAGGATTATATGAAAAAAATCTTATGTAGGTTGGGAAACTAGTGCTAGGATTTCATCAATGGAAGGAATGGGAGGTAATTGGGAAACAACTGGTATGTCATCAAAAATAGCATGGACCTCATGGACATTACTATCATCATTGGTTAAGCTTCACCAATATTTATTGAAGATGGAGCATGATTTGGGAATGGATTTTTAATTATGTAAATTTTGGTTAAATGGTGCATTTGGGTTGTCCAAGACTAAATCTCCATTTTCTAACATTTCTTGGACTATATTTTGAAGGTGATGCAGTTACCATCGCTATGACCTTTGACCCGATGATAGTTGAAAATTCATGTTCTTTATACCATGTGGGTGTAGGACGAGAAGGGTCGAAACCAGTGTGTGGTTTTATGGGTGGAAGGTTGATGGCACCAACCTTAAGCAACTTTTCCAAGACAGAAGAATAAGGTTCCCTATTGGGGTATATTTTCGTTGTTCTCGTCTGAATTGAAAAGTTTGGATGGGAGAGAGATTAGAAGAAGGTTTGGCTTGGTTAGATGGGTGAGATGGGCCAGCCTTGAGAACCACCATGTTGGCAAATCCCTTAGCTTTTGAATAGTTATTATGGGGTTTCGAAGATGAAGAAGCATCATTTGATTTGAATGCAACATTTTTATTATGTAGCTGAATTTTCTTCTCTTCGATGGCACAAATTTCTAGTTTTTCGCACCATGGTGAAGGCTTCATCAAAGGTGCGGAAGGTTTGAACTTGTAAGGTTGGTGAGATGTGTCTAGCGCAAGCCCAAGTAAAAAGTTTCTATGAGTTTGGTTTGAGGCAATTGGAATGTGAGTTGGTTAATTAGGTTGTGCCAATGAGTGACAAAGTCAGTGATAGACTCATCGTCGTATTGTGTGTAGAATAGAGATCAGTCATGGTAACCTTCTTGACAATGTTAATCGAGAAGTGGTCTAAGAAGGCTTGGGCTACCTGATTAAATGAGTAGATAGAATGTCTAGGTAACCCACTATACCAGTCTAATGCAGGCCCTGTCAAAGACATGGGAAAGGTCCTCAGAAGTAAAGCATCATCATGGGAAATCAGGTAACACCCATGTTTGAAAGACCACAAATGTTGTTGTGGGTCTTCTTTACTATTGAAGCGATTGAATTTCAGCATTTCCCAATGTACGGGGTATGGGAGGATAGGAATGGATGGATGAATGGGATCATTATAGATTTCATCATAGGTGAGAGAATTGTATGATCCATAAACTAATGCTTCTAATTGTGTACATCTTTTCCATCATCAACTTGATGAGGTCATTGGTAGGTTGTGATGGATGGATGCTCTGTGGTATAAGAGGGTTAGTGCTGAACATATGATGTGGGTGGTATTCCATTGTATGGTGATACCGAATAGGAGGGATGCAAATGGGGGACTACATTGAGGGCATATACCCAGAATAAGTGATGGATGAGATTGTGGGTTGTTGATAATATGTATATGTAGGTGGTAGTAGTGAAGTGACTCTAGTAGTGATTAGGGGAAAAGACTATGGGATGGAGAGGACAAGGTTCTGGAATGGGGTAGGGGTCACTGACACCATGGGTGGTTGTATTGTAATTGGTATATGTGAGATAATAGGCATGGATGGGGCTATGATCTAGGTGGTCGATGAAGGAACAACTGATACTACGGGTGCAACAGATGTTGTAGATGCAGATGCATCATTCATAATGGGTGTGGGGCCTAGTTGCGAAACCACTGGGGGAAAAGTGGGTGAGGGTAATTTGAGCTAGTAGGGGCTAATGCAGAAGTGGGGACAAGGGAAGGAGAGATAGATACGGGCATGCCATATATCAACTATCCCGAGGAGTCCCAAGTGGATGAGTGGGAAAGATAGTATTGCAAGGCCACGGATTATGATCAAGGAGTCGTGAAAACTCCTCATCCTATGTAGAAATGGTGATAGGTTGAGTCAGATCCATAGGTGACAAGATAGAAGGTGGTGAGGGACTAGGTGGGAGTGGTGGTGATAGCTAGATGTGGAATATGAGAGTGTTACTTTCATTATGAGTCAACACCATGTGGATAAGTGTTGACACGTAAGACTGTATTTTGTAAACGACAAAAAAAATAGTAGAAAGAGAAAAATGAGACTTGGGAGGGTAAATATGATCAATGTTTTAATTTAAACACACAAAATTGACATCATGGTCAAGATGACCAATGACAGTTAAAAAAAATCGATGGTTATATTAAACCGATACGGTCCTTGTGGAAGAATACAAGTTTCAAAGAAGGTGAAACAAGACTGATGAATGTGGTGCAAGAGAAATTTATTATGGTAATATATAGTAATGGGAGAGATGATGGTGCCCTAAGGGCCAAAAATAGAACAGAATAGGTGATGAAGGATTTTTAGGTAAAATAACTAGAAAATCTAGAAGTCGACGCCGATGTTAGGTTAAATCGATGACGATGATCGATGTAAACTAAAGACGGTCACTTGGACCGATGCTAGTTATTGTGAAATTTAGAAAAATGAAGAAGATTGGATTTTGTGAATTAAATCAAGTGAAGAATCAAACCAAAAATATGAGAATGATAAGATGGGGCCCTGACACACTGAGATAAAGTTAGAATACTCCAACTATGATGGTGGAGCATGCAAGGAAGAAAGAAAATATAGAATTATAGCCTCACACCTCAAAACATAAGTCAAGAACAAAGATAAGAAAAACACTGATCCTAAGAGTGATTTTTTTATGTTTGTTTAGCTTATGCTATTTAGAACTGACCATGTGAATTCAGAAGCATAATTTTTGGTTGGGAAGGCATCCTACAAAGAAGGATATCTAAAAGGTGAGGTTTCAGGTTATGTTATGGTGGAAGGGGGGTTCTCTCTGATGGGTGACTGGATAGAGATAACCAACTGGGGAGTACCTTCCAATCCCGATCATGTGATCATTGACAGCATTCCCAAGTAAGATGTCATTTAAGAAAATGTATATATTCAAATTTGTGCAATTTTAGAAGAAGGAGAAAGAGAGTGCTTTCTACGGTTCAATTGTGTCAACCATCAGCTGGGCATGACTTCCAGCATATAGGTTTGCCCTCATTTTTAATGTGATCTATAATGCAAAAAATCATAATGCAATGCAAGTGTTTTAAACCCAAATCAAAATATGATATTCAATGAAGAAAAATGATGAATAGGAAGAGGATATGCTTTTTCACTAATGTAAAAAGAAAGAAGAATGATTCATTTTAATACACCAAATGAAAAATGTCATTTAGATAATTAGAAGAAAGGAATATTACCAGGGAGAAGATTAGTGTGTATAATGATTTTCAAAAGAAAGAAACACACAAAAAAATTAACCTATATGAAGACAAATGCAATGAACCCAAAGGAGGGTCCCACCGGGCATGCCAAAATATTTCACCATTTTCTTTATATTTTGAATGACAAAATAGATAGGGTTATGGGATGAGGAGGAATACCTATTTTCATGTAAGGGTAGGTTGTTTTGTTGCACGTGTTATGACTTCTCGATCCAATGCTAACTATGAGAGCTTCCTTTTGGCTAGGAGGAACTACCTAAAATACAAAACAAGACCACAAAAGAAAGAGTTAAACAATATATTTAGTGGTTGCCTAGCGTATGCTAGATCCTGGAAGTGTGATACTTCCTTAGAGACTATCAACCCATTGTTTAAAAAATTTAATGCAAGAAATAATGTAAATGAACAATGTCCTACTATATTTTATATGATTAGGTATCTCATCGAAATACAATAAGTAAATTTAACATAACAAAGCTAATTTATGATCATATCTGGGAGGAGGAGAGTGAGTGGTCAAGGTGTTGGATTTGGTCGAGTCAGATTTGGGTTATTTAGACTACTTGGGTGAAGGTTCTTAGGTTTATGTTTTTATCATAGGTCACTAAATACAAGAGACCGATGTCGATCATGTATGACCGATGATGGTTTAGAAAGGACCAACGATGGTCATGGGTAACTGATGTCAGTAAAGGTGGGAT
Organism: Taxus wallichiana var. yunnanensis; assembly: GCA_018340775.1. Taxonomy (NCBI): domain Eukaryota; kingdom Viridiplantae; phylum Streptophyta; class Pinopsida; order Cupressales; family Taxaceae; genus Taxus; species Taxus wallichiana. The sequence continues at coordinate 74,407,356 of CM031237.1, read as the reverse complement.
GATAAGAGCTTAATAAAATCTGGTTATAGAGATTTTCGAGATCACACAGAGATGGAACGAGGAATGGAAAGGTCTGTATGGAGGTTAGGAACACTCAGGGATACTTAGGAAGTAATCATAGGTGATCAAATGGTTATTAGGGGTGGAAATGGTAGGTTTTATAGGAGAGTTGGGATAATGGAATACAAATGCAAATGGATACTAGCAAATAGAAATGAAAACACTTATTATCTAAGAAATATGAAGTGGTTTAGATTAGGAAAACACTTACTTGTGCCTGCAGGTTTGATATCTGGATGATGATGATGGTTGACTTCATGAAACTGGTGGTCAAAACCACAAAAGTGTCCCGAAAATGCTACCATGGATCAAATACCATCAGATCTCTCATGGTGTTGGCTATGGTTGTCCTTACATGTGAAAGGGCTCTGGTTCTTGCTTGCATACAAATCTCCTTTGCTCCTGAAACTCAAAAATATGGCCAACCCCTCAAACAAGGTTACTAAAAGAATATATGGTAATCGGATGATGATGGTTAGGCAACCGCATCATTTTCGGTTAGGATAACCCGGTGTCGATTAAGGTGGGAAATCTAAGGTTTACTAAAATGACAGATCTGGTAAAATTTTTCTAGCTTTGTTCATTGGTCCTGGGGTCTAAATGGAATGTTGTCTTGAGATAAGTGAGAATATGGTTAGAGGAATAATAGGCATGTGATTTTAGGGTTAAAATAAGTCTTACATCATTAAGGTAAGTAGGGATAAGGATTAGTTGGTTATGAAACATTTGTTTATGAATAGGTGAGTATGATGAGGTGTCTAGGTGAGGTGTGAATTTATTTAATTAAAGTAATTAATTAATGAATAGGGTGAGGATGGGTATTAATTTAATTATAGATAACCACCTTTCATTCTCCTCTAAAGGTGCTCCTAGTACCATAATGTCTTGAGATACTTCTCGAACAAGATCCCCTCATAGTACCTAGCCTCTTTGGCTATGGATCTATATATATCCATGGAAATCATATCGAGAGGTGCCACTATCTTGACCCATGTGATTCTTCCTTAGACCACTCATAAACTCGTCACAAGTATACTCCAACCAGATCTCCAAAATGGGCCTTGTAGAACTCCCTCTGCCTATGGTAGTGGTCCCTATCCCGAGCTACTCGGTCTCTCTCATGCATGACCGCATCCCTTAGTTGTAGAGTTATGTCCCTCTCTACACCAAAGTATATCCCTATCTACCCACATCATATCCAACTCGACACGTAGTCATGCCATATTTGTGGATTCTTTAGAACCACCGTCTCCACAAAGCATCATGGATCCACCTCTATCTCAACCTCCATCTCCTCTACCTCATCCTATCCTCCATCCACATCCACCGAGCCACCCAAGTGGTTGTCAACAAATAAGAAAATATTAATCCAAATCCCACGTCATCATCCTCATCCCATGGTGCAACATCTTCCTCCACTTGATCCGTCGCGCATGACATGAATCGACAACTCCCTATCTAACTCCTCCCTCCTATATAAAATAGGATCACTATGCACCATTTGAATGACTCAAAAATGTTGTCATACTCATTCAAACTCGCATGGTCTTGATTATCTTTTTCATCTCCCCTACTCCTACCTCATCCACCTCATACCGACCAAATCTATATCTTCCCCCCCGGCTATGCAAGGAACTCTCGATATGGATGCCATATGATCTAATCTATATCCAACTCGGCCACCGGTCCACATACTAGTCCACACTCCTCTCACTCTTCTCTCCAAAGTCCCGATTGGCCCTCCACCTTGTAAATCCTACTACCAGCTCTATATGGTCTCATGTGACCCATGGTATCCCTAGTGGCCTAATCACCGCAATGTGATCATAGGCGAACAGTGACATAAGAAGCCCTATGTCCAATAATGATATCCTTCCTTCTCATTACATTGATAACTCTTTGTACACTAGAGATAAATAGGAAGTCCTAAATGAAAATATTGTTTGGTGATCTACTATATTTACAACCACATGAGCCAACATCCATTGAAACCGAGATCCTTCTGAGTCCGAAAATGCATAACATGATACTGTCATCATAACTAAGTAGATCAAATGGTTGTGAGGTACACTTGCCTCGTACCTCAACTCATATGAAAATTCCCCTAAAGAGAATCTAATATGAGGCGCATCAACTCCAAATAGCCATGTCAAAACTACTAATCTATTATCACCTGTGATGGGGACTATTTTCTCCCCGAATAATCAGCCGAGGATGCGGCATACATCCTCTAGTGTGATAATCATCTCCCCTATCCTGAAATAAAATTACCCTATTTGTCTATCCCATCTCTCTACCAATGCTATCATCAATCCCACATCTCGTGGGATCCTCTGATAATTCTTGAATCCACCTAACCCAATTGCGCAGAGAGATGATCCCACTCGACATCCGTCACACAACCGCTCCGATCTTCTCATATAGAGTTGGTACTTGGTATCTCAAGTACAAGGTTTCCCCAACCAACAATCACCAATAAAACATGCATACATTATATTCCCAATCCAAATCCATTAAAATTCATCCAAAATCCATCTTAATCCTAAATTATCCAATCTAACTCTAGTCGACGCCGACCCAGTCAAGTCTACATGTTTAGGGTCAATCGATGCTCCTTAGGGACCAGTTGACATTGACCCACTTGGTTCGCCGCCAATCGCCCCGACGCCATCTATTGTTTATTAAAAAATTCAAATAAAATAATAAAACATAAATTTAATTAAAATCAAGTGTGGTTTTATTAATCACCATTCTCTCCCTATAACATTTCCTCGTTGCTCTTGCGGCCTCCATTTATCATTTTTCTCTTAGATCACTTTTCTCTCACTTGTCAATTTTACGCGTGAAAATGATCATCATCGTCGACCCCCATGCTTAAATATTCATCGATCTTAGTTTGTTGTCGAACCCTTAGTTCAACATTGATTTTCCCTTGTTGCCGTCAAGTCCCTTGATGCAGCCATTATTTTGGGATTTTCCTCATCTTCCTTACATCCTTTCCTAGGGCATCATCTAATGTTGACCTTCAAGTCTGCATTTGTGGACATCTATAATTTCCCTTTAGGAAATTTTATTTTTATATTTCGCATCCTCCATGTATCCTCTTGAATTCCACATTTGTGGCCATGGTCATTTCTCCTCAAGGAATTTTAATCCAACATCCAAACTATCCCTCCTCCTGGGAATACATACTCTCTAAGTCCACCTTTTTAGCCGTGGTTACTTCTCCTTCGGGTATATATATTCTCTAAGTCCACATTTGTGGCCATACTTACTGCTCCTTCAGAATTTTATCTCACAATCCTATCTAATCTATGCACAAAGTCCTCCTTTGAGGCCATATTTATTCCATCTTGGGGAATTCTATCCATTTCCACTCTCGAATTTGACACTTGTGACTATAATTTTTCTCCTTTTGAGCACCATATTTTAGTTCAAAGTCCACCTTGTGGCCATAATTTTCCCCTCTTTGGGCATACTTTTTCTCTTTTTACCTTTACGACCATACTTATTCCCCTTTGGGGCATATTATTTCACCACCCACTTTCCACTTCACCCTTCGGGCCATATTTTTGTTCCGGTTGAGGCACCATTATTTTCATCCTCTTCCCTTTGCAGATGCATACCTTTTCATTTGATTCCTCATGTACAAAGTATTTCACATACTCTTTGCATATAGTTACCCATACTTTGATGACTTTCCTATGACCCATTGGTCATTTCATCTTGCATTGATATTGTGGTGCTTTACACCCCTCACGGCCCGTAGAAAATTGTCACTTGTCTCGTTGAGATCATAATTTTCCTCTATCGATGTGATATTTGAGTCACCACCATTTGGTTATCATTTTACCCATCTCTCTTCACCCACCCACCCTTCATCATCTACCTTTTTTTTCAAATCCGTCATTGATTTCCCTCGGTGTCATCGATCCCCTATTTTAGGTGGAACTCAACATGAATCTTATGTTATTCTCCATACAACTCTCATAGTTGTTTCCTTATGGCTTGCTAGCGCAAACCATTCAACAAAAAGGGGGAAAATGTAGACACCAAAATTTGGTATCACTATCCTTAATCACTGCATGTGCATATTTTACCATAGTCTTAATTAATCCCCCTTCATTTAATTAAATGCCCATGTATTATCCCATCACCTTTAATATTTATTAATTCCCATTATTTAATTAATCCCTTTTAATTCATTAACTAATATCCACTTTCCCTAATCCAATTTCTATTTATCATACTTTTATCCTAAATCCTTATCATACACTTTTCCCTATATTTTAACCTATCTATTTGTATGCCCTAATTACCCATATCTTCTCCCCAAACACCTTATTTTTGTATGCAATATTTAAAGTGATTTTTCTTATCCTTATGATCCCAAATCCTAACCTAAAGAACATAATCCAGCCCTTTTGGGAAACTTTTCCCATGGTTGGCGTCGACCCAACCTAGTCATCATCAACCCTATAAAACCAAGTTCTTCCTTTTCAAAATAGACAGATACATGCATTTTTGGAGCTTTCTCGTGACTTGTGAACTCTCTCTCATGCCGAGCATTCTTGAAATAGCTACTGAGACCTCTTGGATCTCCGTAAGACATGTTTGCATTGTGTTGAGCCCAAAAAAATGACTAAGTCCCGGAGGAAAGGATCATCACATGTGGTATAAGGTGTAGGAAGAAGGAATAGTATTTTTTAGAGTATAGTTAACTAGTTTAAGGAGGCTAAGAAACTAAGGTTTGATCTAAGTGAAGTATATCAAGAGCACCGTACATTACACAGACACTTGTGTATCCTTAGAAGTGAGCGTATGTGGAGAATTATGTCTCTCATGACATACATATGCTAAGGCTCGTAACATTACCACTTGTAGGCACAACAACAACAAGGGTGTACATAAACCTAAGGCCTAAGTTTGAGAAAGGTGTGTATGTTGAGGATGATGTCTCCATCCTTGAAGACCCTGCTAGAAGGAAGAAGGTAGTGATAAAGAAGAGAGATAGGGAGGAAACTCCAGCAAGTAGGGAACCAAGTACGTGTGTGGTTCAAAACATAGGGTACAAGTACTTATACTCGGAGGAAGAAGTCCCTAGTGAAGGAGAAGTACCCTGTGGAGGAGCAAGTCTCCAATGAAGAAGAAGTATAGGGTAGTGTAGAGTTCATACTCCGAGAGAATGGAGAGCATGAAGGGTGATGAGACTAGAGAGGAGGACAAGGGGCACGAGTCATAAAAGAACCCCCTATGTACAATGTACATGAATCTAATGAAGATTGGAATGAATCTACGGAGGATTCTTGAGAAGGAGAAATAAGTGAAGAAGAAGTGGTGACAAATGTGTAAGAGACCCCACAACTATTTGGTGAATAGTTAGAGGAAATGGTGGAGAAGGAGGTGGAAGATATCATCAAGGACTTGGTAGAGCACGAGGTGGAGTGCAGTGTGGGAGAAATGGAAAAGAGAAGTGTGGAAGCATATGCGCAGGAGACAAGTTTTAAAGTATGTTTCCCGAAGGGAGTGCACACAGTGGAAAGGGTGTGCTGACATCACAAGGGCCTATAATGACTTATGATTCTAATACAAACAAGGTCCTATGTGCACATTTCTATAGCACAGTTCCTATAGATCACCTCTTCTCTTAGTCTTCATTTTATGAATATGGTGCATACCTACACATAAGGAAGATGTTATCATGAGATTTTGAATCCCATGTTGATGAGCTAGAATTTTAAGTCAACGCAGGTGCACTACTAGACACATTGGGTTCTACGGAGGTAAATACTATTGTGGATTCTTAGCGGTGACTAATGAGCAAGAGTGTATTATCTTGAACAAAGTGTTGGTAGAGGTAGAAGTGAGGTTATTTGAGAGGAATAATACAATTAAATCATTGGATAAGGAATTGGAGGAAAAGAACAAGGATATTATAGAGAGGGACAAGGAGATAAAGGGAAAGGAGTCTATAATTGCATGTTTGAGGACTAAGTTGAGAGAAGAGAAGGGGAAGGTATGCAAAGCTTACAAGAAAGTAGAGAATATTTCAGACTCCATTATTTTAGCGCTCCTAGATTTATCCCCCCTGTACAAAAGTATGATTCATCCTTCCACTGCCTAGAGGATTTTACATGCATCATCATGATGGAGAAGCAACCACTTGCATTAGAGTTAGCGAGGAAGAAGTTATGGCATGATAGAAAGAGAAGGAAAGATTAAAAATTAAGGAGACCATAACTCAATACACTAAGCTTCTTGCTTCAGTGAAAACCATGGCTCATATGGCCGAAGTTTTCTATGACAACTATGAAGATAGAGACAGGGTGGCAAGTGTACTGGTTACTACACATGAGGCAGATTTGAAGGAGTTCCAGGACAAGAACAGAGGAAATCGGGTAGAACATGACAAGATCTTGGTAGAGGTTGAGAATAAATATGAGGAAATTGAGATTTTAAGGACCTCTATTAAGAATAAAGTCAAGGAATTATACCCCCAGTGACACATAGGATGGACGCGTTGACCGACCTTAGCAAGCAAATGGAGAATATTTTTGACACATTGAAGGATAAGGGTGAAGAGCTGACATTTGATGATGTCAATGCGCTGATAGGGGATTTATTTAAATAGGCACGAGTGAGGTGGATGCTTGGAATGAGATTGAAGCATCCTTGAATAAAAATTTCCCAATCCTTGTGCAATAATAGAAAAATTCTTTTGTTCTTTGGCGTAAGTTGGATACAGGTCATCTTATTTTTCCATTCTTTATTCTTTGTTGGAGATCAGATTGTTTATGTGGATGGAAAACAAGTTTAGTGTGGGGTAATGTTGATCCCAGAAAAATGACTAAGTCTTGGAGAAGAGGATCAAGGCACGTGGAATAAGGTGTAGGAAGAAGGTGCATGAGGAAGAGCGTACAGAATAGATAATTCACGCAAAGGAGTATGAAAGGGTTTTGAGACTTAGCCACATTTCAAGGTTATGGTGTTGCATGAAAAACATGTGAGGATACGGGTAGGCATGATAGTGGATAAGGTTAGAACATGGATACTTGTATCCCAAGGAAGGGATATTACAGGATATAATCATTGTGCATAAGAGTTGTAGATTTAGTTATGACTTAGCTGAAAATTACATGTCTAGATTACTCGAGCATGGAATACATGATGAAATTAGGCATATGATTTTATCTTAAGTGATGTTAAGGTGGTAAAGGAGATCCCCACTCTATTTAAGAATGTGTTTGGATCTAAAGCAAGAGGAAGGATGAATATTGGTATGGAGGAGAAGAAGAGGTGTGATGCGAGGCAAGAGATGCAAGAGAGAATTTAGATGCACAAGGGAGAGCATGGCTATAAATCTTTGAGTAGAGTCATTTGGTAGGGTTAGGATGTTATTTCTTGATGTATTCGGTCTGCTATGACCCTTTTTGATGTAATCTAGATACTATAAACAATTGTGAATCAATATATGAGGTGGATTGTTTTGAATATCTATGTTCATGGGTCCAAACCCTTATGTTCTTCATATTTCTCATGGTTCAAATCTGATTCCTCTGCATCTTGTTATAATGACCACATTCATATTATGGTGCATTTTTTCTTGGATCTAGTTTCTTTACCTTTTTCTAGAATGGATGTATGTGTTTTTGTTATATATATATATATATATATATTTTTTATAATGATGAATATTCTTGCAAGGCTCACATAAAAGAGGGGCTCATTACTATGCGCGTCTTGGATGAGTGCCTAGTTCACTCTGGGTAACATGTCAGCATGCATGGGAATTAAAGGGTTGGGAAAAGTGAGTATACATCATTCATAATCATCCTTCATGATATTATCATCATATTTGTGTTATTTATGCAATATTTATCGTATTATCTTTGTATTGTTTACATCTAACATTTTGCATGTTCGGATCAGATTCAACAACATTCGTGAGCTCCATCAGCAACCTTCTCTTCCATTTTCTTCACTCGCAGGTCTCTAATTTCATCCTTTTGACCTTGGCCTTATCCAAACTCTACTACGGTCTTCGTCGACTCACTGGTAAGTGTCAACCAAGGACCTATTTTCCAAACACCCTAGCCAGATCACTACTTTCCATCCTTTCCTCAAGCATTTCTATTCCATAATCCATTACGGATGTCATCTCCTATCATCTGAGACCTCTACTACATCCAATTTTCAATTTGAGACCTTTGCAAGCCTATATATTCAACTTACTTTCAAGATCTACTCTCCCTGGTCATCGACAACCGCCTCTACATAGTATAGGTCACCATTGATGCGATTAAGTATAATTCAACTTGTATTTATTTAGATCGGATCAGTACTTAGATCTATCTTTATCACTTTCAGATTCACCAATATTTCTTTTTTTTTTCATGTTATCTACTTATCCGCCCTTTACTTCTTTCTTTCTTATCAAATAGGGGTTGATATCCATGAAAGGAAGGAAACACTTCTTAGAGCCGCTTTATGCTGGAAACCCCCACACATTTTATATAATCCATTTTCTTTAATTGATCCTTATTTTCATGCCATCAACTCATAGTAGTGTGTACCATTAATTTTGTGCCCGTTCATCCACATCATGTATCCGAGGTACCATAAATCATCCATATTAGGAATTTCTAGTGTCTTTCATTACTAGTTCATTCATTTTATTAGGAACGAAGGAACTTGTCCAACACACAATTTTACCATTTCAAAATGAGAACAAAATTTTAGGTAAGATACTACCTCAAGATCAAGAATGTGCTCCAAACCAAGCTCCCACAATCAAATTCCTTCTCCTTCTAAGATCCCAATAGAAATCCCAAAAGACATAAAAAATGAAGAAAGTAACCCCATTCCCATCCATAAGAGGATGATATAGAAAAGAGACCAAATCAAAGAACCAAAGGGGAGGGTGACAAGTGTCTCTCTCTACCTAATATTCAACCAACCCAAAATCCCCAATATTTGCACCTCGAAACCATGAATAAAATTTAAAAAGGAAAATATCCATGTAATCATGAAGGATCCCCACATACCAGCACCATTCACATACTTAAGAAAAATTCATAATAGATGAGGGGAAAAATAGGTAAAATGGGAAAATGAACTCAATTTTCTTTGGAAAGAGCCCACCCGCACATAGGTATAGGGACTATGGGATATTTCTAAGGAAAATTTAGCCCATAGATTTCCTTATACACCTCTTAAATGTCACCTTTTTCCCAAATCCGAGTTTGGGGAAAATATGGCATTTAGGAGGGGTAGTTGGGCTCACCTAATCCATGATTAGGTGTCCCAAATCCCTCATTAGAAATAACAAATAAAAACATAAACCCAAATTTGCATAATTCCAAGGGGTTAGAGTTAAACACAAGATCAAAGCTAATAGAAAGGAGGATTAAAATTACATTGCAATGCCATAGAAAAGGGGTTATCAAAACCAAATATGTAAAAAAGTAATAATACAACATCACAAGGGGTAATAGTCCACAACAATAACCATGGTCAAATAAAATAACTCACCGCAAAAATAAAATACAAAGGAAACTTTATCCCATAGGGATCATTGTGCTAGTTGATTGCATCCCCCACCCGATTCCTACATTTCTCACATGGATAAACATGTCACCTACACACTCAAGTCAAAAATTATACCTACCCAATAATAGCTAGAAAATATAATAACAATATAACAATATATTGCTGGAAACTTGGACACAGAGGGGGTGAATCAATGTCTTATTAAATTTTTCGATATTTCTACTTCACCAAACTTGTTAAGAAAATCACATGAAAACATACACAAGAAAATGAGAAAGAGAGACAATACACAGTGTTTAAAGTGGGAAACCCAAAATGGGAGAAAACCCACTGAAATCAGAGAACTAGCTTTGGAAAAAATTTCCTATGAGTTACAATGATTTCAAGTTGAGCTACAACTAAAATTTTGAGGCTAAAACCCCAAATTAATTCAGTCAACAACTACTAACCTTATGCATGTTACAACTTGCAAGGAATATACAACTCTCTAGAGCTTAATTAGCTAATTATAATTATCCTTTATAAGCCATTACTTACAAGAAGGCTTCAACCCCTATGTGTTAATATGCAACTTAGACTTATTCTTGAGTTTTGGTCACACTTTTCTCATTGTCTCTCACAAGTGATGATGAACTAGAGATTCACTCACTTAGCTTGGTTTTGTTCCTTATTGCATTTTATTTCAATCTATTGCATGCACCCGATTGTGACTCTAAATTTTGAACCAAAATTATTAATTCACTTGTAATTTCATCCACCATTCAATTTGTTGCTTGTTTCTAAGTTGCTCTCGATTTTTAAGGAAATCGTAGCTTCCTTTGACTCATCAAAGACATTCTCCGACTCTTGTTCACTATTCATCCACATAAGCTCCTTTAACATAGTCTTACTTAATCACGTTTTTATCTATGATTGTCATATATCAATGTATATTCTTTCTGCAACACTTATCAATCCCATTTCAATATTTGTTTTTATATATCATTATCTCATTTTTATTAACCTTTGAATTATTAAAAAATCTCATTTAGAGAATTCCATTCATGAGACTTTTTCACTTTACTACACATTGTTTTAAATCACTTTATACTCTACCTTGTTCTATCTTCTCATCTTCATATATACATTTACATTTCATGTTTTTACTCCCATAAGGATTACTGCCCTATATTTTTCAATGGATCTCATTTTTTTCTCCATATATGTATCTACACTCTTCCTTAGCCTTAAATACATCACTTATTTTCATTGCATAGTTATCTCACACACTGTCATCTTCTTATTGCTATCCTTTTCTATTTTTATCTCTCATACGTATTCATTTTATACTTCATAATCTCCTTCACTTGAGTTCTAGACCACTTTGACTTCTCAAAACCTTTCCAGACTTCTTCTCACTCTAATATGAGCTTTATCTTGGAAAAATATTTCTTCAAATTTCCTTTGTAATTGTTTACTTTTCAACTTCTCAACAATATCGTTGGATCTCACAAAACCCTATCTCTTCACATCACCCTTTGTAAGTTAAGTAGTTCTTTGAAAATTCACTTTTCTTTATAAAGAAAAAATGTCTTTCCATCTTCTCATCACGATCTAAGAGAGAGATTCAAGGTTTTGTAACAATTTGTGGCCTTCAATTTCAATCAAGAACCAAAAAAACTCGAGAAAATTGGTATGACCTTTTGACTTACCTAGGAATATTGATCATCACCTTATTACCTATCTTGACTATCCACTTCATACTAATAGTCATACATTGACTACTGTTACAAATTTTCAAGCATTCTACATGAGAAAGCACTCCTTGATATCCAAATGAACATTTATTTTATCTTAAAAAAATTCAAGAAGGTATAAATCACCCTTCACCTTGAAGTTTTATTTTGGAGAGTTTTATTGGTTCACCACAAAGTGTTTCGTGAAGATTAGCTTTAAGGCCCTTTGTTAAAAAATTTATTTAAAAAGAGGGAAATATAACTTCTTTACTAGTTAGGCCATGTACAAGATTTTGAAATGATTTCAAGAAGCTTCTAATTTGATTTTTCACAAGAATTTGCATTTAAACACATCAAATACTCGACCTGCCGCATATTGCATTTGCACGAAGAAACTCAAAAGCGTAATTAAATTCTCATTTGACACTTAATGAAATCAAAACATGTTGAGTTGTGGAGCTCAATTACTTTGTATTAGCATGCAATGGGAAATTTTCTAGAAAACAAAGTAACCGACATCGGTTATGGAGGGACTGAATCGGTCACAAGGAGAAACCGACATCGGTTAGGGATTACCAAAGTGTCTATTACTCGTGTGTGGATGTTTTAATTAACTCATGGGAATTAAATCTATTTTTAGTATTAAATCATATCTATTGATTTTAATTGCATGGATAAGTTCCCTAAGTTTCTATACACATATATAAGCATGAAAGCTAGGGTTTAAAAGTAAGAATTAAGAAAAACTTTAAATTTTTGATGATTATTGTGAGAATAATTGTGAGAGAGAGAATTCTTGGAGAAGAAGAAAAATCTTGAGAGAGAGAAAGTATTGTACATCCGAGAGGTGTGGAAGATTCTAAATTTTCATTTTATATCTTATCAAATCTTTGGATAATAGATTGACTTGTTTCTTGGTGGGACGTAGCCCAAACTAGGTGAACCATGTTAAATCAGTGTTGATTTATGTCTCTTTTCTTGTGTATTTCTTACGGTAGAATATCTGATTTTATTTGCATGTATGCTTAGATCTGATATATTATCTATACAACCGGTTTCTAACCCCAACAAATGGTATCGAGATTTTTTTAGGGTTTTGTGTGTTGACATATCTACTCATAGAGGTTTTTCTTATTAAGTGGGAGCTACAACAATGGGAGAAGAAAAAAATACAAGGTAGAGAATTTTGATGGCCCAAATTATCAATTATGGAAGATGCAGATTGAAGATTATCTATATCAAAGAGATTTGTATTTACTGATTGGATGAGAAGTCTAGACCTATGAAGATGACTAATGAAGAATGGAAGATTATTGATTGAAAGGCTTTGAGATGTATAATATTGAGCTTCACATCATCCATGGCTTCCAATATTACAAAAGTGAATTCTATGGCAAAGTTAATGAAATATCTTGTTAATTTATATGAAAATCCTAGTGCTTCAAATAAAGTTTATTTGATGAAGAAACTATTTGGTTCTAATATGAATGAAGGTTGATCTGCATCTACTCATTTGAATGATTTCAGATCTATTTTAAATCAAAGTTAAAATTGGTTAATATATCGTTTTATGATGAAGTGAAAGCACTTTTATTCTTATATTCTTTACAGTAGTTAGGATAACTTAGTAATGGATGTTAGTAATACAACATCGCTAATAATATTTTGAAGTTTGATGTTGTGGTTAGTATAATATTGAATGAATAAATTCATAGGAAAAGTACAAAGGAATCATCATTTGGAAATGCTTTGAATGTAGAAAGAAGGGCAGGAAAAAGGAGAGATCCAAGAGTAAGAGTAATGGGAAATCAAATTCAAGGGATAGAAGATCTAAATCTAGAGGTAAGGGAATTACTTTTTGGAAATGTGGAAAGAAAGGACATGAAAAGAAAGATTGTTGGTCAAAGGATAAAGAGAACCAACAACGGAAAAAGGTAAAGAAGTAAATATTATTACGGAAGAGATAATGCAAGATGCTCTTATTATTTCTATAGATAATAGAATTGAATCATGGGTTTTAGATTCAGGAGATTCTTTTCATGCAACCACCAATAAGGGTTATTTCAGAAATTATGTCTAGGAAACTTTTGGGCATGTTTATTTGGGTGATGATGAACCTTGCAGATTATCTGGTAAAGGGAAGTTCATCTAAAATTACAAAATGGAAATACATGGGTATTGAAAGATGTGAGGAATGTACCAAACCTTAGGAGAAATCTTAAATCTCTAGTGGCAACTAGGTGAAGTTGGTTACATGGTTACTTTATAGGAGACTCTTGGAAAGTCACAAAGGGTTATTTTCTTGTAGAAAGAGGTAAGAAGGTAGGAACATTATATTTATCTACCCGTGTTATCGATTCCTTTTCTCGCATTATCTACTTCAAATTCATATGCATGTATGTGAAATAATCAATTTGGGCCATATGAGTCAAAAAGGAATGCAGATCGTAAAGGCTATGGGTAAGTTATTATATTTGAAAGATTTAGATCTTGATTTTTTTGAGCATTGTGTCTTTAGAAAGCAAAAGAGAGTAATATTTCTCAAATTTGAGGAAACTAAGAAGGAGAAGAAATTGGATATTTTACACTTAGATGTGTGGGGACCAGCTCAGTAGCTTCTCATCGAGGATCTCAATATTATATTACTTTCATTGATGATGCTACAATAAAGGTATGGGCTTATAGTATTAAACATAAATCGATGTTTTTGAATATTTTAAAATATGGAAAACCCTTGATGAGAATGAATCAAATTCAAAGTTAATGTGCCTTAGATATGAAAATGGTGGTAAATATTGTAGTAAGGCTTTCAATGATTATTTTTAGTTAATGGGATATGTAGAGAAAGAACGGTTCTAAGAACACCACAGAGAATGGTGTTACGAGAGAGAATGAATGAGACAATCATGGAATGTGCTAGAAGTATGAGGATACATTTTGTTTTTCCCTTGAAGTTTTGGCGGAAGCGATTGATACAAAGTGGTTTATTTGATTAACCAGTGGGCCTTCAAGTTCACTAGATGGAGGAATAATAGAGGAAGCTTGGACAAGAAAAGAGGTAGATCTTTATTTTCTTAAATGTTTTGGTTCAGAAGCTTTTGTGCATATTGATAAGGAAAATAAGAAAAAGTTGGATGCAAAATCCAAGAGATGCACTTTCATTGGTTATGGATCTGGTGATTTCAGATTCCATTTTTAGGATTTAGAGAATTCTAAAATTATTAGGAGTCGTGACATTGAATGGAATGAAAAGAAAATGTACAGGATGTTATTTTGGTACCCAAGGATGAACTGGTTGAGAAGTTTGTGGATAAAAATGAACTCTCGATTTAAAATTAATATCGACATGGTTACACAAGAATAGGTGTTAGTTAAACCCATACCCGCATCATTCATAAGAACCAAGATGTCGGTTGTAGAAGATCCAAAATGGCATTGGTTAGAAAAATTGATGTCGATTCACAGGTGATCGGTATTGATCAGCGACAAATTTGAATACAAATGTCCAAGAGGTTCATAATGAGCCTTCGGTACTCCAAACTCTGTGAGAATGTCAAAAGGGTAAGTAAACCTCTAGAAATATTTACACCACCTCTATTTTATTTATTATTGATTGATAATGGTGAAACAAAGATTTTGAAGAGATGGAATCATTGGAAAAGAAACAGACTTGGTATTTAGTTAATTTGTCAAGTAGGTAAGAGGACATTGTAGAACAAGTGGGTTTACAAGATCAAGGAATAAGATGGTGGAAAGAAAAGGAACAAGGCAAGGCTTGTAGTAAAGGAATTTTCACATAAAGTAGGTATTGATTTTGGTGAAATATTTTCTCCTATTGTTAAGATGAATTTAATTCGTATTGTATTGAGTTTAGTTGCGGTAGAGAGAATTTTCATTTAGAGAAACTAGATGTGAAGAGGGCTTTCCTTGATGGTGATTTAGATGAAGAGATTTATATGTAGTAGTTTGGGTATGAAGTCAAGGGTAAGGATAAATTAGTGGGCATGTTGAAAAAGATCCTATATGGGCTCAAGCAATCTCTAAGGAAATGGTACATGAGGTTTGATAGTTTTATACATGAGCATGGCTACTTGAGATGTGAATATGACCATTGTGTTTATTTCAAGAAGCTTAGAAATAGGAACTATATTATTTTTTTATTGTATGTGGATGATATGCTTATTGCAGATCAAGTATGTAGGACATTGGTGAGCTTAAGGGAAAGCTAGCTCACAAATTTTCTATGAAGGATTTAGGAGCTGAAAAAATAATCCTTGGCATGCAAATACATAGAGACAGGAAGAACAAGAAATTTTATTTATCTCAGGAGGATTATATCTACAGGGTGTTAGAAAGGTTCAAGATGTAGAATGCAAAACTTGTTAGTACACATATGGTTGGACACTTCAAATTGAGAAAATATTAGTGTCCTATATCACAAGAGGAGGTCAAATACATGACACGAGTTCCATATCCTTCTAAAGAGTTGGGATTCTCATCTATGATATGATTTGTACGGACGGACATATCACAGACGTGCAAAGTGGGAGTGGTGAGTAGATATATGGCCAATCTAGGTAAATAGCATTGGAAAGAATTCTAATGCATACTCAGTATTTGAGAGAGACATATAGCATGCGGTTATGCTTTATGGAGGTTCGTATATTTCATTATGTGGCTATGTTGATTCGGATATGGCCGTAGATCTGGATGGTAGGAGGAGCACTACCGGATATATTTTCACAGTAGGTAGGATGATATTTAACTAGATTTCAAGATTGTAGAAGGTTGTGGCTTTGTCTACTACAGGAGGAAGAGTATGTTGCAGCTACGAGAGGCTAGCAAGAGAGATGATATGGATGAGTAGGTTCATGTAAAATGTGGGAAAAGAGCAAGATGATTACAAATTATTCGGTGATAAGTCATAGTGTAATTATTTTAGAAAATAATTCAGCATTTCATTCAAGAATGAAACACATTCGATTAAGGTATCACTTCATACGATGGTATTGGAGGATGGAAAGTTGAATCAGAAGATTAATACGAGTGAGAACCCTACGGATAAGCTAAAAATCCATTAACAAAGGAGAAGTCAGCTACACTCCACTTTTGTTGGTCTTGAGTTTGAGAATTGAGGAGAAAGAAACAAAGCTAAGGAAGGATCCAAGAATGATGTTGTATACGGGTATTTTTATCTCTCGAAAGTGCACCCTGTAGAGAGATGTATGCAGTGTTCTAAGGATGTAAATTTTATCTCTCTTTCATAGATAAAATAAAAACACCTCAAGCCTCTGTGGGTATATCTATTTTGAGGTGAGTCTGCGGTATCAAGGCGATTCCTTATTGGTGTATTCTAAACTAACTTTATAGATTTTGAGCATAAAAGAAGACTCAGAAAAGAAATTTAAAAATAAGGTGATACACCAAATTTGTATGAGGTCTTTGATTGAGTACATGCACAACTGATATGGGAAGAATTTTTATGTACGAATGAACAATTTTATGCGAGAATATTAAGGGCAAACACTTTGATGTATTGAGGGAAAATATCACAACAATATTGCTAAGTTAAACATGCACATTAATATCATATAGAAATTACTGAATTTGCAATAGGGTAAGATGATTAATTAGGGAATTTAACATTCACAAGATCAATGGAACATACAAAAGAATACAAATAATTGGAAAGGTAGAAAATACTTCACATTCAAAGGGAAAACTCGGCGTAAACTCGCTTCAACACTCAGTATCTAAAAATTTCTCTGGAATTTTTTTTTCCAAAGGGAAAACTCGGCATAAAATTGCTTCAAAGACACTATGTATCTAAAAATCCTGAAAAAATATGTTCTTTTGCTTTTGAAGGCACACAATATATAGAAAAATTATTTCCCACCCTTCCTAAAAATAGGCTAAAATTGTACTCACCCATGCATCCTATTTTTATCCTTCATCTATTAATAAATAAAGGAATAAAAATAGAACATGCAAATACAAAGAGGCATTAACAGCCATTGGTTACAAATCGAGTCATTCGCATTCGATCGCTTTCTATTTTTAAGAAAAGCAAGGATGAATTAATTTGTTAATAATACGTTTTTCTTGATGAGCAAGTCTTCTCTCTGTGCATGCAAACTTGTCTTCTTGCTGATCTGTCTATTTGTGAAGGCATGCAAAAATACTCCTTGTGAGTGAGAAAAATTAATTACATTATTTGCAATACTTTGCAAAAATAATCATCCATGTATTCTATCTCTTTTGGGGACCACTTTGATTCTGATGTTGACATCTATTTTTGTCTTTTGTGGTCACATGGAATTGACTCCTGTGTAATTGGAAATAATGTTTTTCTTTTAGCTCCCACATGGGGACCACCTTGTGCACATGTAATAATAAAACTCCTCCCTTTGCATGCAAATTCATCTTCCGGCTGATATGTACGTGTGAAGGCATGCAACTTTATCTATTTATAGTGATAATATTAGCACTTTCTAACCATGGTTGAATTCGATGAACTCAGAACTCGAATTAAGATGAAAAATATTACAGACTTAAATATTTCTAGTATTTAAATCATTAAGCTCCATTCGAGCTAGCAAAGTTTTGCTAAATTTCTCCCTTGGTTGCCACACTTGATTTGTTCAAGGTTTCTGTGTGAGTTTTAAAATCCATCCATAATTGATCACTTCGAGCTTGGAACCGTGTTATTTCTTTGATCCGTAAAGTTCTAGGGATCTAAAAACTTGTATTATAGTCGTTAATTGCACTTCAAAACCAATCTGGTGAGTTTCACTCCATCCCGAGTTTCTGCATAAAAATCTTAGTAGATCTGTAAAAGCTCGAAAATCATTATTTTGTCTTTAATGGATACCTAGAAAAATTTCCCCTTTGCTTCTAAATGATTTGTATATTTTAAAATATTCGGCCCACCCATCTGATTTTAATTTGGGCCTTACACGTGTGTCGAATCTGGTCGCAGTGGGATCGCGGCTTGCTTTTAATACTTTCTGCTTTTTTGAAAAAGGGTTCAAAATTTTAAAATTCCCCAAATGACCCACCTCCCGATTTTAAATTTTTATGCTTGGGTGGAGTTGTGGGTGACTTAAACAATTTTCTCCCCTTTTCAAAAGGTTTAAAATATCAAAGGCAGCAATGGGAAGTTAATTACTTTTCCCTTTTTAACAAAGGCTCAAAGTTTCAAAAATTTCTCTGAAATTCCACTTTTGTCTTTGAATTTCGATGCTTTGACTATATTCAGCAGAGCCACAGGGAACTTAATAACTTTATTAAAAAAATTTAAAACTTCAAAATATCATTGGCCCGATGACCCGCTGTTGACTTAATATATCGATGCTTTGTCTTTTGCCGGTGGAGTTTCGGGCAACTTTATAACTTTAATCCTTTTGCAAAAAGCTTCAAATTCTTAAAGGCACAAAATACTCCGACGACCCACCTCTGTAATAAAATAGGCCACGTGTACTCCTATGGGCCTGTGGGGAACTTAATCACTTTTACTCCTTTTTCCAAAAGAGCTCAAATTCTCAAAGGATCCCCAGATCCGCCTTTATCATTAAAATTAGCCAAGTATATTTTGCGGGCCTGCGGGTTACTTTATAACTTTACTGCCCTTTTCCATAATGTTTCAAAATGCAAAAAGGGTCCGCCTCTCCACATCGGGCCACCAGAAAAATTTGAACATTTTGTGAAAAAAGGAAAAGTTCCAAGTTGTGCAAAAAGGGCCCATTTTCTCGCATCCAATCGTTTCGTCGGGCTTCATGGGGAACTTTATCACTTTTACAAAATAATGAAAAGGGATAAGTTAGCGAAAAAAGACCCACCGTTTTTCCAAGGTTAATTAACTTGGGTTGAGTTTGCATTGGAAACTAGTGATCCATTTCAGAGCATTGATTTATGTACTTTTGATTTGTAGTTGTTGATCTCCAACTCACCCGATGAGTTAAGTTTTTATTATTATTGGTAAATAGTTTTTTGAAAGGGACTATACCCTTGTACACCAAGGCTCAGAAGCTAGAATTGAAAGTTAAAGCACAAGAGATGGATCAAAATCTAGATAGAACAATAAAGCCCAAAGCAGTAAAACTATCTGCAAAGTAAACCAACAACCGACAAAGCAACAGCAAAAAAACAACTGATGTACAACAATCAAACAACAATGGCATATCAACACCATTGGAAGCATCCTGCTATCCGGCCAAGAAAAATGAGACCAATGTAACCCAGCCAGCCAATAGCAGAGATAAGAATCATCAAGGCGAAGTGTTACCCTTCAGAGTGGTAAATTTTTTCTTTTTGTTGACCGTAACCCATCCTGATGGAGCCTTCGCGGTTGGAGAAGAAGACAAAGGAGGAGTATTTTCCTTAGTCGCATTTGTCCCATTTGGGACAGCCACGTTGTTATCCTGAGAGAGATATTTATCATTTTCCATGCTGCCCTCAATAGCTTGTGCATTTTTCATTGCTCACAATTTGAGATTCGGTTTCTGGGGCTGAAATGGATTCAATATTTGTATCTGCATTTGAATCTAGACCTTTTTTGCATCAAAAATTAGGTGTTTTAAGTGCGTCTTTCCACCAGTTACGCTTCTCATGTTGACGTTTTTCCATCCCACACTCAGTAGAGGTGTGCCCTAAGCAAAAACACCTTCTACAATGAAAAGGAAGACCTTCATAATCAAGAGGTTGTGACCAAGTTCTGTTTTGCACTCTAAGATCTATGGTTGCAGGAAGATTTTTATCGGTGTCAAGTTCCACCAGGATTCGAGCATAAGTAGTATGGGTGTAATTAGTGGTTTGAGAATCTATATTAGTTAAGTTAGTTTGGTTTGGTTTGATGAATAAAACACTGAAAAACCCTAAGTCTTTCATATTTTCATTCTCGAGCTCTAGTCAAGCTAAATGAACTCGCAAATGTTTTTTTAACGAGTGGTCATTGATGAAGCTTTTGAGCTTCATCTCATTCCAGTTTGAATTGCTTGGAGTGTTCTAGCATGATTTGTGGATTCAAAAATGTTGTTTATTGTGCCACCATTATTTTCATCTCTAAAGCTCCTTGAGGAATTTATCTTTGCCTAAAATCGGCCATTTGAACTCTCTGTTGTTTACCAACCACCATTTTGATCATTTCAAGTTCTCGAGGTTTTCTTTGCTTTGAGATCTCCCCTAGTGTTATCTCTTGTCTAGTATTATTGTTTTCTTCTCGAGCTCGGTTTATTATTTTTGAGCAAGATTCAAGCTCACCCTTCTAAGTGGTCGCCATTATTGATCACTTTAAGCTCGGGATTATATCACTGCCATACTATTTTAGCAAAGAAAGGTAAGATTTGGTCTCTTAAGCACTATTGTTACTCTGTCTTTACTATTTCAACTTCAAGCACCAATACTCGCTTTTCCCCTTTGTATTTTTAATGTGATTTCGGAACAACATTGATCTACGAGTTAAAAAAATCATCTCGGGTTCTCCTTTTTGGCTCTGAATTCAATGAGGGTTTTCCTTGCTTCAATTTTAACCAATGAGTTCTTGATCCTTACTCTAATTTCTCAAAACCCATTGATGTTTTTTAGATCAAATCCAGGATATGCATTTTCTTCCTTAGATCTGCAATTGTATTCATTCCTTTGAGTTGTATTGCAACAAATCTATATATGGAATTTTAACTATCCTGTATGAATGAATTATTTCCCCAACATCTGTATCTACATAACTTCAAATTTTAATTTCAGAGTTTGAACTGGATAACCCAAACATGGGTATCTTTCCTTTTACATGGGTTCTTGGATGTGAAACTTTTCTTTTGATTCTGCAATTTGTTCTTGATTTCATGAGATCTTCGTACCTTGTATGTGGCCTTCTGGAATTTGTAAACAGTTCTTCATTCATGTAACACCATTAGCAGGCATAAGCCTTGATTTAGATGCTTTATTGAAATACTATAATCTTATTTATTTTTCTTAGATACTATACTTCTTTGATGGTAGCATTTCTATGCATGCTGGAAAATTTGAAATGTTCATTTTACATGGCGAAGCCCTATCAAAATTTTCCTAGAATTCTTTCTTCTTTAGTTGCAATCTGAAACATGTACTTTGTCTGCAAGTCTCTTCTCTCTCTAGAATAGCTGTTGAAATTTGAGTTGCATTCTTCATTCATTCTGTTTCATGTACCATAGGATATAAGTCATTGAAATCTACAATCTTTATCTATACTGAAAGACTTGATTTATTTTTCTTGGTTGCAACCTATACCTACACACTTAAGAAAATAGTTAGAAAATATTTAGGCTTTTTGGCCTCTCTTATGTCCATAGTTTTTTTCTTTTCTTCTTTCTCTTCTTTCTGAGTGAGTAAATCATGTATGCAGTATGATCTTCAAGTAATCTATATCTCTTGTTGTTAAGAGATTCATATGCACGAATTAGGACAATGTAGGAATATGGATTAACCCTGAGCTCTTAACTAATAATTTTCCTCTTTTCTTCTTTTCAGGTACAATATTTCCAGTGGTGAAGATGAAGAGAGAATAAGTTGGAGATGAAGATGCATCAACCAAAGGAAAATACCCAAGGCAATGATGGGTTCCCTCATACTCCTATATTTTCTCTTTCATGCATGTGTACCTCTTATTTCAGTAGTTGTACTTTACTTTTTAGTTACATCCCACGGCTTGTGTGGGAACATTTGAAATTCCTTATGAATAAAACATTGAATTCTGAAATTGAGTTATGTATTTCTTTCTACATTTCAGCTTTCTGTATGGATTGTATGATGAACTAAATAACCCAATAATATAGTTGAATGTCTTAATCATGAAGGAAAGAACATTAAGAATACTTGTAACCTCTAGTAATGAAATCTGATTTCTGTAATTTGCAATTATGTTTGTTGTTCCAAGACTTAGCATTTCATCTATTCTGCAATTGGATATCTTCATCAAGACAACACAGTTGTCCTTCGGGCCCTTGTGTTCTTTTCTTTGAAGATAGTTTTGTAGAATAACACACATAGCTGTAGATTTCATGTAATCATTAATTAATTCAATAATAACAATGTTTTCTGAAAGAAACTCCCCTAGCTTAGGTAAACTTCACCAATGGTATCCATTGTAATGAATTTTCGAGTTGCCCATTTTTTACACAAGTGAAAAAAATGTCAACATTTCTCAGCGATCCTACGGGAAAGTTGTCTACTAGTTTGTAAACTAGTGCCTTGCTCTTGCCCATTGGGCATGGATTCCAAATTATATAACCAAAATCTTCCTTTCTAAAGGTCTAACCTTCCAAAACAAACTAAAACTAGAAAAGGATCTGTAAACTGAGATCACATGCATGAATGCACTTATTGAATTGAAAAACAATGTAATGTGCGAAACTACATTTATTGAAGGGAAATCCTACTCTAAACTTGATCCCGTAATATTTTCAATAACAATGTTTGAGAAACATACCATTCACGAGAATGGTAAGTTCCTCTCCATTCAACCATGAAAGCTAAAAAGCATTGTGTTCTTTACAAGCTAAAATCATGTACGGACCGCTCCAGATTATATCAAACTTCATGTGTCTTCCTGGATTTGCATGATCAGCATCCCACTTTAACACAATATCTCCTTCATTAAAGATTTTGAACTTGGATTTCTTATCAAAAGTATTCTTCATTTGTTTCTCGGTTATTTTCCATGTTCAGACTTGATCTCTTAGCTCTTGTAACTCCATCAATTCCGCATATCAAACCTACAATGGTTCATTCTCAAGTAACTCCATTTGATATAGCAAATCTAATGTAGGTAACTCAACTAAAATAGGCATTCTTGCTTCTTTTCGTAAACAAGTTTGTATGGTGAATTGCTAACTAATCTTTTAGGAGTCACTTTATCAGCCCAAAGTGCTAAATTCAACATCAGATACCAAGCTCTTTGATTATCCTTGAGTTTTATTCGGATTATCCTTACAATATTCTTGTTAGTACTTTCAGTTAACCCATTATCTTGTGGGTAGTAATTAGATGAAGAACTTAAGTAAATTCCATGGTCGACAGCCCAATCTGTTATCTTTGCACCAAGAAATGCTAAAGCATTATCTCGATATAATAGTTCTTGGAACACCAAATCTCGTAAACTATCCCTTTATAAAAGGATAGTATTGAAGTTTCGTTAGCATCTTTCAAGACTATTGCTTCAGTCCAACATGTAAAGTAATCAGTAGCAGTAAAAAGCCACTTGTTCCCTTGTGACAAAGGTGGGTTTATCTTGCCAATAAAGTCAAGACCCCATTACATAAAAGGCTGATCAATGAAATAGGTTGTAAAGGCAACGAAGCTAAATATTCTTTTCCAACAAAGAAAGCACATTTCTTACACTTTCTGATCTATTAAAAATAGTCCTTGAATATGTTGGGCCAATAGTAACTAGATTTCATTATTTTTAAGGCTATTGTACATGCTGAGAAATGACCTCTTGTAGATCCTTCATGGAATTCTGATAATAATTTCTTAATTTTATCACAGTCAACACATCGCAGCAATATTCCATTTATATCTCTTTTAAACAACACACCATCAATAAATACATAAGGTACAACTTGTAATCTGAAATACCTTCGTTTATTCTTGTCCATACCTTCCAGATAGGTGTCATGCTATAGATAGTTAACTAAATCAGTCATCCATCTTGATTCTTGGACTTCTTGAGCAAGCTCAAGTTGTTGATTCTCTGCTACACCATGACATTTGATTGTTGATACTTAACTTCAACATGCTGTTTTGAATCCTCTGATTCTAGCTCATGTTGTTTTTCCATATCAGCAATTAAGTGTTCACACAAACATTTTCCTCAAACTGTCTTAGCAACCCAAATATCAACATCATATTCCATAACTTTCGTTATCCATTTGCTCTTTTCTCATTCAATTCTTTATTTAACAAGAAATCTTTCACACTTGGATGAGAAACAAGAACATGAATTTTATTGTTTGAAAGCATGTACTTAAAATTCTTTATCCCTCTGCAACTGAAAGTACTTGTTTTTCAAGAAATGTGTACCTTATTTTGTAATTGTGCAAACTCTGTCCAAAGAAAGCAATTGGTGCTCAATATTTTCATCATTAACCTAAGTTAATATGGCTAAGATTTTTTAGCCCCTACAAGTGCATACATTGTAAAATATTTATCAAAATTTGGATTTACAAGAGTAGGAGCCTAAGAGATGGTTGTTTTGATTGCTTCAAACCCTTCTCTCCCTTCACTAGTCCAAGAGAAAGTTTTCTCTTTCTTTAACATAGTTGTCAATGGTTTAACCAATGCTACAAAATCTGGAACAAATGTTCTGACAAAGTTGATTTTTCCAAGAAAACTCTGTAATGCCTTCTTATAATGAGGTAATGCTAGTTGTGATATGGCTTTGATTTTGAAAGGATCAATTGCTAAACCTTGCTTATAAATGATATGACCGAGTAATTTACCTTGATGTACTAAAAAGATAGAATTTTTGGGATTCAAAGATATTCCAAACTACCTACATAACTGAAAAGTATGCCTTAGATGTATTAGATGCTCATCTAAATATTTTTAAAATATAGTAACATCACCTAAATAAACAAATTCCTCTTATAAACCAATTAAGCAAGCTATTATAGCCTCATTTTGACTAAACCCTCTTCTAATCCTATTCTAGACCACTTCTACTAGCTTCCTAGGTAATCAATCCATTTCATTGGATTGATTAGACCTCTCACAACCCTCTCGAACCCTAATTTCTCACTAATTGTGATTAATTAGCCTAAACCATGATTAACCTCTCCTAAGCCTAGTCAAATCTTACTTTGACTCACTAAAGTGCTTTTTGGCTTATTCATTTGTCCCACATGCACCCAAAGTCTCCCCTTTTTGAAACCAAAAACTATAAAAACACCCCACTACTCCTCTCACTTTCTAAGAACACTTCCCCTTTCTAGGCTAAACTATAGTATTATTGCTAGGATTAGAGCTTCTCTTCATTTGTCATATTGAGCTAATATTACTTTTGCTTTGCTATTACACCACACTCACAAGTTTGAGTAAATGGAAGGAACCATGTGGCTCTTTAGCCATTAATGGAGAGCTTCCATTCTCACAATCACAAAATTGATTGCTTAGAATCTACCTAGGTTCATTTGTAAAGCTTTCAAGAGTAGAGGATAACTAGATATGTTAGATTTACTTGTTTCTTTCAAGATTAATGCATGCAAAAGTAATGAATCCTTGTTTATCTCTTATCTGATGGTCCATTGAACTATTTGTTTAAAGCTTTGGGGATTCTTGAGTGTTTCTTACCCCATTTCATAGCTTTTACAAATTTTTCCTTGTTCACATTTGCACATGCCTGGTGGGACTTACTCCATAGTCCTTTTCAAGTCTTTTCTAGGATTTACATGTCCATTTCTAACCATTTTTATGATTTCTAGGTTTTAAAAGCTTGTCTTTTAATAGATTTCATATTTTAAAAGGGATTTTTCTTCCTTTTGCTAAAGCATTTAATGGGTCCAAGCTAGAAATAGGATTTCATTGATAAAAACTAACCTGTTTGATCCTTTAAATTTTTCATTTCTGTGAATTTTGAGGTTTTTATGGGGTAATGCATGTAGGTGTCTGGAAGGATGCATATTCATCAAAAACATGATATGTATGCAAAGCTGGCCACGTATCCGTCGTCAGTTGTACTTTGAGCTATCAGAATTTTTACAAAGGGACATGTATCCATTTGTCCCACATGTATGTGTCAAAACGTAGGCGTATCCACTCCTCTAGATGACACGTAGGCATCTATGTCAATACTGTGTTGACCTTGTAATTTTACCTTGGCCACGTATCCATTCTCTGGGGCACATATCCATCAAAACCCTAGTGTATGCATCTTTTGGACGCGTAGGTCAAACCCATAGTCACATTTTTTACATGTGTACCTATCGGTTAGGGGCCGTATCCGTCGGTTGGGTGCGTATGCGTATGCATTGGGATGGGTGTAGGCATTAGTGTTAAAAGTTGAAATTTTTCATGAGCTGTAAGATCAAAATTTCTAGTTTTTGCTAACTTGTTTGTAGGTTGTTAACAATTGTTTGTAGGGTTCTTTGATTTTGTTTCAATTGGCTTAGTTAAGTGTTTTTTTTCTTGATTAATTAGGTCTTCAAAGTGTGTATGCTCTTCCCTCGTGCCTTATAGGTGATCTTGGGAACCAAAAATGCTTCCAAAACCTTTTTTTCTTTCAAAAACACTTGATTCATGTTCATAATGGATTAATATTTCAAATTTGGTTAAAATGAAGTCATTTTGCAAGTTATTTCAAGTATTTTCCATTTATATTTATAGTTGAGTTTTCACGTTGTGTATGCTCTTCCCTCATGCCTTTTTGGTGACCTTGGGAATCAAAAAAACAACACGTAAATCTCTTTTGATATTGTGATCCTTTTGGAAAATTACTAACCTTTGTACGTATAGGACCAAATTTTTTGTGAAGAAAGGAGTTTTGAAACACAAACCTACTAATACATGTTTTCATATAGGTTTCCAAATGGTGTGCTACTTAAAACCACATTAAGTTAAAAAGATAAAAAACACACCACATACATCACATTGTATTGTAGGTTTGGAAAAGGGTACGTCCCTATCCGCTCAACTAGAACATAACCCCTTTGGCATAACACCTTAAGCTACAACAATGGGGGTGGTTATAGGAACCCTAAAGTAATCCACCATTGAGTAACCTCGTGGATGAAATAGGAAGTGCTCCACTTACCCACTTGACTAGTCATACATTGTGAGTTTAGAGTCAAAGTTTCTCGTATCGTGACCCCAGTGATGATACAACTGAATAAACACACTAGTTTCTCATTGTATCAGAAGGGGGTAAAGTAAAGCCGAGATACTCCTTGGGAAACCTTGGCAAATAGCTCGCATTTAGACAAATTGTTGACACCTAGTTGAGTGAACTACTTAGGAAATCCATTTGTAAGGAGCCC
Source organism: Taxus wallichiana var. yunnanensis (assembly GCA_018340775.1). Taxonomy (NCBI): domain Eukaryota; kingdom Viridiplantae; phylum Streptophyta; class Pinopsida; order Cupressales; family Taxaceae; genus Taxus; species Taxus wallichiana. The sequence goes on along the minus strand of CM031237.1, from coordinate 74,380,028 downwards.
ACTTTGCTAGTCCATTATCACATCTTGTCAAACCATCACATGAAGTGATAACTTTCTTGGATTCAAAGCCTTATTTTTCAAACATGGTAATGAATCCACTTAATTTAGATCTAAGTGTCTCTCATCATGAAATTAAATGATGTATCACTTAGCTTGGTTTCTTTCTCACCTTTGGATGAGGTGAAACTCTGCCCAAGTGCCACTAAGTTTATTTTCATCTTTTGATTTATACCTTTGCATTCTTGTTTCCCATTTGGGACAAGGAAGGCATCTTTTGGGAGTGTTTCATAGATAGTGTTCACCACTTTTTTTGTCATTTACACTCATCCATGTTTGTGGATGAGTTGTTAAACATCTAAAGTGTGTGGATATGTCCTTATATCTTTGATGACCATGTGATCTTGATTTTAGGATCATCTTCATAGCTAGGATTTCATTCATCATCATTTCCCCTTTGAGTTGTTACTCTGCCCACATTTTAGCCATACAATTATGACACTTACATCTTGTTTTCATCTTTTGAGAACTTGATATAAGTTTCCTTATTGTATCATTACGTTGCTTGCATGACTAACAACTTCTTGCTATACTTGTATTTAGTTTCAATCCCAACAATGTCTAAGGTCTTTTGAAAGTGTTGATATTGCATTTTTCATATCATGATAGCATCATCTTGATACTAACACCTTGCCTTTCTAGGCTTGGTTAATGTGTGGGGTAGTGTTGTTACATTACTCACATTTGCAACTTCCATTATCAAAAGACTTAGATTTTTCGGCATTTGAACTAGTCATAGTATACCTCGTGGAGAGATCACGTCAATACAAATTTGGTACTTAGATCTTGTTGATGTTTCAACTCGACCTAGGTATTGATAGGGTGTTGTCACTATCTGATTTGTGTGCTTATCATTGAAACCATAGCTTAAGGTATAGAGTGTTTTAAAAATAGTTGAGTGTTTGACAAATTTACTAGAGAATTTGCATATTTGTTCCTAACGTACAATAGCATTTGCATATTTTGTGTACTTAGGACATCTTTTGAGATAGTGGGACTTTAAACAATTCATATCACATACACCTAGGTTTCGTATAAACTTGAAATACACTTAGAAAAACCTAGCACAACTTCGACTAGTGATGCCTATAATCACAAAAATGGCATCTAAACTAGATGAGCATGATTTAGATGAAAATCCTTTCGCATCATACCCCTTCACTGGTAATAACTTATGCCTCTCTTTTCACAAGTAAAAGACATTAAACCACTAGTTGATCATAGTGGAGAAGATTCGATACATCAAAGGACCAACACAAGTTAGACTTAGTTCACTTTGACAAGAGCTCCTTTATTATAACAAAGACCAAGTACTTTAAGAGTTCTTGAATTAGGATCAGACTTCCGTAAGAGCATGAAGTGGTGATTAAAACCATTAACCATGAAATAGAAGAAAAACCACGACCATCCCTCATAGACATGGATAACCCTTTTGACATAGGGTATGCTTCCACTTCAGGAAAATGTAACAACAATGTCGAAGATGACCCACCAAAACCAACAGATGATTCATGAAGACCTTACTTTAAGGCTTCATGTAAAGTAAAAATTGAATGTGAGCAAAGGACTCACCACCTCCTAGGTTTGATGATGAAGATGATCCCTTAGTTGAAGAAGAGATCATTCAATGATAGATACTAAAACTCAAGTCAAAAACTAGCAAACTTAGGCTCTTCGAGTAAGAGTGTGCGTAAAGATAGACTTAAAACAAAATCAAGGTGAGTTTCACATGGATCCATATGATGACTAATTTTCAAGGTTGCTAAAGTGAACAAACCACTATCACCCACAAAGGAACAACTCATTCAACATGAGATTTGCAATCAATGAAGAATACACTTACTACTCTACAAGAGAGAAATGTAGGACATATAGAAAATACTTATATGAAGAACTATGTCCTTACCCCTTTGATAAGGATATGTTGTGCAAACCATTTCCAAAACATTTTGATATCCCCAAATTTGAAAAGTATAAAAGTAAAAGTGATCCATGTAATCATGTCAAAGACTTCTACATGGCTTTTAGGAAGTCACTTATAGTGATAACTACTTGATACGTCTATTTCCTCGCAGCCTAGGAGTAGAGGCATTAGAATGGTTCTTCAGTATACCTAAGGGATCGATCACGACATGGCCCACACTTGCTGAAAAGTTTGTGTGACATTTATCTTTCAACATGGAGAGTGATATCACCATGAACGACCTTTGTAATGTGAAAGCAAAAATCTAATGAGACCTTTTCAAGGCTTCTTACAATGATGGTGAGGATTGGCAAGTCATTTCCCTTGTGTCCTTCCAGAAAAATAGTTAGTAAGCATATTCATCCCCAATTTGAACCCAAAAATAGCCTTTCACTTACAAATGCACTGGCTCTAACTTTGAAGAAGTTATAGAGAAAGGAAACTAGATCGAAAAGGATCTTATTGTGAAAGGGACACTCAAACCCATTATAAAGGAAAACACGAGACAAAATCCATTGATAAATCAAAGTTATTTAATAAAAAAAAAATTCATTTGATGGCATCATAGACTCCAAGAGAGTCCAAGTACAGACTGGTCCACTTTTAAAGCTTTCACAAGGACCTCACCCAAAGGCACCTACAAAGCGCATGTTTACACCTCTAACTGAATCACTATCTACTATACTTAAACAACTAGATGTAGTGAACATGGTACAATACCCAACCATGATGGTACCATATCTAGAAGATGCACCTAAACCAAGTTGGTTCAAAGAGCATGAATACTGTGATTTCCACCGTGTCAAAGGACACAAAACTGATAGATGCCTAAGATTGTGGCATTATATACAAGACCTCATCAAAGAGGGTAAGATCATGCAGTAGATTCACCATCTGACTCGGGAAAGGACCTAACAAAAAGATGGGTATATTCAAAGAACCTTTTCCTAATCATGAAGATAAGAAACACAAGAATTCAGATCGTGGACAAGCCTCTAATGATTATCGGATACTTGCCTATACTTATCCTACAAAAATAAACCATTTGACTCCCTTATAGGTTATATCCATTCATCTGATGAACAAGTTAATACCATTAGGATCTTAGAGAAGAGTTATGTTGTAGGTACATGATGAGCTCATTTGGTAATACCAGATCCCCTACCCATTCCATAGAAGGCCAATATAATTTAATAGAACAATTAGAGAAGACACCAGCTAGAATCTCGATCCTAGATCTCCTTAAGATCTCTATGGCTCATAAGAACATATTGTATAAAACACTTCAGAGTTTAGGAGTCTCCACGAAGTAGATCCCACACACTTGCAAGAAATGGTCACACACCTTGATTCTAATGATCATATTACTTTTGATCACATTATAATCCATGTAATAACCTAGAGCACAACTTACCCTTATACATAGAGGTCATCATTACTCATCGTAAGATCAAGAGAGTGCTTGTGGATGGTGGGTCGGTCTAAATATCTACACATTGAAACTGGTAAAAATAACTAGGCCATTTAGAAACATATTTGGGTGATAAAACTATCACAATCACACCTATGATAATGAAGAGTGAGAATCAGCATCATAGTGGTACTATAGTGGTTCCAATGGAAGTAGGGCCAACGTATCATGATACAACATTCCATGTCCTTGACTTGGATCTTCCTTACAACATGCTCTTGGGATGCCCATGGATCCATGCCATGTAGGCCATTCCCTCCACTTTCCATCAGTGTATAAATTTGTGCCATGGAGACCAAGATAATCACCATCCTAGGTGATCTAGATCCATTCACACATTATAGAGCATTTGCACAACTTCTCACATGTGCAACATATGAATGTCCTTTGGCTAATATTGTTGTTCCCTTACAAACAGAGGCTATGAAGGAACGTGTAGATCTAGATACACTCACTCCTTCTAATCATAATTTCCCATCATTGGTTAATCCCTTCACATCATGGGAAGAAACATCTATAAAGTATGGTCTAGATGATCAATTCACTCTTCAACAAGCCTTATTAATATCATACCTTTTAGTGTCACCAGGACATGTGGTAAACCATACTTCCAATTCAAGAGTACTAGGGATAGATGCCTGAACCACTAGAGAAGTTTATTCCTAGTGGTCTCTATATGAGGAAAATATGTTAGAAGATCCCACCAGGAGGGTACTTGAAGGTACCATGGCATCATGTCATCAAGCTTTGTAGTATATTAAAGGCCACCACATGATGTATGTCATGGGCTATAATGGGTTTGGATGTGGTATAAATGCACAAGGAAGGCTAGAGCCTATTCCTATTCCTCATTTCAAATCTAACAAACATGGCCTCATAATCAAGACCCATGATGATCCACCTTCGAGATAGATGCCACCTCTTTGAATGTGAGGATGGCTCGTCTCACTTAGATAGTGATGTAGATTCCCAATGTAGCCTATACGAGGATCTTGCCTCCACTAACCTATTTCCTAATTCATTATTTTTACCTTATCCAAATCCAATACCCATCCAATTACCAAGTTACCCTAGTATATCCCAAACTTATAGATTGGGATCAACAATTTCATGTGCCAATCAATTTCTTTGAGAATGATGAGGCATTTGTAGAATTCATGGGGCTCAGGGATTCTATTCCGAATGGAGATCATAAGAAAGGTTTTTCCATCAAACTAGATGCTTGTGCATACTTTGGAGAAGAAGTAGAGATGTGTGGATACTGAAAAAAAAGGTCATAAGAAAAGGCAAGAATACTTAGAAAATCCTTGTGGAAAGAACAAACATAAGTCTCCCAGTGAAAGGCTATTTGAGGCACTAGTAGACAAAAAAATGAAGAAATCATAGAAAAGTGGAGTATCCTTATAAAGATGATGATGAGCCACCTAAGGAAGTTGATCTTACTCTTCCCCCTGATCCTACATGGATGGAAGATGCTTCTAAGATGCTTTTAAAGAGATGATTAGCGTTAACATTGGTTTAGAAGAAGAGCCTTGAATGATAAAGTTGGGAGCTTCACTCTCCCAAGAAAAAAAGGTTTTGTGGCATTGTTATGAGAATATGTGGATATATTTGCATGGTCATACATAGATATGCTAGGTTTAGACCCAGAATTGGTCATGCACAACCTTGTTGTGCACCCAGATGCTAAACCCATCAAGCAGAAATTGAGAAAGATGCATCCAAAGGTTGCACTACTTGTTAAAGATGAACTGGAAAAATTGTTAGCAAAGAATTCATTAAACCCATCGACTATTTGGATTGGATATCCAATATAGTCCTAGTTCAAAAGAATCTAGTAGGTATCAGAATCTACACCAAATTTCAAGATATCAACAAAGCATGTCCTAAAGATGACTTCCCTCTGCCTAATATCGACATGATTGTCAACTCCACTGTTGGTTATGAGATGTTATCCTTAATGGATGGATTTTTAGGTTATAACCAAATCAGGATTGCTAGAGGAAGATCAACACAAGACAACTTTCATCACCCCATGGGGGATTTTTCTACAAAGTCATGCCTTTTGGACTCAAGAATGTGGGGCTACCTATCAACACACAATGATGGTCATCTTCCATGACATGATGAATGACATCATGGAGGATTATGTTGATGATATCTTAGCAAAATCCAAAACTAGAGGAGAACACCCTAAAGTGCTGAGGTGTATTTTTCAGTGTCTCCAAGATTATAAGGTCCGTTTGAATCCCAAAAAGTGTGTCTTTGGCATTCTATCAGGAAATATCTTGGGTTTCATCATTTCACAAAGAGGAATAGAGGTGGACCCCACAAAGGTTACAACTATCACAGAGATGCCTCCACCTACAAATCTCAAACAACTACGAAGTTTACAAGGAAAAATTCAAGCAATCCATCATTTTATTTCATAGCTTGTGGATAAGTGCCATCCATTCACACATCTATTGAAGAAATATGTTACTTTCAATTGGGGACCATATTTTCAAAAGGCATTTACATTGCTTAAACAATACCTCATCAACCCACCTGTTCTCATGCCACCTACCCCAGGTGAACCCCTCTGCTATATATTTCAGCCACCTAGTTTTTATTGGTGCATTGCTTTCCCAATATGACCTTGACCACAGAGAAAGGGTGGTTTATTATCTCAATCACACCTTGATCACCTATGAGTTGAATTATCCACAGATTGAAAAGGCCTTCCTAGCAGTCATCTTTACCTTTCAGAAAACTTCACCATTACCTCCTTAATAACAAAACCAAGTTGATATCCAAATTTGACCCTCTCAAGTACCTTTTATCCAAACCCACCCTTACGGGATGAATGGCTAATTGGATCATTCTCCTTAGTGAATTTGACATTGAGTTCGTTAATAAATCATTGAAAGGAAAGTATTGTATTCGATCAATTGGAAAAATCTCCCCTACCAGGAATGGAACCATTGTGTCTGGATCTTCTAGATGCATCCATGATGTATATCAAGATTCCATTGTGTGGCAAGTCCACTTTGATGGATCATTCACATTTCATGGGTCAAGGAGCTGGGTGGTGCTCATCACTCCCACAGGAGAGGTTATTCCACAAGCATTCTATTTGGGATTCCCATGTACTAATAACATTGCAAATATGAGGCACTTATCGCTGGCCTTAAGTTAGCTATCACTTGGAATATCTGACAGCTATGAGTCATGATGACTCCCAACTAATCATTAAACAAGTTAATGATGAGTATAAGGTCAAAGATGAGAAGCTCATTCCATATAAGAAATTGGTCGAGACCTTGAAGGAGTATTTTGTGTAGATTGTTTTTGAACAATGACCAAGATCACATAACAGTCCATGGATGTTATGGCTACTATCGGATCCTATTATGCATTCACCTTAGGTAAGTAAAATTCATTCTTTGTAGAGCATTTATGAGTGCCCACCTATGACATGTCAAAGTCTTGTTTGGCATGTGAAATTGTTGGTCCTTTCTCGCCTTGGTATGATCCCATATTTAACTACCTACAAAATGGCACATTTCCCCAAACATTACCCATACTGAGAAGAAATCCCTTATCCTCCGTATATCCCATTACACCCTCCTAGGAGGAACCCTCTATCATCATGGCTACGATGGGAATTTGCTACATTGTTTGGATGTTACCGAGTCAGTCCATGCTATTAAAGAAGTGCATGGTGGATTTTGAGAGTGCACACTAGTGGCATGGTTCTAGCTAAGAAACTCTTGAGAGTGGGCTATTATTGGCCCACCATGGAAGTAGACTATTGTAACTTCATCAAGAAGTGTGAACTCTTGTCAGAAATATGGTAACTTGATACATGCACCAACACAGGCATTACAACCCATTGCAACTCCTTGGCCATTTTCTAAATGGGGACTGGATCTCATAGGGAAGCTCCATCCTACTTCATCAGATGGTCATACCCACATTATCACCACCACCGAGTATTTTACTAAATGGGTAGAGGTTTTTGCCTCTCACTTATATAACTGGTGCACAAATCTCCAAATTTATCATGAATCACCTCATTTTTGTTATGGTATTCCCTCCTGCCATTATCACAGATAATGGTAAGTCTTTCAAAAAAAAAATAGTCAAAGCATTATGTCAACACTTTCAAATCCAACTCAAGTGGTCCACCCCTATTACCCTCAAGGTAATGGAAAATGAAGCCACCAATAAAACTCTTGTATGAATCATGGAGAAAATGGTTAGTAAGATTGGTCATGTAATTGGCACTTACAAATACATCCCGCCCTCTGGGCCTATCAAACCTCCATCCACACTCCTACTAGTGTGACCCCATATTCCTTAGTCTATGGAACTAAAGCCATCATACCCTTGGAAGTGGAGCTTCCTTCCCGAGAATATCTCTCGAGACTATCTTGATAAAGATGAAGACTATAGAGTTTCTCGATTGAGAGTTAGAGTTGTTGGATGAGAAGTGTATGAGAGTGCTCAATCACCTGAAGGTTTATCAGAACCAAGTGTCAAGAGGATATAAAAATGGATCATTCATCATGAGTTTGATGTAGGTGATCTTGTTCTAAAAAAAAATAGAGAAACATTGTTAAGGACAGAGAAAAGAAAGGAAAATTTGAAGCTAACTGGTTAGGGCCCTATGTGGTGGTTGCTAAATATGGATCAGGAGCATATAAACTTACACATTCGATGGAAAAGAGCTTCAAGAACCCATGAACGCCATGCACCTCAAGTGGTTCTATGCTTAAGCATGGGGTGGATGTCAGAAAATACCTAAAAAGTAGAAAAAGAGAAAAGAAAAAAAAAAACAATCAAAAAAATCAAAAAAATCAAGAAAACAATAAAAAGAAAACAGGTCATCCACATGTGAAAACCACACAATTGTGGTGCATTGGGTAGGTCTTTGGGTGAAAATTGGTTTTACGGTGCTCAAGGAGGATTCATTGTTCACAAGCTACTCTTACATCTGGATGGGTAACTCTCACCTCTATCTAGGATTGGATTTCCCTTGTTAGGTCTAGGAACCCTACCAAATTTATCTTGCCAAGCCATGATTTGGCTCATTTGTTCTTATATCTATGTGAAGGAATCACCTTTGTATGTTCCTATCTAATGTTGGGGCACCTTCACATTTTACCTTCTTGAACATACACATGTGTGGCATTTTAGCCTTTTGTATATTCCCACATCACATCATGTTGGGGCATCCATGCTTCTTCATCACTATACATTGCTTTCAAAATAGGACCTTAGAAAATACAAAAACATTTAGAAAAGGATACACAAAAATCTAAACATTAAAAAAAAAACCCCCTTTTAGGAATGAAGCTACACAAACTTCATAACATTTTCTTAAGGAAACCCTGAAAACAATGTGAACAAGTAGCCTTGAAAACTTATCTTTGAGATAACACCAAAAACATTAGAAAATACATCAATGTTGTCCCACAAAAACAAAGTAGTGATTAAATTGCTTTTAGTTGTCGGTTTGTATAGTTTTGGTTGTAGCATCTTTTCATGTTGTATGATTTAAAGTATGGTTCATTTTCTTACCTTAGATTGAATCTTGTTTGATTTAATTATGTGTCACATTGAGTTCATTTTTAACTTTCATACTTGTAAAATATTGATATGTTTTCATCATCTGTTGTATGCATCTATTAGGATTCATTTTACTTACTTAGATTGATACCAATTTAATCTATTGTTAAGGTTTGCATGAGTTCATTTCTAGTTGTGTATTGTTGTGTTGTTTTGTATGTGTATATTTGTTTAGTTTTGATTAACTTTTTCTTGTGTGTTTTTTACTACACATTTATTTGTTATCACATCTATCATCTATCATTCATCACATGTAACATCATCTAAATACATCATATACAAAAATGCTAAGTTTTACATCAAGCATGTATACTAAGCTAATCATCACATATCGTATCATCAATGGGGCAAGAGGGATTATGCATGATCAAAAATCTATCCCCCACACCAATATCATCCCTATCATCCCGTATACTAATCTACTAAGTATCTCATGTACAAAACATATGATATCATCTAAGGATATATCATCAATCTAAAACATGTGGTACATCATCAACATCTATCATGATACATACATGTGAAATCAAAATCATACAACATCATGATATATTCAACACATCCATAAACATGAGTCATCATCATAAAGACATATAAAAACATGATGAAATATAACATCGAATGTCCATATATACATGTAAAAATGTCTGTCTCAAAAATGGATATACATCATCGATAAAAAATCTGCCATCACAGGGCATGAATCATGTTGAAGCCTTCATAAGAGGCATATAATCAAAATGGTACATCGTACATACATCGATCAAAATCAGCCTTCATAAGAGGCATACATACATATAAAAGGTGTGTCATATACAAAGAGTATCATCCATGGCTCTCCCCCTCTCCTGGACTACCAAGACATGCGTGGGTGTTGAAATGGAGAGTGTTCTGTGATTGATGGGATGGTCTGCGGCTCAGGTGTACCACCCTGCTTAAACAATGGGTTATTGTATACCGACCCTAACCTCCGTGACCTAGATCTTGTCCTTCTCACACCCAAGCTGATCAAATGGAGTCACTCTCTATCCCTCTAGCACTACTCGATAGTAGGTGGCCTTGTAATATGAGGCCTCACCACTAGCTCTCATAATGTCTATATCATCTCAATATCACCAAAAGTTTGTAGTTTCCTGAATGGTGGAATCCCGCTCACCTGTAAGTCTACCAATATCTCACATGAGCCTGTCTAGTAGTGAAACCTACCGATCTCTATCCGATGTGATAGTATGGACCTCGAAGCTATGTGCTGATCTCTCTGTGTAGTGATACCCTACACTGGGCACTGAGGACTTGATCCTATTGTGTAATAACAGCCTACATCTGTGACTATGCCTGATGTAATAGACTCAATATCTATATGTACCCTACTGCATTAGCTATTGTATCTTGCAACCATGCAACCCAATCTCCACCCTAACTAGCTTAAGCTCTCACCTGGTCTCTCTCCATTATAACTATATCTAGAGTTATGCCCTGGCTGATCCTCTCTGGCCACCACCTATAACTGAATGGCTATCACCACCTGTAATGTTGTTGAAGTGCAACTAACTTTCCATCATCTCCACCACCACCTAGAGCATGAGGTGGAGGACCCTGCTGTGGATACACCTGTTGTAATGGAACATGAATACCAGCTTGGAATCCCAACTGGAGGCAACTACATATGAGGGCACCAATGGACACTATCTCTATCTAGGCCTAGGCCCCTACCCATGTGGCTATTGTGGTGGAGGACCTTCCCCCACCCCCATCATGATGTTGACCATCAAAGGGATCATCATCATCATCATCATCATCATCATCATCATCTCTCACCCTCATCACCACCCTCATCACCACTCTTGGAGGTCCCACTAGAGGTGCTCTCACTCCTACCTCATAGGCTACTCTCAGAATCATCAATCGATGAGGTAATATTGTTTGATACCAAGGCCCATACTCTTTGTACACCCTGGATCTCTAGCCTACCTCAAAGGTACCCATAGAAACTGGCACACCGCTGCAAATAATATCTATCCATGGCTCTATCCATAGTAATTTGTGGCCCCATATCAAAATACTCTGGCCCTATGAGCATACCACATATCTAGGTCCTGGCACATCCTGTAGTGCCAAGTTATCTCTAGCACCAATCAACTCTATATAACTCTCACATATAGTTGTGGATTCCAAACATGAAGTGCTCAACTATGGTTATACTGAGCTCTAAGCCATCCTCGGGCCACTAAAAGTGTCTGTATGGCCTCCATACTATCGCAAGCCTGTTGTAGCTCATCAAACTCTCGATGATAATGGTAAGTATCTCCCATGTTTGACCACACATCATCATCATTTGGAACCCAACCCATAGTAGAAGGCTCCTCTGGAGCACAAACTCTCAAAACACATGTGGGATGACCAATGGTGATGTGGTCCCATACCCAAATCTATAGCAAACGGGTTGGACCTACCATCTTTGACGATGGTAGTAGGTAATCAAGTGCAGGTCCCAATATAAATGTGTCAGTATGCACTGGCCCCAACAGTATGTCTGACCATCAATCAATCCATGGATAACTCCAATGAGGCCCAGAGGAAAGGTAGCTCAGTCTTGTCAGGAGCAAGACTCCACTGACAAAGGCCATCATGTATACTACAACTCGGTCTAGCTCAAGATCTCTACTATGCACCAAGATAATCGAATGTCATACCTCGGCAAAGAGGATATTGGAGCTCTAAAAAACTCTAAAATATAACGATCAAATGTCGAAGGATGATGGCTCATATATTGAATCATCTCACCATGGATGGGGACCCAGTATATCCACCATACATCCTCTAGGGTGATGGTCATCTCGCCAGTCGGGAGCTAGAAGCACTGGCTCTCACTGTGCCACCTCTTAGCTAAGGTTGTGAGGAGGCCGTGGTCAAGTGTAATCTATGGCATATCGGCCATGTAAGCTAAACTCAGTCATGTATAGGAGGATATCTAGTATCTTCCTATCCTACTCATCAAAATATCCTCTATAGCCACTAAGCGACCATACCGCTCTCTCGTATGAAGCATGGGTAATCATCTCTACAAAATAACAATACACTTGTTAGGCTATTTCTATCTACATTCTTCTATTATTCTTCTAAAAACATACTAATTTCTACTTTCTTCTACCAATTTCTAGCCTACGTTCATCTACACTTGATTTATTTTTTCTCAAAAATTATTTAAGTGTTTCTTCCTAGTGCATACGCACCCCATCCCATTCGATGTATGCACTGTTCTAACACATACGCACCTTAATGCGTATATGCCTCCCCTTGATACATACGCACACCTAATCAACACGTACATGCCCAAATTTTCTCCCCCATCCATTCTAAAATTCCAAGGATGCATACGTATCTAGTAAGGTTCCTATGCATGCCATTTTGCGCATGCACGCACACGTGCATTCATTTTCCCCCATAGGATGCATACGTGTCCATCCTACACATATACATGTGCCATTCGTGCATGCACATGTGCAAATATGTATTTTTTTCCCATAGATGCATACATGTCCCAACAAAATGGACATGCATGTGTGTATCATGTTTCAACACCTACGTGGTGCGTACCCACCATTTTAGTGCATACGCGCATACGTGTATGTGTTGCATTTTTAGCCTAACCTATGTACTAAAAAGCAATAAATTAAGCAAAAAAATGACAAAATTAACAAGAAAGGATAGGGAACTCATGAAGGGTCCATCGTTATCCTCCCGTAGGTACTCCCGGATGTGATCTGCTCGTCTCCTCCTCCTCTTGAAGCCTCATCATCTCTCTCTCATCCTCACAAAGTCACTCATGGTGATAATCGGACAAAAGCTCCGTAAAAATGAACTATTCATGATGGTTTACCCCCTCCCAAGTGGGTATATTAAGTTGTCGTGATGCCCTTGGGGCATGTTTTGGCTGTTGTGATCATTCTAACACTTCTTCTACTCACCGAAATAATTATTGGATATTTTTAATAATTATTTTTACTAATTTTTCTACGTTGGAGCACTAAGTGCTACCTAGTGGTCATTTCTTCACCCTAGGGTAGTTTTCAAATATTCTAAGCATTATTTTTTTTCCATTATTTTCTTCTATTTTACCCATCATGATAATTATTTTATTAAATAATTATTTGGCTCATTCTTCCTCTCGTGGGGCATTTTATTGCTATCTAATGCCCATTTCTTCACCTGGGGAATTTTCACGTGCTTTTAGGTGATCTTCCATTTCTTAAATTCTTTTGACTAATGATCAAAAATTTAAAAATTATAAAATCATTCAAAAATCCAAAAAAAATGTAAAACTTTGAAAATGGACTAAAATTGGTAACAAGCTCATTTTATAGCTGAAATATGTGTCTCTCGCATGACACTCATCTCATATCTTGCTAGTATTTTCACATGTTTTGAAACAATGAATTTTGGATCATCGACCTCTACAATCATTTACAAGAGCTACGTTCTTACTTCGTATGTACTTCAGGGCACAATGAGTTTCTTGGTATTGTTTTGTCATGCACACTACTTTTCATTGGGCCCAAGTGTCCTTTGTTCTTTCCCTTGCATGTACAATTTTCTTGGGGCATCATTTCTACCCTTGTCATTTATCACAAACATTTGGGACTAAATCTCGATAACAAAATATTTGTGCAACTCTCTTAGACATTGTTGGTTTGAGTGTGTGTGTTTGTACTTATTTTCCTATTAGATCAACTTGTTTACTTCTCGTATTGCATTACATTTTGTATGTTGCATTGAGTTGGCAAGTTTCAGCAATGGATAATTGTTTGTATTATGGCTTTTCATGTCATTCTATACTTTTATCATATGCTTATATTTTAATAAGGACTGATGATGAAGATTCTTAGCAATATGATGTAATCGATATTATCTTGTACACAACAAAGTTGTTAATAGCTCAATATCTCCCCTTGATATTTTTTATTTCTTATTTTCTTTCTCTCTTTCACATTATTCTTTCTTTTATTATCTTTCTATCATATTTTTGATCATCGATTGACCTCTTTCATCACCCTATCGACACTCGAGGGGGCATCCTCCACCCTACTAATTTTTCTTCCACCCCTTCAAAAATTTTTTTCAATTGTTCATGTTTTTCTACTTTCTTTGAAGTGATGTAGCTTATGCCACCCCAAAGAGGGGAAAATGTAGACACCTGTAGTTTGATCAAACCAATATTATTCTTAATATTGCACTAACTATTCTACTCCTTACAAATTGATGACACACCATCAGTTAGACCTATCTAACTCCCCTCTTACGACACTCTTTTGGTCATATTCCTCTTATAAACCAATTAAGCAAGCTATTATAGCCTCATTTTGACTAAACCCTCTTCTAATCCTATTCTAGACCACTTCTACTAGCTTCCTAGGCAATCAATCCATTTCATTGGATTGATTAGACCTCTCACAACCCTCTTGAACCCTAATTTCTCACTAATTATGATTAATTAGCCTAAACCATGATTAACCTCTCCTAAGCCTAGTCAAATCTTACTTTGACTCACTAAAGTGATTTTTGGCTTATTCATTTGTCCCACATGCACCCAAAGTCTCCCCTTTTTGGAAATCAAAAACTATAAATACCCCACTACCCCTCTCATTTTCTAAGAACACTTCCCTTTCTAGGCTAAACTATAGTATTATTGCTAGGATTAGAGCTTTCTTCATTTTCATATTGAGCTAATATTGCTTTTGCTTTGCTATTGCACTACACTCACAAGTTTGAGTAAATGGAAGAAACCATGTGGCTCTTTAGCCATTAATGGAGAGCTTCCATTCTCACAATCACAAAACTGATTGCTTAGAATCTACCTAGGTTCATTTGTAAAGCTTTCAAGAGTAGAGGATAACTAGATATGTTAGATTTACTTGTTTCTTTCAAGATTAATGCATGCAAAAGTAATGAATCCTTGTTTATGAGATTAATTTTCATAAATATTCATGTACTCTTCAAAACAACCTCACTTACCTCATCTACACTACCAGGTTCTCAAGGCCAACTTTGGTGAATTTTTAAATTTTACCTCCAAGAGATAAACTAAGCCTTGTTGTTAATCAAACATGCCCAAGAACACATTCCTAGGTTGTTTCCATGCTCATTGTTTCCCACGGAATGCTTAGTTCCTATAATAGAGTTGCTTCTATCCTTTCATTCCTTTGAGAAGCAGATAAGGGTTAGGGCTAGGAGGAATACATTGAATGTTGAGAGGATGTGTGCGTACCATAGAGAGAGAGATCAAATTGATTGCAAAGAACTCCTTTTTGTCTGGGAAGGACTACCTACAAGTAAGAATATAAGAACATCAGATTCTAATTAGACAATAAATGAGGGAACCGCCTTGGGCCTGGAAATATTAGACTTCCTTTCGAAGGTGGTCAGTTCCCCTGCTAATATGAATTAACACAAATTCTAACAAAGAAGTTATTGCAAAATTACAATTTAATTACCTTGTTAAAACAATAGAGAAAAGGCTGGTTTTGGTTTTGAATCACAGTGGACCGATGCCGGTCCACTGTCACACCAAGATTGCTACTTATAACCGACATTGGTAGGGGTAGTGATTTAGGGATTTAGAGAAGTTTGGCTATAAGGTGGCTATGGTGTTTATAAGGCTGGTAAATGATTGGGGATAGGTAATGGGGTGATGGAGAAGACTCAGAGAGTATGGGGGCTGTTCTTGGGGGCAATGTAGGGGTAGAGGAATGACAGTTAGATGGAGGGTGTTACCGGGTAGTAGATCTAGGAATAGACTTATAATTGTTGTGATTCAGAAGTCCAAGAAATGTTATTAAAAGAACATACAAGATACTACTTACTAATTCCTGATGGAGATATCAGGTCTAAAGACTGTGATAACGAAGGCAGGGCTCAGGTAGGATGATCGGACAATCAAAGATGAGCTATCTTCTCTCCCAATGCTTGGATGAGTGTCACTGGGCTCCAGATTACTCGATTCTGATCTTGGGCTTGATGTCCTTCTCTGTAAACTCCTCTCTTTCCTTCACTTGTCTTTGCTCGGCCAAGTGAATTCCTGATCTTTTCAATGAATTCCCAGATTCCGATCTTTTGTTTTTGGTTGGGGGAGGTCATTTACAGGGAACCGATGGTGGTTACATAACCTTGATGGCGGTTGAGTAGGAACCGATATCGGTTAAGTCAAAGTGGGCTATTTTTAGTAAAATAGCCAACTTTCCCTCCTTTTCTCCCAGGGATTAGTTGTGGGGTTGGTCAAGTCATTATTAGGTTGATTTTGGTGCGGATGAGGAGTAATTAGTCATGGGTGTGGATGTAGACCAAGTTATAGGTCTTAATTAGGTTAGCTTAGGGTTAGGACTAGGTCATGATGAGGTGGCGAAATGAGGTGGCAGGTTTGGAGATGTGGATTTATTAATTATAAGGTAATTAATAAATAATTGTGTAAGGTTTAGGTGATGAGGTTAGGTTGCGAAATGAGATGCGGGGCATAGGGGGTCGTAAGACACAAATTTGGTGTCTACATTAGCCCCTTGTTGTCATGTAGCTTGTCTTGTAAAGCTGCACTGACAATAATAAGAAGTGGTTACTCCCGTTAAGGATATAGGTAATCCCCCTCAAATCTATCACAGATTGAGGTAACTTGAAATCAGGGATAGGGTTGATAAAGGGTAACTGGTGTTGAGATGATGGTGAGATGGTGGGGTAAGTTCAAGGAAGCAGACGCACATTGAAATGCAGTAGTGCGACCAGGGTACATGATTTGAAGAGCCAACAAGCAATTCATAGGCAAAGGTCGATAGTTTATCCAAACAAGGGTGATATAATCCTGGTATCCAAGGCATAGGAAGTAGCTCTAGGGGATATAATGGGTAAGGTATAGGAACGGTTAGGAATGTTGGCAATACCAAATGGTTGGTTTGGTTGAGATAAACGTCACGGTCTCGGTCAGGCAAAGTTGGTCGTTGATCAAGTCAAGTAGCCTAATCATGCTAAAACACGAGCAGGTGAGCTCGATTGAACAAAAAGCTACATGATGGGTGGATAAAATTGTAATTTGTTGGTTTTGGGTGAGGTATTTAATTGATGCGGCCTTGGGTTGGGTGATTGATTAGTGAGGGCCATGGGTCGTCGGGCCCGATTAGTTGGTTGCGGCTTCTGGTCAAAGCCAAATGGTTGGTTGCGGCCTTGGGTTGGGCCAAATGGTTGGTTGCGGCCTTGGTCGGGCCCTGATTGGTTGGTTGTGGCCTTGGGTCGGCCTGATTGGTTAGTTACGGCCTTGGGTCGGAGCAAATGGTTGGTTCTGCAACCTTGGGTCGGGGCTGATTGGTTGGTTGCGGCCTTGGGTCGGGCCTGATTGGTTGGTTGCGACCTTGGGTCAGGCCTGATTGGTTGGTTGCGGCCATGGATCAAGCCTGATTGGTTGGTTGTGGCCTTGGGTCGGGCCAAATGGTTGGTTGCGGCCATGGGTCGGGCCTGATTGGTTGGTTGCGGCCTTGGGTCGTGCCAAATGGTTGGTTGCGGCCGTGGGTCGGGCAAATGGTTGGTTGCGGCCTTGGCTCGAACGAGTGGTTGGTTGCGGCCTTGGGTCGAGCCAAATGGTTGGTTGCGGCCGTGGGTCGGGCCTGATTGGTTGGTTGCGGCCTTGGGTCAGGCCAAATGGTGATAGAGAACATAGCTGAGGATTTGAGGGGTGTAGAGCGATTGAGGTGGATCGCAGGGCACAGGCCAGGTGAGTACGAGAGGATTCCTCTAGATCGCGTATGCAACAATTTGGATTTGTTCAGGATATACCCATGGCTTATAGACCATACATGAGGATTGACGCGAGGCATCATTCTCACCTCCCCGGCCGACACCTCCAGAAGGACCAGAAGAGATAGCAGCCGATCGCAGGGTAATGGATGCAGGAGTGACAGAGGCTTATAGATTATGGTGGGTAGCAGAGCTGCGAGGTTCACGTGAGAGGGCCGATCAGCCTAACATAGCTGTGATTACAGCGGAGAGAGATCACTGTAGGGTTTAGTGCACCAGCTTCAAACACGGGTGAATGAGACAACGGATTGTTAGCGGTTGTGGAGTCACGAGTGGAGAGACTAGAGGCAAGATTCCTGCACGCGAGAGGGTGTATTCATATGTTACAGGAGAGATTGGTAGATTAGTGGGAGGAACCAATAGCAGTGGCACCTTTGAGGATGGAGAGGCCAGGCGAGCGGCGTCGATGATCTAGTTCGGGATGAGGCGCAAGGGTCTAAGTGAATTTCATAGGGGTAGAAGAATAAATAAGGATGCTGACCTGCGCATCGATGATAGAGAAGATGTATTTGTTTAACATCTAAATAAAATTGAATATGTATGTTAATTTGAGTTATGATAATAATAAGAATGGTTGTGTTTTGAATGTTTGTTTTGAAAAAAAAGGATAAAGATGAATGTTATCAAATAGAAATACACAAAAATATGTATATTTACAACACATGATAGGTTATGGTAGGGGATGGTCGAGCTAACCTTGGGAGACCCCATGTCTCCTAAGTCTTGCCTACATAGCCCATTGCACAAAGCAAGGAGGGCCTCGAGGCCGATGTAGTTCTCCCTTAGGACCAGGAGAGGTGAATTCAGGCAATTTGTTTATGGTTAGGCAATTTGTTGGTTGGTAAAAAAATTTTGATATTGGTAGGGTAATGTTGTTGGTGTTGGTAAGGTATTGGTGATGTTGGTGTAGGTATAGGTGAAGCGAAAGTTAGCTTACCAAGTAGTAGGGAATCGTGTCCTAATTAAGGTCAACACACAATCCTAGAGTCGAGTAAAAGAGGCAAAAGTGTCTCGTAGTTGAGAAGAGCTAAACAAACCACATGTTAACATAGGATGGGCTTGAATCCCTAGGTGCCTTGCATAGGTGAGAAGTCGATAGGTGAAAAGAGTTATATAATCACAATATATCGAATATACGTCACGTCCCTTGAGTTTTGTTGCTTTGACGAATGGTGAGGGTGAGGTGGTTGATATAGTCGGGGTGCAGAGAACGTATTATAAGGTGATTATTATGACGAAAGAGAACCAAACCTAAATAGACAAGTCCATGACTCAAAAGTGCTTTGGAATATTGCTTTTTACTTTTACGGATATAGGTGATCGATGCGGGAAGTCCATAGGGGATATGCATTTTATTGTTCTTGAGCTCTTCACGAAGCGATCAATGCGAGAAGCTTCGATAAAGGCTGACTTTGTATATATTTGTCCTTGAGGAGCAGTCTATTTATAGTAGCAGATAAAGTTTTTGTGTATAGCTGTCCTTCGGGGAGCGAGTCTATTTATAATAGTAGAAGTGGCTTTGCACGCCATTTGTCCTTCGAGGAGCGAGTCTATGTATAACTTTAGAGGTCTAGATGTCCGTTTGGCATGAAGCATCTAGTTTTGTAGGAAGTTTGACTCAAGAATATCCCATAAGCATATAATTGAGAACGTGTTATTTTGATACTTTTAAGTCATGGACTAGACTAAAAAGGGGAAGACATCTTTAAGGGGAGGTTATGACCAAACCATGTGAGCTTGATTTTATTTTGAGATGCATGAAACAAAGTGTATGAGGTGGTAAATGAGCTCAAGGGACGAGCGCAAGGTAGATAAGAAGTGATGTAACACTAAATTCAATAGTAGAATGGTCGGAGATGCAAGGCATTAAGGGGTTCAGGCTCAGGTTTACCATTAAGCGAAGCTAAACGATAAGTGCCTGATCCGTAGATGTGAGTGATAATGTAAGGCCCAATCCAATTTGGAGCAAATTTGCCGCGTTTGCTCTTTTCTAGTTTGGTTACATGTTGATTCTCTTTGAGGACAAGATCACCAACCTTAAAGGTATGCTCATGAAGTCGCTTATCATAAGCACGCTTGATGCATTTTTGATAGATTTGAAGGTGGTCAAGAGTTGTAAGACGACGCTCGTCAAGAAGCTCCAATTGGGCTAACCGCTCTTGGCGGAAATCATCGTTGGTGAGAATATCCTGAAGAGATATTCTTAGGGACGGTATTTGTATTTTGAGAGGTAAGACAGCCTCGGTACCATATACCAAAGAAAATGGGGTGGCATTAGTGGAGGTACGAATGCTAGTCCGATAAGCCCAAAGGGCAAAGGGGATGTGATCAGGCCAATTGCTTCCAGAATCATTAACAACTTTCATGAGGATTTTGGTTAGGGTTTTATTAGAAGATTCGGCTTGACCATTTACTTGTGGATAGTAAGGTGATGAGAAGCTAAGTTTGATACCAAAGTTGTCACAAAGGTCTTATAACAACTTATTTTTGAAAGTTTTTCCATTATCATTATCGAGGCGATGAGGAACGCTAAAGCGCAGAGATAATGTGATGGTTAATGAATTCGACAATTTTTCTTTTTTGGTTGAAATGAGTGGAATGGCTTCCCCCATTTAGTGTAATATTCGATTCTTATGATTATCCAACGGTGACATTGCAAAGAGGGCGGGTGAATCTCACCGATAAGGTCTAAACCCCATTGTGAGAAAGGCCAAAGATCTCGTGTGACTGTAGCGGATGGCTAGGAGTATGTTGAAGGTTGGAATGTTGTTGACACATAACACAACGCTTAACATACTCGTAGCAATTGTTATTAAGAGTAAGCCAATAATAGCGTAGGCGAAGGATCCGTTTGGCC
Organism: Taxus wallichiana var. yunnanensis; assembly: GCA_018340775.1. NCBI lineage: Eukaryota > Viridiplantae > Streptophyta > Pinopsida > Cupressales > Taxaceae > Taxus > Taxus wallichiana. The sequence continues at coordinate 74,359,235 of CM031237.1, read as the reverse complement.
ATGGCGAGCCACTAAAATGTCCACCACAAATACCGTCGTGGACTTGTTGGATGGTATAGGTGACCTCCACGCCGGTCGGACATCGAAGGAGGATGCCATCAAAGCCATGTTTATAGAGAGTCCCCCATGACGACATAACGAGAAACACTTTTAAGAAAAGCACGTTTTCCATTACTAGTAAGGTCGGTGGGAGAAGCAGAGGTTGTAAGGTAGTCATGAAATTGGTGATACGGGTATCCCGCGAATTAGCGAGACACATTATTTATCATACAAACATCCAGAGTGAGTAAGATGGGGTAAAGAGTTGTTGGACCAAGACAAATATGTCAGAGTCAGTTGGTGAGGCAAGGAATTTGTGAGGCTAAGCAAGCCATAGTATCCACAAATTTGTTAGTGGAGCGGGGAATGGTTTGGATAGAATAATGAGTAAATAAGGTCAAAAGTGAATCCACGTAATGTTTGTACTTTTGAAGTTCCTCATTTTTACATTGGTAGATGCCCATAACTTGATTGAAAACCAGTTGAGAATCGCCGAAGATGTTAATAGATTTGACACCTAAGTGTAACGCAACCTAGAGACCCAAAACAAGGGCCTCGTATTCCATCTGTATTATTAGTGCAGGGGAAATTGATCCGGAATGAAAGAGGCATAGGCTCAGCATCAAGAGGAATGAGAACAACGCCGGCTCCTCCACCGTGCTGGCATTTGGATCCATCGAAGAAGAGGGTCATTGGATACGACTCCTCACTGAGTGAAAGAGTGGCGATGAGTTCGTCAGGGAAATTAAAATTGGTAAATTGTTCCCCAAGTAAAGGGGCTTCCACGAGTTGGTTTGCAATAGTTTGTCCTTTGATTGACTTCTGGTGTATAAATTCAAGGTTGAGGTCAGCGAGGAGCATAAGCCATCGGGCGATGCATTGGTTTAGATGAGGTTTGGCGTACATATAATGAATGGGGTCCACGTTGGTGATGAAAAAAGTTTTGTGATTCAGGAGGTAGTGTCGGAGTTTGGTGGCCACGAATGATAGGGCTAGGCACAACTTTTCTACATGTGTATACCTAGTCTCGTAATCCACGAGTATGACTTATGTAATAAACAGCTTGTTCTTGATGCTCGGAGTCATGATGTGCGAGCATGGCTCCTATAGCATGGTCGGTGGCAGAAAGGTAAAGGTAGAAAGGGCGATCATCCTGAGGTGGGATAAGCACGGGTGGCTGCAAGAGATAGGCTTTGAGAGCCTCAAAGACTTGGTGGCACTCTTCACTCCATTGAAAGGAAATCTCCTTTTAAGGAGATGATTGAAAGGTTGACATTGATCCGAGAGTTGAGAGATGAAACGCCGAATAGATTGGAGTTTACTTTGCAAACTACGTAATTGTTTGAGGTTAGTAGGTGGGGGCATTTCTAGGATAGCTTTGACTTTAGCTGGATCGACCTCGATGCCACGCAAAGAGACGATAAAACCAAGAATTTTTCCCGAAAGGACACCAAAGACACATTTCTTTGGTTGAAGACGAACACAATATTGTAACAGGTGATCGAAAATAATGGTTAAAACATTGAGATGTTCACTGCGATGTTTAGATTTGCCAAGAAGATCATCAACATAATCCTCAAGGATAGTGTGCATAATGTCATGAAAAATGTAATTCATAGCCCGCTGATAGGTCGCACCAGCATTCTTAAGGCCAAACAGCATGACACGATAACAGAAGGTTCCCCAAGGAGTTATGAAGGCGGTTTTATGTTGATCGGCCGGGGCTACCAAAATTTGATTGTATCGAGAAGCCATCCATGAGGGAAAGTATCTCATGGCCACCTGAGTGAGATCAACAAGTTGATCAATACTGGGAGGGGGAAGTCATCCTTTGGACAAGCGAGGTTAAGGTCTCAAAAAATCCATGCATATCCAAAGTCCCCCATTGCTTTACTTGCAGTGCGATGTTAGAGATCCATTGAGGATAGTTAATAGGTAAGATGAAGGAAACGGAAAGGAGTCATTGAAGCTCTTCTTTGACCAAGAGGGCAATGCGTGGATGCATTTTTCTCAGTTTCTATTTAAGCTGGTTTGGAATTGGGTTTCAGGTAATGTTATGGACAGCAATGTCAGGATCAATTCCTAGCATGTCAGCATAGGACCAAGCGAAAGCTTGGTTGCGGGCACGGAGAAAGGTAGTAAAGGCGGCTTGTTCTGATGCGTTAAGAGATTTTCTGATCTTCACAATGTGAGGATCATCCTCTATGTGCATGTTGATTTCTAAAGTCGACTCATTTAACATGGTTTGAGTTTCAGATGGTAAGGCGCGTTGAATATAAGAGTCATCCGCACCAAGGTAAGTGAGGATGGAGTCATCATCTTGGCACACAACAACATTAATTGAAGGTGAATCCTCTTCAATCATGTCCGGATACGAGAAGGAAGAGAAGATGGGTCCTCATTATCACATTGATAAGTGAGAGGACCTCGGATTGATGTTTATGAAAAAAAAAAAAAAAAAAAGTTAGGAGGGATAGATTCAGGGTCTATCGACTCTTTGGGTGACGATGGCAAAATGGGTGACGATGGTTCGGTAGGGGTGACGTCGTCATCTTCCCAGATACAATTGACACGAGGTTTCTTTGGTGTAAGTGTTTCAGGAAATCCAAGACCACTACGATCTTTGTGTTTGCATGTAGTCACAAGAATGATTGTATGTCGGCCTTGTTCATAAAGACCAAAACCAAAACCTTTCCAAGCACAGCGAGTCAAGAAGGTGAGGGTGAAACGACGATTTGTCAGGTATTGAAAATTGGATTGGAAGGGAACCACACCAAGGGGAGGTTCAGGGGTAACGGAGGATGCGTCGACACCCCATCCGTTAGGTTAGTGCGGCAATTAGGTGGTCCATAAGAGATTACCTCCCCACACGACGATCGTAGGTAGGATGCGCATGTAAGCTGTCCAGTACTCTGTGGGGTATGGAAAGATCTAACATTATATATGGCGATACTCCCCAGAAGCATAAGGCGTTGAAAAACATCTACTAAGAAAGTGAGAGGTTGGGATGTTGTCGCGAGGAAAGGAATTTGTATTTGCGCGGCGGTTTCATTAGTTGAAGGTGTAGGTGCGGTTGAGGTGGATTGTAGAGGTGTGGTTGAAGTGGATGGTTGGGTTGGATGAATGAGTGTCTTGGTGGTACAAGCACATCATTAGGGTGATATAACATATTGCAGGTTTTGAAGGGGGAGGATCAGCTTTTACGGTGTAGGACTTCCCTCGTAATCAAATTTTATGCATCTATGTAAGGTGGAGGAACGCATCCCATAGCCCGGATCAAGGCGGCTAACAACATGTTGTATTGGAATTCTCCCTCAAGGACATAGAAGAGTTCGGGTAAGGTACGTGGCCCTACACAAATGTTAAGGATCACAGTGCCTAAGGTAGAAGTAATAGCATCGTTGAATGAATGCAGCATGGTGGGGTTGGCACACATGCAGCTAGAGGGGATATTCATTTGTTGAAAGGATTTGGAAGAGATGATGTTTAGGCTAGCACCCCCGTCAATCATAACACGACGCACCCGAATGTCCCGGACGTAAGCTGAGATGAAAAGAGCGGGGTCAGGATCTTCTGCACCAAAGTCAACAATTTCATCTTCAGAAACCGCGGCGGTTTGCTACATAGGAGACGAAGTGGTAGATTGTTTGGTGAGAGAGGAAACATGGTTGGGTGTTAAGATGGAGGTAACGGGAAAGGTTTCATTAGGTAAGACCTCTATCCCTTGAAGGATTTCAACAAGAGCTTGTCGATGAGATTCAGAGGTCTGAATGAGATCATACTGAGTGTCATTTTACGGGTGATTGGTGAACTGTTCTATCATGGTACGGTGGGCCACTCCATCGAGAGATGGGGTAGGCAGCTCCATGAATAACCACTTTAGGTGGTGGTGCGATCGGGATGGCGGTCGAGAAAGAGAGACCGTAGGATTGTTTTCTTTAGCTTTCCCATTATTTTTACGCCTCGAGTAGCAACACTAATCATATTGATCTCGTGAACACGAGAGGAGGAAGACGGTAGGGATAAGTCATGGTCTTCGAGAGGTGGGGTTGTAATAATGATAGATCTTGGTGAGGAGGGGACAGGTGGTATAGGAGAGGGGATTGAAGCTAAAGGTTTCTCCCTTCGTAAGTTGTCTTTCTTAACCTTTATATCCGAGAGAGGTGACTGACGAAGTATGGCTTTCAATGCTTTGCATCCCTCTACATCATGTCCTGGTGTGCGGTGGTAAGCACAGATTTTAGACTCATCATAACCTATAGGTCGAGGTTTAGATGGATCATAGGGTCTAAGTGGGGGTAGGGAAATGGTCGCATTCTCCACCAACATAGCAAGGATTTTGGCGTAAGACCCTTTGAGCGGGTCAAAGTCAGAGGAAGATGAGGCTATTGACTGGGTAGCTTTGTAATGATTTGTAGGTATAGTTGATTTGGATGGGTGGCGGCTTAGCAAGGGGTTTTGATAATTGGGTTTAACTAAACGTGACCTCTTGGCGCGAAGTTATGTTTAGTGGTCGAGATGACGTGGTAAAGTAAAAAAACAACCACGAGAAAGAGGAGTGACGAGAAACAAATCCTTTGATGATGGAGTTTTTAGGGTTGATAGGTGGACGAGGATACTTGGGGTGATGGTGTTGATATACCCTTGGATATTTGTATGGAGTACGAAGGTGTAGGTCGTTTTAAAGAAAATGCAGGAGGTATGATGTATTGATGCAAGGTGGAGGGATGAGGTCCCAATATAGAAGGTAGGTGTGACGGCGATGGTTTTAGTTGTGATAGAGATATAGGTTGGACTTGAGGAGATTGGGTCTGTCTCCTAAGTGGACAGACGGCTTTACTTTTGGATAAATCTAACCATTTAGGTGGGTGTGTTAGACTAGGTATTGGTGAGGTCCCAAGCATAGGGAAGTTTTGGTTAGGTCAATAGAGGTGGATGAAGTATTTGGTAGAGATGAGGGGGGTGAAGATGAGGACATAGGCATTTTGAGCTTTTGTAAACACTTCGGGTATATGGTAGAGGTGTCTGGATCGGTCATCTGCATTTGAGTAGAATATGGTGTACTCAAACGTTCCCATAGGACTCGTCTATCTTTTGAGGGGTGAAAATCCTCACATGTGAATAGGAACTTTTGTATGGAAGAAAGGTGGGTTGTGATTCCGGTCCCTTTGTGGGTGTGATACGGGGGTAAATGAGGCCTTTGTATCAATGGGCATTAAGAGGTCAATTGATCATTTGAAAAGATTTAGGCGATGAAGAACTAATAGGTAGGAGGGCATGTTTGAGAGGATCCATCATGATTAAAGAATTTGGTGATGTCGGTTCAAGGGGTTTCTCGTCTAAGGATGACGAAAAAAGTGGTGAGCCTTCCTCTTGTACAGCAAGAGTGGTAGAAGGAGATGTTTGGGAAATAGATAAGTTAGATAACATCCGCTCATAGTCTTGCAAGGATGTGGTGTAAGAAGGCTCATCTGTGAGAAGAGAACTCTGGGCGGTTAATTCCTTTATGGGTAAAGGAATGGCAAGGATTTCGTCTTGTCTTGATGGTGGTGAAGGGGGTTCGGGTTCTGCGTTAGTGAAGAGGCTTGATTCAGAATTTTCTCGATAGAGGCTTTTGGTTGGGAGTCGAAGACTGCATGGATTTCATGAACACTCTCCTCGGCTAAGATATCTGGTTTATGTTCTTTGTTAGATGAGTGGTTCGGGAATGGTCTCGTTGAGTTTTTCAAATTTCGGTTAGCAGGGGCATTAGGATTATCGAGGGCTATATCCCCTGCATCAACCATTTCCTGCACTATGTTTTTCAACATCTTGCAGTTTTCATGACTGTGTCCCTTCACGCGGTGGAAGTTACAGAAGTCATTTTCTTTGTACCAAGAAGGTATAGCGCGGGTGGAATCAAACCCGGAGTGAGGTTTAACAGGAGGCAAGGTAATAGCTCCTGCTTTGAGAAATTTTTCCAAGATGACATCATAAGTTTCTCCCAAGGGAGTGTAATTGATGGGCTCGGCTTTAGACTTATAGGTGGTTTTTGGCGGGGTATTAAACGGTGCTTGGGATTTGACCATCACCACATGGACAGCTCCTTTTGATTTTGAAGCAGTCGATGCATGAGAATTGGTGGTGTTGGGTTTGTTGGTGGAGTCTTGGGTTTGGAAATTGGGGTTTTTGTTGCGCAACCGTAATTTCTCTTCCTCTAAGGCTCAAATCTCTAGTTTTCGAGCCATAGTAAGCCTCATCAAAGGTACGGAAAGTTTGAATTTGGAGGGTAGGAGAAATGTGTTTAGCGAAGGCCCACGTAAATAGTTCGATAAGTTCGACCTGAGGCAAGGCATAAGTAAGTTGGTTGATAAGGCCCCGCCATCGTCTAATGAAATCTGCAATAGATTCATCTTCAAATTGTCGGATGGCATAGAGGTCGGTGATAGATACTTTCTTGGCAATGTTAATGGAGAAATGATCCAAGAAAGATTGGGCTAATTGGTTAAAAGAGAAGATTGAGTGCTTTGGGTTAAAGCACTTTGTACCACTCAAGGCGGGTCTTGATAAGGACATGGGAAAGGTGCGAGTAGTAAGGCATCGTCATGAGCAATCGGATAGCAGGCATGTCTAAATGATCGCAAGTGTTCTTGAGGATCCTCCTTACTATTAAAAGCGAGTAAATTTTGGTAATTCCCATTGAGGAGGATATGAATGAAGGGGACGAGAAGGGTGAATAGGCTCTCGACAAACTTTCTCATATGTCGGTGCTACGGCTTCCTGAAGCGAGAAGCCTCGATTTTACATCTTGTCCATCATTTGTTTGATTAAATCGGTGGTTGGATGAGATGATGGTGCGGTTGTCGTAAATGGGAGGATTGGGCCAAGGGCCACCACTAGACAATGGTGGGGTTAAATTTTGATAAGGTATTGAGGATGAATATGTTGAGGCGACCGAATAGGGATGTCCTATATAAGATGTTGAAGTCACCGGATACGTGTGTGGAAATGAAAAGGTGGGTGGAGCTTGAGAAGGAAAGCTTGTGTGGATAGGTGGCAGAGAGCAAGTTATGAAAGGCGATCTGCGAGAGAGACGAGGTAGGAGTAGTCGGTGGTAATGATATGTTGGGCCCTAGATTAACCAAAGGAAAGCCAATCTGTGCCGTATGAACCCCGAAGCCACTGAGTTGGGAGACGGGGCTAAGGATGAAGAAGGCAAAGTGGAGTTATCAGGTGGAGAAGGAGCTAAATGAGAAGCTATACTAATAGGCATGCCAACAAGGATTTGACCATCGAGTGTACGGTCAAGGGCATGAGACAAATAGTATTGTATAGCGCTAGGATTAGTGTCTAAAAATTTCACAAATTCCTTATCTCCTACGGGGATTTTGGGAATCTTTTGGTGTCCAGTAGGATTCCCATAGGATGTGAAGGGGGTGATTTAGGCAAAGGCACGGAGCAGGCATGTGAAACCATGGCTGCAGCTTGTTTTCGAGTGATAACAACCATAGACAAGGGTACACAGTAAGGATGCAATCTATCAGGAATAGAAGCAGCAATGAAATGTTGGAATTGGTAGGTTGCTGGTTTTGGGAACTGTGAAAAGACGATGGCGATATCTCGCCAGTAACCAATGTAACCAATATCGGTCAGTTTATGGCGCGTCGGTAAGTTAACCGATGTCGGTATAATAGGACCGGTGTAAGAAGCTGTAGGAAGTTGCTGATTTGGGGTTAACAGTGCTTAGTATGCCTACCAAACTATTCTGAAGTGATCACAGAAAACAGTGTATGACAGAGAAACAGAACTAAAAACAAGCAAGATGCACAAGCAAATTAACAGACTAACCCTAGGATTAGTTTTAATTATTTTGGGCTTATGCCTTAGACGCAAGATGATGTCAATCCTAAACAAAAGACTTAGGGGAAATGTCAAGTTTGTTTTGGCTTATAAGGTTACCTCAATCGGGCGGAGGAATACCGCGGAAAAGGGGGATGTTTGAGCTGTTGTGTTAATTATGATGTGATTCGGTATGTGTTGTGTAGTGAAAGTAAGATTAATTTCTTGTCAATACCATGGATATCACCCCCACGTGTACGACCTGTTACTTAATCTACGTTCACTAGAATTGAAAACAGCAAGCAAGAATGTGATGCAAGTGTTTTAAACCCAAATCGAAAATGATATTCGATGAAGCAAAGAAGATGACTTTCACTAATGCAAAAAAAATGTGAAAGCAAGACAAATTCTTTTTACCAAAATAAGAGAATATCTTGTGAATATTTAGAAGAAGAAAATAGCAAGTGTGCTCCTATATGAAAGCAAGCAAGAAAGAAAGAAACCCAAAATGGGTCCCACCGAAGCGTGCAAAATTGTTTCGCACAGAATACTTCCGTTCTGGAATAGAGTTGCTTCTATCCTTTCATTCCTTTGAGAAACAGATAAGGGTTAGGGCTAGGAGGAATACCTGTTGAATGTTGAGAGGGTGTGCGTGTACCATAGAGAGAGATCAGATCGATTGCAAAGAACTCCTTTTTTTCTAGGAAGGACTACCTACAAGTAAGAATACAAGACCACCAGATTCTAATTAGACAATAAATGAGGGAACTGCCTTGGGCCCAGGAAATATTAGACTTCCTTTCAAAGGTGGTCAGTTCCCCTGCTAATATGAATTAACACAAATTCTAACAAAGAAGTTATTACAAAATTACAATTTAATTACCTCGTTAAAACAATAGAGAAAAGGCTAGTTTTGGTTTTGAATCACAGTGACCGATGTCGGTCAGCATCACTTTGTCACTGATGCTTGATTGCGATAACCGACATCGGTAGAGGGGCAATGATTTAGGGGCTTTAGTGAAGTTTGGCTATAAGATTGCTATGGTGTTTATAAGGCTGGTAAATGATTGGGGATAGGTAATGGGGTGATGGAGAAGACTCAGAGAGTATGGGGGTTGTTCTTGGGGCAATGTAGGGGTAGAGGAATGACAGTTAGATGGAGGGTGTTACCGGGTAGTAGATCTAGGAATAGACTTATAATTGTTGTGATTCAGAAGTCCAAGAAATGTTATTAAAAGAACATACAAGATACTACTTACTAATTCCTGATGGAGATATCAGGTCCAAATACTATGATAACGAAGGCAAGGCTCAGGTAGGATGATCGGACAATCAAAGATGAGCTATCTTCTCTCCCAATGCTTGGATGAGTGTCACTGGGCTCCGGTTACTCAGTTGCAGTCTTGGGCTTGATGTCCTTCTCTGCAAACTCCTCTCTTTCCTTCACTTGTCTCTGCTCGGCCAAGTGAATTCCCGATCTTTCAATGAATTCCCGATTTGATCTTTTGTTTTTGGTTGGGGGAGGTCATTTACAGGGAACCGATGGTGGTTACGTAACCGACGGCGGTCGAGTAGGAACCGATATCGGTTAAGTCAAAGTGGGCTATTTTTAATAAAATAGCCAACTTTCCCTCCTTTTCTCTGAGGGATTAGTTGTGGGCTTGGTCAAGTCATTATTAGGTTGATTTTGGTGCGGGTGAGGAGTAATTAGTCATGGGTGTGGATGTAGACCAAGTTATAAGTCTTAATTAGGTTAGTTTAGGGTTAGGACTAGGTCATGATGAGGTGGCGAAATGAGGTGGCAGGTTTGGAGATGTGATTTAATAATTATAAGGTAATTAATAAATAATTGTGTAAGGTTTAGGTGATGAGGTTAGGTTGCGAAATGAGATGCGGGGCACGGGGGTCGTAAGACACAAATTTGGTGTCTACACTCACATTATCTTTTCATGACTTGTACCAACATTTCACATCTCATCGAGGTCAAGAAATAAGCCTAAATGACACAATTTAAACTGATAATTCCACCAAATGACCTCTAATCCAATGTAAGATATATTTCCCATGATTACATCATCATATATGTTCAGTAGAACCTCTTATCCAAGCATTGTAACATACACTCTTCCTTTAGTGATCAACCACCTCATTGTTTGAGCTTGTAGCACCTTGAATCCTCCTTGAAGCCATCCTAAATCTCAAATAACCAATGATAAATCACTACCAATCAACCCTCATGCCTCTTAAAGAGCCTCAATTCACCACTCACTAATTTTTTATCAATGCCACTTAACATCAATGACAACACCAATGACCATGGTTCAATATATCTCAATTATAATTCGTACATGATCAAGAACTAGCTAGTAAATAACCAGAATATGATCAATCATCAATGTAATAAGATGTAAAACATGATAATACATCTACAAAATATACATATATACCATCATGTGATATCTCATAATCTAGCCATAACATCACATTGATACCGAGAAGATAATCAAGCATGTTGACATCATATGCCCTATAAATTACAATCATGAAATGAGTTAACATCCAATATAAGCATATAATTATCCATGTAATGTAGCAACATCATCATAAAAATGAAACATATATGATAGCCAATGTCTCAATAAAAATAATATGGTGCTCTGATGAGTCAACATAGTTAATAATGGGAATCAAAATATGTGGGTACTACATAACTAGTACACAACACATTAATTAGTCCATAATGGAGAGAACCTCCATTACTTTTAAAAGGTTAATTTTGGAATATGTTTCCAAAATCAACCTAACAATTCCCATGCCTCACATTTTTATCACCAATAAAAACTACTATATGTACCTTAAGTTTTAGTTGCGAGTTATAGATACATTCTTTGTTTCTTAAATCCTAAATTCCTATGATCTTAATGTCGTAGATGACTAAAAATAAGTAGTGGATAACACCATAAAATAGAGTGCCTAAAAAGGCACAATCCTCCTATAGATATCCTTAAATTACATACATGTTCCCGATTCACATCATATTATTCACCCTTTTACAATGCATTAATCAAATATATTAATCTTTCACATTACACCCTTTGGATTAATTAAATTAGTCCATAACACCATATTATCTAATTTAATTAACATTTATTAAATAAATTATTAATTAATTATCTTGCACATTGTAGCTAATTAAATTAGATACTTTATTAGGAAAATACACTTATTTTCCTAGTCAACTTCCACTTCACTATCCTAGTTAACTCTATTTGGACTCCACTTCCTCATTCTTGTTAACTCCACTTGAAATTCACTTCCCTATTCCACTTGGACTCATCTTATATATTCCAATAAATGTCAAGGAAATTGGGTTATACATGTAATTCAATTTACGTATGTAACTTATGTCGTTCTAAATGTCTATTTCGATTCAAATCTGCATCTCTTAGACTTGATCTACTTTCTATTCCTAGGTAATTACCATAATTAACCTAGATCTTAGTCAAACTTGCATCCAATTTTCATGGCCTTACCCTTAGCTATAAAAGGAGGTCATTTCCTTTGAAAATTCATCCCTAGAAATTTTGAGAAAATTACATCAAACTTCTATGAATTTGACATCCACATCCTTGTGAAATATGCTCTTAGCATTTTCAAATCCCAATTGCAGAGTAATATGAAGAGCATCGATAATTAAAATATCAACAAGATCATAAAATTCCAAGAGCTTCTACAATCTTACTTGAGGTTTGCAAGAGAGTTATAGAGAAGGAATATATGTGTTTTAATTCCTGTATCCTTCATTTTTCTATCAATTTTAAGTGCTCACATTTTGGCACGCCTTGATGGGACCAACACTTTTATTTTAAATTTTTTTAAATTACTTGATAATTTCATTTAATTAGGTTAGATCAATACTTATATTTTAATTCATTTATTAGTTATTTTAATGAATTACTTGATTAGGTCATTTTCACTAATTAGGACATTTAATCTTTTTTTTTCATCATTTCGCTAAAATGGACTAATTGTGAAACTTGCTCTTACGGGGTTATTGGACATTTTGGTAACCTTTAATCGTTTTGCATAATCACTAATGCTTTATGGTGGATTTTTTTATGTTTTGTTTTTTCATTTTTTTATTAGGCTAATCATGAAATGATCACGTGTATGACCTTTCCTCAACTTCCTAAGTGATCTTGGAAATGAGAAAAATGATTATTTCTTCGGTACTTTTGGGTATTAACTTTATCTTTTCTTAATCTCAGTTATTTAAACGTATACGCTCTTTCCTCACACTTTCTAAGTGATCTTGGAAATCAAAAAATTGAGCTTGCTTATTTCGTCTTGTCCTTTCCACCTCAAGAAAACATATCTAATCCTTTTTTTCAAGACCAAATCTATAGAAGGATATTATGAAATAATAACTTCAAGTTGCATTTAATGATGTTTAAAACAACTTACTAACTATAGGTTGCCTTAGTCAAAGAATGGTGGTTAAGACAATCTCATATTTAATCAAGATAAAATGATCAATTCACATTGTATTTGTAGGTACGGATAGCGGGGGATATTGCCCAACCTTTATAAGCGTAGGAATTGCTTTGGCTTAAGCCATAAAACTCATTATGAGGAGTACCATAGGGACCCCAAAGTAGTCGGCACATTAAGGGAACTGGTTGACAAAATGGGTACCCCCAACCCACTTGACTAATATGCCTTTTGATATTAGAGTCACTTATATCTAGTAGTGGTGACCCCAATGCAATTCATTTGAGAAAGATCTTTGCTCATTGTTTCAAAGGGGGTAAAGTAAAACCGACAGCTAGAAATAGCATTGCACTCACTCAAGTATACTATTGACACCTAGTTGATATAACCACCTAGGAAGACACACAATGACCAATCCAATCTAAGGTAGAGGCAACCCATTTATAAACAAAAATTTTGTTTTATGTCTTTTCTTTTCACTCTTTTCGTTTTTCGTGAGTTGTGTTCCACACTCGTATCTTGCGTTCTTACTTTCATCTCATTTTCACTCATTACCAAATACTCCTAATTTGGTTTCACTTTCTTGTCTCTTTTATGTTTCCAAATACTCCTTATTTGGATTCATCTTTGCATCCTTTCAATTGTTTCCAAATACTCCTTATTTGGACTCATCTCAATATTTTTCTACTTTCCCAAATACTCCTTATTTGGGATCATTTCTTCCATCTCAAAATTTTCCTTATTTGCACTTGTTTATCATTTCTTTTCTTATCATCCTTTTCCTTCATTGGAAATCATTCATTTCTCCCTTTTACACTTTTTCAAATCTTATTTTGGATTGTCCATCCTTTCCAAAATTTTCTTGATTAAAATTGTCACTTTGCAAATGTGTCTAAGTCTTAAATTGTGGACATCCACATCCAAACTTAATCACTATCATTATTCTTCATCCAAGTCTTGACATTGTGATAATCACTTTATCATGGTCAAGCACCATCATGATCACCTTGATCTATCATCTTTCTAAGTCTTAAGTTTAACATTACATTGTTGAGCTTCAAGCATTCCATCATCCTACATTGTCGATTTAACATTCTCTTTGTTGAATTTTGTACTTCTACATATTACTTCACTCATATCTTTTAAATAATTCACTTTTCTCTAATTCAAGATCCTTATCCAATCAGATTCCCTTTTTATCTTACATTCACTTTATTGAGATTCAAACCTTTTCATCATCATATTTTTAACTCTATATTTTGACATTCACATTTTCATTATTTGAGTGTTCCCCTTCCATTATTTCATCTTCTCTCTTAGCACTCATAATGTTAAGAGTTGAGAACCTTCACCAATTTTCTAAGTATCTTCCCTCTTAACAGTCATTTTTTAAAGAATTGATCTTTTGCATCGTGATTTCAATTCTTCTCTTATGACACACATTTTTTCACAAGTTGAGAAAGCCAACCTCTTTCACCTATTCCATCTTGGAATTCACTATTCTAAGGGAATTCGAGCTGTTAAAAATAATTACCCCTTCCATCTTAAAATTCACTTTTTAAGGGTCAATCTTTCAAACCTTTTACCCTCTTCCAATATTAGCATTAAATTTTCTAAATGGTTAAGTTATTCATCGCACCTTTCTTCATTCTCCCTCTCTTTCAAGCATTAGGGATTCACATAAAAAATTAAATAATGAGTTCTTATAACAACTTACTGAGATGAGAAAATAATTTTCTCTCCTATCCTATCAAGTCACTAACAACGATAGAAAAGGTACCAAGAAAATGACAAAAAAGTAACGCTACCTTCAAAACATATTTTATGCCACATAAATAAAAAAATCTTAATAATGGTAATTCATAATTTATCCCACACACTAATTCACCATTTTCTCAAGATCAGAAAATGATGAAATAAACTATATTAGTTATGCAAAAACAACACAAACAACTCATCTTTGATGAATTGTTTCCTTACCCCTTTAGCATGGACATCTTACACACAACCATTCCAAAATATTTTGAGACATCGAATTTTGATTAAAAAATAATGGGAAAACTGATCTAAGAGAGCATATCAAAGAATTTTTCATAGCATGCCAAGAAGTGTCATATAACGATATCTTTCTCTTGCACCTCTTTCCTAGGAGTCTAGGAGGACAAGCTTTGGACTGGTTCTTACACCTTCCAAAGGGATCTATTACCAACTTTGTGGACCTCTCACGAGAATGTTTTCATTTCTCTTTCAACCTTGACTCTGAAGTCATAATGATGGATTTGTGTTATGCAAACCAATGACTAAATGAAAGCTTTGTACAATTTTTACAACGATGGAGAGGAATCGTAAGTCAATTCCCATGTTCAATCCCTGAAAACACATGGTTAACATCTTCATCCCAAACCTTAACAATGAGTTATCCTTTCACATACAAATGCACTATCTCTAAAATTTTGAGGGAGATTAAAAATAGAAATCAAATTGAGAAATCCCTTATTGTTAAAGGGTTATTCAAGACACATTTTAAATACAATGGATACAATACCATTAAAAATAACAATACTACCACTCATCACTATAAATCTTGGCATGTCAATCGAAACTTCAATGATGGTGTCATGGATAATCGAAATGAGCACATAATACATGAACAATCAACTAGAAATCCAATCATATAACCTATCGAAGGCACTACTCCACTAAAAGTATCTCTAGTGATTTTCATCAACTAATAAACACTAGAATGAAAAAATATCCACTTACAAAATCCTTCATCAAAGGGAAAATTTATCCATCTTGGTACAAAGGCCACTCAACAAATAGATGTGTGTGATTTAATAATTATGTCTAAGACTTAATTTACCATGAATACATCTTTATAAATCTCAAAAAAAATCTATCACAACCGAAGACATGTCAACTACCACAAATTTTCAAGAAGAGTTTAATGTTGTCCAAACTCCTATACATACTAATAATCAACAAGATCATGATGATAAAATTCAAGTCTCTCTCAATCAAAACTAATATTTTTATTTTTCATATTTTCTTTCATTATTCCAAATAGACATTGAACCTATTTTAGACAACAACCTTCTAACATCAAACGAGAGCTTGAACTTGCTTCAAAACTCCCTTTCAAACATTTATATAATTGTAGAAACTACAGAAGAGGGTCCATCATCAAGAAATATTGAGCTTGATTATATTCTTTCATGGTCAACTCATATTTCTAACATATCGGTATTTTTTGTTAAAACAAAACCACAATAAGATAGGAAACTTACAACAATATAGCCTTTTGTGTCCATTATACCTCACATAATTAATCTTACAGGAATCTCATCAAAAATGATTCCTACATGTTGATTAACTAAAAATGAACTAACTATGTAGTGAAGGGATAGTTAATCTAAGTAATGAAAATTTATAAACAAAGTAAATAAATGTCATACATAATAAATGTAAATAAACTACGCAAATATGAAAAAGGAAATGTTAACCCTAATATGCGGTAAGGGAGAGGAAATAAATCAATTTGAATAGCATATTCTGTCGAGAGAGTGTTGTAGAGGTGACTGGAGAAATAAAAAACAGGAATGAATGTGCATAATTCTCAAACGGGGTGGATCTCGGAGGATCTAACTAGACCTGGAATGCCTAGAGGAGGAATGTGGTGCTCGGGCACTTTGGTTTACAATCTGGGCACCTTAGTCTCTGTACAAAAGATCTGAAAATGACTTTTATAGGGTTGGAAGGTGATCGAAACCCTCGATGTGTATCACATAAACTTCTTTGTCCTTTTTGGATGTTTTGAATACTCCAAGATGAAAGAAAGACCTCCAAGAACCCAAAACAAGCATCAAAGCCTATAAATTAATAATGTAAATAAAGTGCGACTAACCTCACTGCTATAATTGTGGACTTATTAACTAAACACTACACTACATCTCATACCTAATGTATTTGTATGTATGTGAATGTTCATGCCCTAGGTTTCTCTTGTGCCATTCACACTTTGTGAGGTAGCGAGCAATAACTATCTGTAGAAAATATAATAGAATGTGTGCATGGAAGAGAATAGAATCCCTCCCCCTATGAAGTGTGATGCAGATGTCCTATCCTTGTGCCTTGATGATGGAGCTATGTGGATGTAAGTGATCTCTAACATGTAATAGATGGGTACTGTTTGTAGATGGAATTATAGTAGTAAGTGATGCTAGGTCTCTCATTATGATCTCATAACTTTATATTTATAGGGTTATATTGATCTAATTTCATAATTAACCTCGAAAATGATAACCACAAGAAAGATAAAGATGTCAAATGGCTAGAAAGAGCCCAAAAGTGGTGGGAAAGTACAAAAAGGACCGGGGTGCCCCTGGTGGGACCAGGCAGCGGGTTCCCAAGACTAGAGTGGGTGCCCTAGTCACAAATAAAATAATAGGAAATGGCCAAAATAGACTAGGCATGTAGATAAAAAGAGGTGGTAATGAATAAATAAAATAAAACAAGATGGCTAAAAGATGGGGGTTGATTAGTAATTTCTTCACTCAAGAACCTTCTAAATAGTAGTATGAGACCGGGATAAATAATGTCTAAAGTGCATGATTTTGTGACTACATTTTTCCCCACTTTATGTTGGTGAGTTAAAAGTTTGGTAACATAAACTAGATAGAGATATGTACTGATTTATGTGAAGAGCGTAGAAAGCGTGTGGCAAAGGACTAGAAAAAAACATCAAATGATGAAGAAGATGGAGGAGCGTAGAAACTAAAGATGAAAAATGTGCTAAGAAATAGTGATGAGAGTTAACTTAGGGTGAAACGCATGTGTAGCCGTTACGATGTATAATATACCTACATGGTTAGTAAAAAATGTGCTATCGCGGAGTGTTGTTGTTGATGTTAATATTATTATTGTCCACAATTTGACTACTTTTTTTTCATATGATCGGAATGTGAGAAAATAGTCAATTAATAAAATATGTATGTATATAAGTGTAAAAATGTAATGTAAAAAGATGCATGTATATGTAAAATATGTAAATGTAAATGGAACATGTGCACTTGATCCATGTCGAGAGAAAGAGTGTAGAAGGATATCTGTCTTTGTGAATTTTTGGGTGATCTCACGCCACCACAGCAAAGAAGTGTAGGGAGGAAATACTTTGTGTCCTCCAAGCTCTAGCTTCTTCCTGGATGTGTGTGAAGAGATCATTTTATATTCTTGGGTTTTTGGGTGATCGCGCAAGTGGCCGAAGTAGTGTAGAGAAGCACACCCACTATAATCTCCAATCCTGTAAATGCTTCCTAGAATGCTAAGGACATGATGTCTTGTAAAATTCATTGTGTATGGAGTTTGTAGACTAGTCTCGAACCCAATCGTTGTATGTAAGCCCGAACCAAACTGGTGTAGAATATCTATGTTATTATGTATAAAAGCCCCAAATGATACCCCCTTCTTTGGGGGTGCATGCGACATCGCCGATAGGAGGATGGGGCCCCAAAAGAGGACCAACCACATGTACTTTGTAACTTTTCCCTACAAGGGGAAGGGAATGTGCTTGGTAGAAACCAAGGAATGCAAAAACAAGGATGGATATCCAAAACAAGTGTTAGTACAAAAACACATGCATGTAAGAAAAAAAAGTAAATTACACAGACAATGTAAGAACTACCAAACACAATAGTGTAAACACGTAAGAAGAAAATTAAGCCACAAAAAGAGGGTATCAAACATGGGACATCACTCACAATGTTGCAAGACATGCTAGGCCATCATGGCTATAAAAACAAATAAGTGTGCACAAAAACATAGGAAAACCCCGTAGACAATAGCAAACAACCATGCAGACAAGTAAAAACAAGAAAATAAGTAGTCATGAAAACATGTAATCTTGCGAAACAAGTGTTGCACATGGAACACCCATTAGCATGTTAGATAAATGACTAATATGTAAAAGTTTGAATAACCAAATGTAAATTTCTAAGCATAAAATGAAACAATAGCACCTATGAGAGTGGAATGTGGATGCCCCATGACCAATGTAGGAAGGGTAGAAGGAGAGAATCCATGTCATGTGTAAGAGTCTTATATACGAGATCACACTAAAAAAAGGTGTGAACGTGAATGTGTGGATGGTATAGATAATTACATATAATAAATCGATCTAAAATGTGTAGTAAAGTGATCATGTAAAACACTAGTAAAAAGAGCAAATGCTCCAAGACAATGCAGTATGTTATGGATGAATGGAATAGAGTGCAAGATGGAATCATAGGATTTACGTGCCCTCCAAGTGAATGGAAGTGTATGCAATGAGGTTCATTTTATTTTCCCCCTCATTAGTCAAGAATGAATCGTAAACGAGAGTGCGTCATTGGGGAATGGTCGTAGAGTGTGTTTTTTGTTTCTAGATTACTTGTGATAAGTGTGTAGGTGTGGTGATGATGTGTAACATATAGAAAATATGTGTGTGAGCCCTATAGCCAAAGCATATATCACGACTTGATGAATGGGTGAATTTTGACTTATCCCTAAGTGTATATCACTATAAGATGAAATCTAAGGAGTGGTGATGTAACCTAAGGTGTATACCACTACAAGATGATATAATGGGAGTGGTGATCTAGCCTAAAGTGTATACCACTAAAAGATGAAAAGAGTGAGTGATGATTTATCCTAAAGCATATGTCACTAGCCTAGGAATGTCGCATGATGAAAGGTAGTGTAATGAAATTAAGTTCCATTTGATTTGTAAACCCTCAACAGTTGAGTATGGATTGAGGAACGAAGTTCATCATAGGGTGGTGAGTGTAGCACGTAGAAGACAATGTAGTATGTATGATGAGAATAAATGACCATGTGATGAGTAGGATTTGTAAATGCATAGTGTTTAAAATGTGATACTAAAGGTGTATAAAATGTAATGTATAATACGTGATGCAACATTTATAGACATGTTAGTAATGTAGTATTTAGGGTGCGAGATACATATAGGATGAAAGACTAACATAGTATGTAGAATAATGTGTGATAAGAATATGCGTAGTGTATGATGAAAGATTTATGACTATGTATAATATATGTGTAGATAGCCTAAAGTGTATGTATTGTGCATAATGAATAGTGTATGATAGTACACGCATGGATGATATAAATATGGGATATGTAAGATGAAGCCTAGTATGATGTGTGATGTGTAAATGTAAAAATGTCAAAATATTATAGAATAAATGTATAATGTATGGTTTTTTAAGTGAAATGTTTGATGAAATGCAATGTGTAATACCTATAGTACAAAGTGTGTGGGGTTGATGTAATGATAATCCATCAACAAAGTAAAGTGTGTGCCGTAGCATAAGAGTGCATCATCGGGTAATGATGATACTAAAATGCGTGATGAAAGTGCAAATATGATAGAAGTATAAATACTATAATGAATGGGGTGTATTAGGTGTGATTCCTCCCATGTATGTATAAATGATTATACGAATTGATGGTAAGGAAGGATGAAGGTCCTCCATCTCATATATGTAGTGATGAAAGTGTATGAAATATGTGTGAATGCTAAGAGTGGGATGTAATACTATGTAAGAATATGAATGCAATGATAATGCAAATATGAGAAAGGGGCCTATGATGATATGATGATAAGGGAGTGGGAATGTTTGAATGTGATGCCCGCTTGACAATGTGTAAAAATATTATGTAAACTTGTCAAGAAGATCGTCATCCTCTGGATCAAAATCAAATGGATATGCATTAGTAACTTGGTAAGCTATAGTGTTAGGTTGATCATGTAATGAGCCATTAAGATGTAAGCGGTACATGCCCATAACATATTCCTCATCGGTGAATGGAGGAAACCGTGTGCATACCAATGAGTGAGATTCTATGTATAACCTAAGAAAGAACTATTGCTAGATGAAAATGTGTCCAAAAGGCATGGGGAAAGATATATTTGTATGATCAAGATCTAGGGTGCCCCTAATATAATCAAGCCAATATTTTCCTAATGTGAGTGGGGAAGTAGTAGGAGTGCATGCAAGAAATACATCGAGATGAAATACGCAAAGACCATAGGTGGTCGTAACATGAACCAACCCATGATATAAATGAGGGTCATATGGTGGAGGATGGATGTCATCAATAGAAAATCCTAATCAAGCTAATCTCATGTGTGTACATATGGTTTTTGGTGAAGTAGGATCAAATGGAATGTGTTCCCAATATGAATCATTCATGAAGAGTGTGTAAGTGAATGGTAGGTGTGTATGTGGAGGTGGATGTGATAGAGCGATGTCCATAGACTGGACAGGCCCCTAATAAGGAATCATAGCAGTAGTAGTAGTAGGTGGCATAGAAGAAACTACATCTATCACACAAATAGTACCATCAAGTGGTGGAAAGTGAGGTGGTTCTTCCTAGGTTGGGGCTCATATGTAATGTCTATGTGTGGGATAGGAATATTAGTATTAGGATCCCATTCACAATACTAGAATGGATCACGGTCATGAACAATAGTGTATTCAATGCTTTCATGTAATAATTTAACACAATTATGGACAATAGAGGTGACAGCTTGCATGGAATGAAGCCATGGCCTACCAAGTAGACAATTATAGGAAACTAGGAAATCAACAATGAAAAAGGTAGTATGGACAGTCTTAAAACTAACAGTGATGGGAAATGTGATGTGACAAAAACATGGATGGATAAAACCATCATAAGAACACAAGGAAACACTTGGAAAGACTAATGTCACGAGTGGTAAGACCTAAAACTTTAATAAATGACATAGGACACAAGTTAAGTTCAGATCCATTATCAATCAAAGTACGCTTAACAACGACATTGTAAATGCGAGAGATGATATGTAAAGGTGGATCATTATCAAAAGTGTGAACATCAGAGGGAAGGTTGGACTTAAATACTAAGTGTGAAGAAAATGCATCAGCAAAGGCCTGATAAACCGAGTCGGGATGCATGTCATCATGAATATGAGTAGTAGAAAGAAAATGTTGGACTCTATGGAGTAAATCAGGATTTGCAAGAAAATAATCATTGATTGAAATACGCATGATGACTAAATGTAAAATCATGACCTAGAAGGTGCAATGAAGAAGGGTCGGGTTCACCAAAATGATTAACTAAAAATGGACTAACTATGTAGTGCGGGATAGTTAATCTAAGCTATGAACAATTGTAATAAAGTAAATAAATGTAGTAAATAAGAAATATAAATGAACTAAACAACTATACAAAAGGAAACACTAACCCTAATGTGTAAGAAGGAAGAGGAAAAACCTCGGTTGAATAGTAGATTCCTATAAGAGAGTTTCTAGAGGTGTTTGGAGAAATCGGAAACAAGAATGACTATGTAGAATTCCCAAACAAGGTGGATCTCGAAGGATATAACTAGACAAGAGTAATCGGAGAAGGACTAGAGCACTGCGGTTACTGCGTATGCAACTGGTGGCACGGCAGTGCATGTAAAATCTCTTAAACTAAATTTTACAGGTCGAAGGTTGTCCAAAAGCCTCGTTGTTTGTTGCATCAACTTCATTTTCCTCTTCGGATGTCATGAATACTCTAATACGAAAGAGAGACCTACAAGACCCTAAAACAAGCATCAGACCTAAAAATAATAATGCAAATGAAGGGTTCAAACCTGACCTCACCTTCCACAATGATCGACTTGCTAACTAAGTGATGCACTACATCTCATACCCGATGTATTTATATGTGTGTGAATGTGAAGTCCCTAGGTTCCTCTTGTGCCAGTCACCCTTTTTGAAGTAGCAATCAATAACTATGTGTAGAAAATGTAATAGAATGTGTGCATGGAATATAATAGAATCCCTCCCCCTATGAAGTGTGATGCAGATGTCCTAGCCTTATGCCTTGATGATGGAGCTATGTGGATGCAAGTGATCTCCAATGCAATAGATGGATGTAACTCTAGATGGAGTGATAATAGTAAGTGATGTTAGGTCCCTCATTATGGTCTCATAACTTTATATTTATAGGGTTATCTTGATCTAATTTCATAATTAACCCCGAAAAGGCCAACCACAAGAAATATAAAGATGCCAAATGGATAGAAAGAGCCCAAAAAGTGGTGGGAAAGTACAAAAAGGACCGGGTGCCCCTTGTGGGACCAGGGCACCCACGGGTGCCCAGTAATAGCCAAGGCACCCCGGTCATCGCTAAAATAATGGGAAATGACCAAAAATACTGGGCATGTGGATAAAAAGATGCGGTAATGATGAAATAAAATAAAACAAGATGGCCAAAATATGGGGGTTAATTAGTACTTTCTTCACTCAAGAACCTTCTAAATAGTAGTATGAGACTAGGATAAATAATGTCTAAAGTGCATGATTTTGTGACTACACATGTCAATACATCTACATACATGTAGTCTATGAGGTATGTATTCCAAGGAATATTCTTATACAACATTTTAAAGATTTAATTGCAAATATTTCATCAAATCAAATTATTCATAGCCACAAAGGAGTAACATTGAATATTTTCTCGTATAGATTCTATCGGGAGCCTCGTGTGTACATCTAGGGATACATCCTTATTTCCTCACATTCTTACACTCATAGATCAATGTGCATTTCAACATATTCTTCGTCTCAAAAAACCTTCACTAATATCACATAGGTCTTCTCGATCCCATTGAGGATTAGGACTCATCTAATCATACATCCTTTAACTTGGAACCCATCTGCCTAACTCTCGTACTTCAGGAGCTGTTAAATCTTTTGATTCTCTCCTTTGACTTGGATCTCATCTGCCCAATTCACATACCTCAAGACTCATTTAATCTTTGAATTCTCCCCTTTGACTTTGATTTTTTCCACTCAAGTCTTGTACTTTAAGACCTATCTAATCTTTTGATTTTCTCCTTTGACTTGGATCTCGTCCACCAAATTCTCATTCTTCGAACTCATTGAATCTTCAAATTCTCTTCTTTGACTTCGACCTCGTCTGCCAACATCTTATAACTAAGGAATCATTTAATATTTTGATTCACTCTAGTAATCGTGAGACACATAATCACACACATTGGTTAATTATCTAGTCTTTGTTGCATACAACTATTCATATGATTCCTAAGTAAGAAAAGTACTAATTAAACCATGTATTTGACCACTTTCTTTGATTTTTATTTCTACTTTCAGTCTTGCACCCTTACTTGCCAGGTTTCCTTTTTACTCTTCGACATTTTTCATCCTAGACACTAGCAGAAAGCTAGGACACCAGTGTCACGCATCCTCATCCCCTCTGGGTGATGTTTAGCTAAAATGTGGATGTTATTAAGTTAATCTAACTAGGAACAACAATAAATAAATGAAATTAATGAATATAAAAAGTGACCCGAGCAACTAAATTAATGAATTTATGTGAAACCCTAAATGACAAGTAGGGTTGAAAGGAGCTTAGCTGATTTTGAGTCCGATCAACAATGTGTCACATGATGAACTAGATAAAAATAATATAGATGCAGCCATACATTGCCTCTAATAGACACATATCTCGAGTTAGTTTGCTAGACTAGGGAACCTAGGAGAGGATCGAGGTTCCTACGGGCACCATGGTCTCGTGGGAGGTCCAAAACTAGCTCTATAGGTTCGAGATGAGGATGTGAATCCTTCACTTTTGTCATGTGTAAATAATTACTCTTTTCCAAATTTCGTCATTGATTAGTGATGAATAATAGACCTGCAAGACCCCAAAATAAGCATCAAACCCTAAAAAAAAAAAAATGCAAATAAAGGGGTCAGATTGTCCTCAACAACCATAATGGAGACTCACAAGTTGAGCACTACACTACATCTCAGACCTGATGTAGTTCTATGTGTGTGTGTGTGATCATGCCCTAGGTTTCTCTTGTTTCGAGTCACACTTTGTGAAGTATCTAGTAATAATCATTTGTGTAGAAAAATGTAATAGAATGGTGGATGGAATAAAATAAACTTCCCTCCTATGATGTGTGATGCGGATGTACCATCCTTTTCCTTGTGATGGAGTTAGATGCATGCAAATGAGCTCTAGATTGATGAAAAATTAGATGATGGTAGTTGTTCCTAGTGCTCAGTCCATCATTATGGTGTCATAACTTTATATTTACATGGTTTTCTTGTTCTAATTTTTAATTAACCCCAAAAAGGCCGACCACTAAAAGATAAAAAGCTCAAATGGCTAGAAAGTTCCCAAAAAGTGGTGGGAAAGTGAAAAAAGTATTAGGGTGCCCCGACTAGGACTAAGGTGCTTGTGGGTTCCCAATACCGGCATGGGTACCCTAGTCAATGCTAAAATGATGCGAAGTGATGAAAATGACCTGGGCATATATGAGGTGAAGGTTAGGAATTATGACAAAAGAAAATAAAAATAGCCAAAATAAGGGGGTTAATTAGTACTTTATTTACTCAAAAACCATATGAATAGTAGTATGCTACCGGGACTAAATACTACCCAAAGTGTGTGATTTAGTGTCTAAATTTTCCCCACATTATGTTGGTGAGCGTAAATCTCGCTAACATAAATTAGATAGAGATATGTACACGATGTCTATGTAGAGTGATGCGAAAGTGTGTTAAAGGACCTGACAAAGCATGGAGTTATAAAAATATGATGGAGCGTGTAAACCGCATGACTAGTATGAGGTGTGCTAGCACAAAATGTTATTGTTGACACCTTTATTGTTTTTATTTTTTTTTTTTTTTTTTACTACTTGCTTCTCATACAGTCATATTTGTAAGGAGGAGACAATCAAGAAGTCAAATACGCATGTGTGTGTGTGTGTGTGTGTGTGTGTGTGTGTGTGTGTGTGTGTGTGTGTGTGTGTGTGTGTGTGTGTGTGTGTCAAAAATGAATGTAAAAGATGAATGTATATGTATGTAAGAGTATGTAAATGTAAAATACAAAAATGAAAAATAGAACTTGTGTACCTCGTTCGTGATGAGAGAAAGGGTGTAGAAATAATATATCTTGTCATGGGTTTTTGGGCGATCCAATGTCATAGGCCGAAGAAGTATAGGGAGGAATTATTTTGTATCCTCCACACTCAAAATCATCACACACTCAAAATCAATCATCCATAAGTCACATTTAATATCATCTATACATCATCATTCCACAATCAACCCTTTGTTCTTAATTCACTAACTCTTTCTACATACGACACATCATTCAAAACATTACCCAATGACACACTCTTATTTATGGTTCATTCTTAACTACTCGAGGGGAATAAAAAAATGAACCTCATTTCATACATACACTTCCACTCGAGGGGCATGTTACTCCTATCATTCATATTGCATTCCATTCCATCTCATCCGCAGATATTACATATCTTGGTTGCATTTATTCTTTCTTACATTTACTTGTTACATTTTCATCTTATTAAACATGCTACATAGATATCTTGTGTGTCATTATCTTTATCATACACACATGATTGTTCACATTCCTTTTAGTTGAGATCATAGATTATACATGTCCTTTACACCCAACATGGATTTTTGGTGCAATACCTATTACCAAATCCCATCGTGGCTCTTGGGGCATCAAATTTTGTACACTACATGTGTTATTGTTTTATTTTGTTTCATAACACATTACTTTATCAAATTATACATGCATAGACATAATTTTTATCTTTATAACATGATAATGCATGCTTCATGTGTAGTATTTTTTTGTAGGAATACTTGCTTCCATGTTTTTCCGATACACTGTTTTCTTTTTCCTTTCATTGTTTACGAGCTTTTCCCTATGTCTTTCTTATTCTCCGATTGCTTTTATCCACTATGGCATTGATTTCCTTACAAAATCATGAGTAATGTCTAATGTTTGCAACCAAATTTTCACGGTCTACATTATCTTATGCTTTCGTATTAGTTTATACATTATTTTTATCTTACATTTCATATTTATTATAAGTGTGTGTCTTTACTTATACTAATACTTGTTTTGCTATCCACTTTGTTTGTGTGTACCTTGGTATCTACTAAGGATATTCCCTTCTCCATGTAGGGAACATTTTTAGCACAAAGTGGTTGGTCCTATTTTGGGACGCATGCTCCTTCAACGACATCGCATGCACTCCCTGAATGAAGGGGGTAATTTTGGTGATTTAATCACCCCATACAATTTTATACACAACACGATCTTGGTATAACACATTTTTAGTTTTGGAAAAGGCTAAGAATCATACTTGGGTCCTTAGCACAACGATCTTACCTGGATGCCTTAAACCGGGAGCAACACAATGGCCTTTCTTGGATACTTGAATCCAAGGGGAAATTACATAGTAATTGGTAGTTCAGCACAATCTATAAAACTCCATACACAACAGATTTTAAAGGGAAGACATTCCTTAGCACATGCATTTATACACATAATCTGCAGTGGTGTTCTACATTACAAGAAGTGGTTAAAGGTTAGAGGATGACACCATACTATTCTCCTTACAATTTTTCCATTTCATTGGCGTGATGTCACTGAAAAACTTGTGCGTAGATATTTTAGGATCCTTTCTACACTCTTTCCTCATCACATATTAGGTTGACATGTTCCTTTTTCACATTTTTCTACATTTTTACACACTTCTCTACATAATTCTTACACATATACATATGTATTTTACTACTAGAGCATTCTTATGTTTGCAGGTCCATTCGTATGGGAAGTACTAGTAAATATCACCATCATCATTCATAACACCAACAACAACAACATATACATTAACAACATCTACATCATGAAATCCACACATGTGTTTCCACCCTAGGTTTATTTTCATCATCACTTTTACACTTTCTCCTCCTTATCATCAATGTTTCACATTGTTATCATTCCATTCATTGTTTATTCCCTCGGAACGCTTTTCATAATCGATCTTCATGGTTATCAGGTACACATCTCTATCTACTTTATGTTACCAAGTGCTCCACTCACCAACATAAAGTGGGGTAAAATGTAGACACACGATCATGCAATTTTGGTAATTATATAGTCCTTATTGGATACTACTATTCATATGATTACTAAGTAATAAAAGTACTAATTAACCCATGTATTTAGACACCTTTCTTTGCTTTCTATTGTTATTTCTTTAATTTCACCCTTACTTGCTCGGTGTAACATTTTGCTCTTTGGAATTTTCATCGTCGACACTTGCACCCACCCCGAACACCAAGGCCAGGTTCCCTCGTCCCCTCCAAGCACTCTTGTCCCCTTTGAACTTGACCCTCAATGTTTGGTTCCTTTTCAGCCATTTGAGCATGTTATATTTTTGGTAGTCAGCATTTTCGGTCTTAAATACAAACTTCAAGCAAGGGAATCATATAAATATAAATTTATGTGATCATAATAAAGAAATGAGCACTAAGCACTATCTATCACCACCTAAGGTTGCAGCCATCAAGGCATCTAAGAGCTCCATTTGCATCCATCTAGTAACATCACAAGGGACACATGAGTTGGTTTTCTTCATCACACTTCATAGGAGGGAAGTTCATTGTATTCCATGCACACATTTACTACATTCTACATCTAGCTACTTACTTGTTATTCCAAGTGTGACACGCACAAGAGAAACCTAGGGCACAATTCTACACACACACAAAACTACATTGGTTACGAGATGTAGTGCGGTGTTCGGTTGTAAGTTCACCATTGTGACAACTTAGATGATCTGAACCCTCATTTTGCATGTTTCTTTTTTAGGATTTGATGTCTATTTGAGGGTTTTACACGTCTATAATTTATTGCAGGTTTCAACCGACCTCGAAAATATTGGTGTGACCTAAGAACAATCAAAGTTGATTAAATGTGAACACCTTGGGACACCTCAAAGGAAGTTTTATGAGTATTTCCATAGACCTAGGTGTCTAGAACAGTTGTAGGGAACCCACGGGAACCCTTGTCCCTCTTCAAGCACCCCAATCCATCTTATTCATCCACCCTACGCATTTTTCAAGGCTTTTATGTGACATTGTTTCCTTCTGTTTAGTTGGTTAGAGCATCATTATAGTTCATACTTCACTTTGAATCAACTAAGGATTCTTACCCTCTCTTTACAATTATGGTTCCATTATTTTTGCTTAGTTGCTTAAGTGTTTATTGTTGTACTTCATTAGTCATTAATTTACTACAATCTTGCATTTTGATTAGCCATATATAGTTATATTTTAGCTTAATAATTGAATTGGTCCTTTTCCACCCAAGTTTTATAAATTTAGACTCATTGAATATTCATATTCCCTCCTTTAAATTGGACCTTGTTTGCACAAGTATCGTAAATTAGGACTACCGAAATTATGGATACATTGAAAATCCTTCTAATTTACTCCTTTGGCTTGGATCTCGTGACCAAGTCTCATAAATTAGGACCATTCCACTTTCATAAACATGGACCTCTCTCCACGATGGTTGCATTACAAATCCTCATGCACAAAAACTCAAAAAAATTAAAAATCATAAAAAGATAATAAAAATTCATGTCAAACCCATCATTAAAGCACTATTTTAACATCAAAACATATAATTAAAAGTATGAAATTCTTGTATGGGTTCTCTCTGCACTAGGGAAGGTCATTTGCATGGTTATCTCATTGAACAAATAATTTTAATTATTTCATCCATTAGAAGATAATTTAACCATACTATTATCATATATTCACATTCTTCACCTATCAAGACACACATTAATTTCATTCATTTTGGGAATTTTGTCTCATCCTTGTTATGGTTTCTACCATTTCAGATCTGTTTACCTACGGTATTGTCTCAAAGCTTACTTGATGAAACTCTGCTTTCAAATAAGATTTCTCTTTCACGAAAAGAAACAAATTCTCTACTCGAGACCTTTTTGATCGTCCATCTCGGTCACGAGTTAAACCCTTGCATCCTAGTAGTCACGTGTGGCTAAGACTTGGGGAAGAATGTTCCTTCCTAATAAGAAATATATCAACGTAAAAGGAAAAATCAATCTAAAAATATAAAAAATATAAATTAATAATTACACCTTTTTCGTCATTCATAGTCTTCGGTGATGAGCCCATAGTTCTTACGAGTAGTATGAGAGTTGTATTAGAGGCATGTGTCCTTACTCGCGTACATTTTTTCTTTGGTGTTGAGCCCTTATCTTTTAATTATGGCATGGGGCAAGATGTAGGTGTTCCTTCATACAAATAATTAATCAATAAATTCTTTATCAAATATGAATCAAAAGTGCTTAATCATATACATCCCAAGAAGTAATTTAGCTTCTCATATTAAAGAGAGACAACAATTCCTTCAATCGGAACTTGAGAATCGGTAGGCCTTGATGGATCTAAGTTGATTCAAAACTCGTAAAGTGGAATCATCTTGGAATCGATCAGGATAATCATTACTAGAGATGCATTAAATTTTCTCTCATAGATCATTGTTACACCTTGTGTCTTAGCATCCATTCTCTTCAATTTCATATAACTATTCACCATTTCATCACGTCCTTCTTGAATTTCGGTGATGAGCCCTCACATCTTCCTATTCATGTGGAGTCATGAGAAAAGTGAGACATCATATCATTGCATCATCTACATTTCAACCAATGTAATGAAATGCTTACAATTGTTTGAACATGATCTCATACTTGTGTAACCCCTACAAAAACATTCAAATGTGTTTCAAAAATTACAAAAACATTCAAATATGTTTCCAAAAATACAAAAAACATTCAAATATGCTTGAGAAAAAAATAAAACATTCAATTATGTTTCACAAAAATACAAATAAAACATTAAAATATGTCAAAAAACCAAAAACAATATAAAAAAGCGCTAAAAATCCTAAAAATCAAAACATTCCAAATTGTTCAACAAAATTTTTGCGGTTGTATAACTCATTTTCACAATTTTGTCATCTAATTGTTCCAAATAGATTTCTCTTATCAAACACATTGAATCTTTGCATTACAAATTGTCACGGGGCACACTTGGCTTTAGCCCAATATAGAACAAACTTCCATTAGATCCATGACAAGATTATCTTTTGGAGTATCTACGCATCACACTACCATTCAACTTGATCTAATCCTATCGCGTTCTAAGATATCACTTGGGGGCATTCATATATATTTAATTCTTCGATGTGGAACACATTAGGAGTTTCATTAGAAGTTATTATTACAAATTATGTTGTATTATTGTGTTATTTCAACATTGTGACGATGTTATTTTCTTCTTTTAGTTTCTTATTTTGTTGTATTTTGTTTACCTTTGTTGTAGACCAATTGCAAGAAACTTATTTGCATCTTAGTTCACATATAACTTTGGTGTAGTTCCTTCCTATTCATATTGGTTTTGTTTTGCATGCTTTTTTATGGTTTTAAGAAAAAAATTCATCCATAATAAAGCGAGTGTAACAAACAAGGAGCTCCTCTTCTTTGCATCAAGTTTTTCTAAAACTTTGTAAAACCATCAAAAAAATCATATATTCAAAAATTCAAAAAACTCATAAAAATCATAATTTTTTGAATAATTATTCATTTCTCATAGAAATCCTATAATTGGAAAACCTTGAACTAAATCTTTCAACATTTTATACAATCTTTATAAACTCCTACTTTTATCTACTACTCTAGTGATTGTTCTAATCTTACGACTATCACTTTCTTCCTTTATATGATTCAAAATAATGCTTCGGGAAAATTAACTCGATCATTTACGCATTGGATCTATCAACATGAATTTGGAACTACGATAATATTTCATCGGAAAATCCTCATGCTATGATTATTTTAGTAATGCACAACTTTTGATTTGGTGGTAGTAATCTCGAAACACAACAAACAACACAAGAATACCATAGATTATGACATAAAAGAATGATGACAAAATTGAAATACAACTATAAATTATATTATTAACATGAAATTGTTACAATCTCACCCATGAATTACTCCAAGTGTTACCAACTCCACTTGTTTTCCAACAATAGTTATGGGAGAAACTTCACAATTACTCATCTTGATGACTTCCTTAACACACCTTCACAATGAATCCTTTATTCATAAAATAATTATTACAACTTTGTTCTATGATAAATGAGAAGGGGTGGCCTCTCTATTTATAGAAATTCAAGCTTATCCACCCTATCTCTAAGATAGGATAGGAAATCTCTTCCGGCCAATCATATTCCATGCCTCAACTCTTGTCTTTACATGTAGGCTTATCTTCTAAGATAAGATAAACCTTATCATCTCACATGGGTTCCACCTTTATAGATATTACACAAATTTAATATACAAAATATTTATGACATCGTTCCTTATTATTATTGCAAATATAATATTTATAATTCTAAATTATGTAGGCCCTACTTATCCATTTACTCTAACTCGACATTTTAACATTACTAAGACCACATACGATAAATATTTACTTTTTACAACAACATTCTTATTGTACTTTGTACTTACCTGTACTCTACTTTATTAGATCCTTACTAATAGTGTCATTATCTTCTATTGGACACCACTAATAATTATACTTAAACAACATCCTATTCCTAATACATAAATTAATGAAATATAAATTACGGAGGAAAATTTTAATGTCGACATTTTCCCCTCCATAGCTTCTAATCTGTCCTCGGAGTATAATCTTATGGACATTATGAAGGTGGTGCCTATAAAATCTTTAACTTGTCATGGTTGACCCATTTTGTGATAAGAGTACCATCTAATTCCTCGAGTCGATATGTACCATTCTCATACACAACTACTATTACGTAGGGTCCCATCCATTGTGGAAGAAATCTTATTTTCCTTTTAATTTTGTATCGGAATCATATACTAAAACCAAGTCATTTACTTGAAATGGAGACCGAGAAGATCTTTTGATCAAAGTAATCCTTACGCTTCATTTTCTTCTTATAGCTTGTATCCTTCGCTATTTTCCTCATTTCCTCTATCAAATGAAGATGTACCAACCTTTGCTTTACCGAATCACTTTCATCCATCCTTTCATTTTTCATAACTCTCACGGTGGGAATATAAAACTCAATAGGAAGAATTGGATCAATGTCATAGGCTAATTGAAATGGGGAGTATCTGTTGTTGACTTTGATGTTTCCCTATATGTCCACAATTTTACATGAATCCTTTTATCCCACTTATGTACCTGCAAATCTACATCTTTTGCTATGATTTGACATAATACATAATTTGTTCGCTCCACCTATCCATTTGTGTTTGGCTTGTAATTTTTACCTTCCGTGATTAATAGAAAACTTGTTTACTAGGTCTTCTACCACCCCATTAATGAAGTGGCTTCCTTGATGTGTTACAATTTATAATGGACAACCAAATCTGGTGATGATGTGTTCATACATGAACCTTGCCATTTAATTCATGAAGTTGTTTTAAATGGCCTAGCTTCAACCCACTTGGTTAAATAATATGTAGCAACTAAAATATACTTATTTTGGTGTGGGGTAGTTGAAGTGGACCTACAATATCTATTCCCCACTTTTCAAAAGGGACCAAGTGGAATAATAGGGCATAATAGAGTTGATTAAGTCTTACGGTTCCCATGTGTTTGGCAAATATCACATGTCTTACCATAATTAGAACAATATCTAAAAAGAATGGGCGGTGATAACTTGCATCCAAGATCCTTCTTGTTGTAAGTTTTCCAAAGAAGTTTCCTCCACATGTACCATTGTGGAATTATTCTATTATCTCCATCCCTTAATCACTTCCAACTTCCCTCTTGTAATTTCCATCGTGCCCTATTTGAAATAATACTCCATGCATAATAGAATATGGATGACTAGCTTGAGTAATCTTCCTCTTGGTCTTTACATTGGCAAAGACAGAAAACTTAAAATCATTCGGATAATTCCAAATATTTATGTATTCACTATGCATTATGTCAAGGGATAACAATGCTGCATATGAGAAATTATCATCATCACAAGATGAACCTAAGCCATCATAGGATTGAGAGAGTGCATCTCGCATTGACATGGTTCTTTCTAGCCTATCTAAAATATCAAATTTAAATTCTTGTAGAAAAATTATCCATCTTGCTATCCTTCATGATGGGTTAGGCTTATTTACAATATATTTTAGAGTTTGATGGTCTATTCACACAATTGTAAATTTCTTCCCTTGCAAGTAATTTCTAAACTTCTTTACAGCAAGAATGATAGCTAGAGTCTCTTTTTGGTTACAAGTATAATTTACCTCAACACTTTGCTCATTTGTTTGCTCCCAAATTAAATTGGATGATCATTCTCATTTTCATCCTTTTTACTCAGATTACTTCCTAGTTTTGCATCGAAGCATTAGTATACACAATGAATGGCTTGCTCTAGTCTAGATTCTTTAAAATGGGTGAAGACACCAAAGCTTCCTTTAGTTGTTCAAAATCTTCATGTACCTTATTTCCTAGTTCATAACTAATATCTTTCTTCAAGAACTGGGTTAGTGGTTGTGCAATATTTGATAAATTCTTGATGAACCTTCTATAGTAACCCACATGGCCTAAAAATGATCTCAACTTACTTCTATTCATAGGAAATGGTAACTCTTTGATTTTTGAAACTTTATCAGGATTGGTACCAATACCATCTCTGGATACAACATGCCCTAACAAAATCCTTTAGAACATCCAAATACACAATTTGTAGGGTTTAGTTAGGTTTGTGCTTCATCTAACATTTGAAATGTTGTCTCCATCTGGTGTAGGTGGTCCATTTTTCTGCCATAGATGTAAAAATCATCTAGGAATACTCTAATGAAGCTTCCAATGTAGGGTTCAAACACCCTATTCATCAAGCACCGGAATGTTTACGGAGCATTACACAAACCAAATGACATAAATCTATAAGAAAGTGTTCCCAAGGAGTGGTGAACATAGTCTTGGCGGTCTTTCTTTGATATACGAACTTGGTTGTATCCATTATAGCCATCTGCAAAATTATAGCACTCTAGCCAACTACTTCGTTCAAGATTTGATCGAGAATGGAAGAGGGTAATGATCTTTCTTTGTCGCCTTGTTGAGATTTCGTAATCAACACAAATGTGTAGCTTCCCATTCTTTTTTATTGAGATCACAATGGGAGAAACCCATTCCAAATTCTCCATATAAAATATGAATCATGCATCAAACAACTTATCTATTTCTTCTTTTATAGTCTTAGAGAAATTATGATTCATTCTATATAGTATTTAATTTATGGGCTTAGCACCATCTACGAGCTCAATAGAATGTTCTACCCAACTTACTTGTCGAAGTTCCTTGTAGTCAAAAGTGAATAAGTGCATGTACATTTGAAAGAGCTCAAGGTATGATTCCTTCTCGGTCTCCATCACAAAGCATCACCAATCTTTATTTGTTGGAGATGATCATCAATTTATTCTTCAAATATTTTATGAGTTCATGAGTCGGTGTGACTAGAAGGACATCCATGATCGAAACATCAACCTCACTTTCTTCATCTTTTGTGTCCACTTCACCGGTACTATAGTAATCGAGAGGATGTCTAATCATAATTTTCATCACTTGAATCCACAAATTCTTCCTTATTATACCAAGGGATCACATTTATTTTCACCCTCTCTCGCCACGTCAAAGTGTCATGAATCCTTCATTCTAATAGTTTCTTGCATGAACTCTCCTTATCCATGGCCTTCCCAATGACATTGGAGTGTACGTAACAATACCATTATTCATCACCTAAAATTCTACCACACATACAACACCCATGACAAATATTGTCACATTTGAAACAACACCTTCGGTTTAATTTTTTCATTATTTAATGAACTTAACATAAGTGTTGATGGGCGATCAATTTTTAACCGAAAATATTCGTTTGGACTCGGTCATTACATTAATCGCAACACCTCCATCTACTAAGACATCATGAATCGAAATACCATTACATAATACCTCAGAACTTGTGGAGTGTGGGGATCCGCCTCTACTTCCAAAATAGGGACCTCAACCTCATTCCTTCTCGAGCATTGAGTCCACTTTGTCAGCTACCGCCTCTTTTCGAGAATACATAGAAAGAAGTTGACCATATGTAATATTTGCGATGCCTTTTGGAAAAATATTCTAAGATGGAGTATGGTCCTTGCCCTTGTGAAATCAAATAATCTTGCACACCCAAATTTATTCTCATATGTTTCTTACTAGTCTCTCCTTTCATCTTCTTAGGATCATTTCCATCTTGGTTATTTTTTTCTTTTTTTCTTTTTTTACAAACACATCCGCTTCATTATTTATGCTCCTATCTACTACATCAAAAGAATTCATAGGTTTTTTTCCTTTATCATTATCTTTTGTTCTAGATGTAGAAGATCTATCTAGACAATTATACTTATAATGACCTTTTTTATAACAACCATAACATAAAACTTGAGATATATTTGTTTTTGAACCTCTATCTACTCCCCGGGAACTAAATTCCTTTCCTTAAAGAATATTAATAGTTAATTGGCCCATCTTCCTAAGAAGATCTTCATACTTAGTAGATGTATTAGGGGAAGATTTGTGCTCACCGAGAGTGGTTGTGGCTTTTACGGACCAAAGGTGTTTGTGTAGGCTCCACCTTAGCAAAAATTTCTTTGGGCTCCTCTTCCATGCTTTCTTCTTACCTTCTTACAATATCATTTTCTTGTTCCAGGTCACTAAGCGGTCATACTTTACTCGTTATCGATCTTTGGCTTCATCCCAAGAAGGAATTTCTTACAAAAGAGATTATCCATGCCATTCATCAACCCATCCGCTAATCCTTCCTTAGGATCGGGCATCAAGCTTCCTCTTTAGCTCAGAACACGAGTATTATAATCCCTTATCTTCTCCTTCTCTCCTTGGGCTAGCTTTATGATCTTAATCATGAGATCTACATATTTCCGTTGTTCATGAAATTATTCAAGAAAACTTTGAGTTAATAAATCCCATGAGTTTTTCACATTATCACCTAGTGTTTGAACCACCTAAGGGCTAAACCATCCCAAAAAGGTAGGAAAATTCATTCTATTGTTCCCTTCTTATGAGGCCATTATAAATTCAAGATGGTTTAAATTCTTGAATGAAAAATGGAGCATCTTTATTAGATTGGGCTGAAAAAATAGGAATCTTTCCCATTTTCAAAAGTAACCACAAAGTGAAATACCAACCCACAACTACAATCAACAAAACTTATGTGCAACAATAATTGGAATCACTATAATAGAAAGTGACTTTACACCTTTCTGCGGTAAAATAGGAATGACCACGGTAAACTTATATTTACTATGGTAAAACTTGACTTACTTGTGGTAAAACTCGACTTTCTTGTGGTAAACACTATTCACGATAAAAAGTGAAGTTACTGTGGTAAATACTATTCACGGTAAAAAGTTATTTTACCATGGTAATTACTATACATGGTAAAACAAGGTTACCATCTAAATGATTTCTAACTAAGTGGGAATATATCTCCAGAAAATCCACCAATGATGAATGGTCTCAGAAATGGAACCAAAATGTCAACACCAATTCGGAACTCGATAATATTTCACTAGGAACTCCTCATGCTATGATTATTTCAGTAATGCACAACTTTTGGTTTGGTGGTAGTAATATGGAAACACAATAACAGACATAACACAAGAATACCACAAACTATGACATAAAAGAATGATGAAAAATCTGAAATACAACTGTAAAATATATTATTAACATGAAATTGTTATAATCTCACCCATGAATTACTCCAAGTGTTACCAACTCCACTTGTTTTCCAACAATAGTTATGGGAGAAACTTCACAATTACTCATCTTGATGGCTTCCTTAACACACCTTCACAACGAATTCTTTATTCATAAAATAATTATTACAACTTTGTTCTATTAGAAATGAGAAAGGGTGGCCTCTCTACTTATAGAAATTCAAGCTTATCCACCCTATCTCGAAGATATGATAGGAAATCTCTTCCGCCAATCATATTCCATACATAAACTCTTGTCTTTACATGTAGGCTTATCTTCTAAGATAAGATAAACCTTATCATCTCACATGGGTTCAACCTTTATAGATATTACGAAAATGTAATATACAAAATATTTATGACATCACTCCTTATTATTACAAATATAATATTTCTAATTCTAAATTATGTAGACCCTACTTATCCATTTACTCTAACTTTGACATTTTAACATTACTAAGACCACATACTGACAAATATTTACTTTTACCAAAACATTCCTATTATACTTTGATTTGTTACCATACTCTACTTTATTGGCAAATGCATGCTTGATAGTGCCATTATCTTCATTCGGATGTCACTACTAATTATACTTAACAACATCTTATGCCTAATACATATATTAATGAAATAGAAATTATGGAGGAAAATTTTTAAGTCGGCAGATCCAACAAGAGTGTTACGCTCTTGGTCTAATCCTATTCCCACCTTGGGGTATTTTCATCTACATAATCATCATTGTGGTACACATTACGGGCATAGCTAGGTTGTCTTATGTTTTGACGTTGTGTTGCATTGTTGATGTTTACTTTTTATACTAATTGCAAGTAGTTTGATAACATCTAGGTTCCATTATAGCCCTAATCTTGTAACTACTCTTTATCTTGGGATTGTTTTCCTTTGTATATATATATATATATATATATATATTTTTGTGTTTGTGTATGTGCTCTAGGTTAACCATCTTTATCCTTTCATAATCATGGTGATAAATATATTTTGCAACAACAAAATAAAGGTTTCTATTATATGAACACACTCTCGAATGGTGTTCATGCTCAAGCACAATTACCTCCATAGTTGTTAAAATTCCTTGTCTTCTTCCTATTAAGCGTACCGCCCACCACCTTCTTTGTGTCATCCACCCGCTGAGGGAAATTCCCTTACTATCCTACTCGTTAAAGAATCTAAATGCTTCACAGGGGGAAAATTTAAACTTCTACTTTGTTTTACCAACTTTCCATTAACTAATTTGCATGTGTCTACTATCTTTAAAATGGTATTACTTCACAATAACACTTTAAAGAGGGGAAAATATATACACCCTATAATTACATGCATGTTCTTAGTTCACATCCTATTACTCATCCTCTTATGATGGATTAATAAAATTAATTAATCATGCACATTACACCCTTTCGATTAATTAAATTAGTCCACAACACCATCTTAACTAAGTTAATTTACATTTATTAAATAAATGATTAATTAATTATCTTACACATTGTAGCTAATTAAATTAGTTACTTAATTAGGAAAATACACCTATTTTCCTAGTCAACTACCACTTCACTATCCTAGTTAACTCTATTTGGACTCCACTTCCTCATTCCAGTTAACTACACTTGAACTTCACTTCCCTATTCCACTTGGACTCCACTTCTAGATTCTTAAAAAGGTGGGGGAAATTGGGTTGTACGTACAATTCAATTGCCAGATGTAACTTTTTCATTCCAAATGTCTATTGCCCCTTCAAATATGTAACTTCGAGGACTCGATCTACATTACATTCCCATGTAATTACTATAATTATGGAGCTTATTCAAACTTGCATCCAGCTTTCATGGCCTTACCCTTAGCTATAAAAGGAGGCCATTTCCTTTGAAAATTAATCCTTGGAAGCTTTGAGTAAATTGCATCCAACTTCCACGATTTGACATCCGCATCCTTTTGAAATTTTCTCGTAACATTTGCAAATCCCCTTTGGAGAGTAATATCAAGAGCATCCACAATCAAATATCAACAAGATCATACAAGTCCAAGAGCTTCTACGATCTTATTTGAATTTTGCAAGAGAGTTACAGAGAAGGTATATATGTGTTTTATTTCCTTTATCTTTCATTTCTCACACCTCCAAACAAGTTTTTAAGTCTTAATCACTGATTCACCACCTCCTCAAGAATCAGACCACCTACTTCATTAAAAGCACACACTAGTTTGACATCACCAAACAATGCACACAACTGAAACAAATGCATCATCATCATCATCTCCATAATATCTTAACTATCTCTGCCACCACCACCTATATATTCTCAAAACAATGTTCTTCCTAATCATTGTTATGTTTGCTAAGAAATAAAAAATACATTTACTAATTTTTTTATTTCCTTACATGATCAATATTTATTATTTGTTTACTAGCTATATGGAGACATTCGACAATACCTCAAATATTACCAACATTATTCTTTATATAAGATTTATTTATTGGAAAAAAAGTAGAAAAGCCAAATAAACAAAAACGTGTAAATTAAAAAAACACTCCGTATATACCCACAAATAAAAAAAAAACCCATTGTTCAGAGTATAGAGGGCATAAATTCATGAAGGGAATAAACAAAATGAACAAAAACATGTAAATAAAAACAACGCTCTCGTATATAGAAAACCCTAAAAAAAACCCATTGTTCAGAGTATAGATAACAAAAATTCATGAAGGGCATAGATTAGGATGGCATAAATTTTAACCACGTAACGGGAGCGAAACAATTTTTCATAAAAAGCAAAGTGTTACTAAAATGAAATAGCATTAACCTCAAATATATTAATAATAATACCAAAAAGAGGAGGCTTACAAAGGCCCCGTAACTTTCTCCCCAAAATCACCGGATGCGTGCTACACAGGACTACATCATCGCTACCACCACAACAAAAATAGAGGGTTTCACGCCAAAATATAACAAACAACCATTTCCTTGTCCCAAAAAGACATTATATAGCCACCGCTCCGCCTCCACACGAACATGCTGACCCTACAAAGAAGTACACAAACACACGCCAAGGACAATGACCATCTATGTTTGTGTGGCACCCTACCTTTTGCCTCTGCATCATCTTCTCCATTCTAGAAACAATCCTTTGTGGTTCATCTTTCCCTTGAAAATCAAACAAAATCCAAATAAACCTATGCCACATTAAATCTCCTTTAGAGACACCATACTCCACTGACTTCATTGCTTCTCATTCATGCATGAGCAAAGGCATGCATGATCTAAGGCGGCATGTTTCAAGTTCGCTTTGTGTTTGTTTTCATTTAGGGTTTTCCGAATAATCGTCGACCCACGACCATCCGTGCTTCAACGTCGTCTGCGTAATAATCTATATCGTCCATCACACTGTCAACCATCGATTGCATGGGGTAGGGTGGGAGTGGCTCATTCCCATTTGAGACGCCTTTCGATGTAATAATTAGAAAGGTGAATATATATTAAAAATATAAAACAAAGAAAGGTAGAGATGGAATTATTATAATTTATGTGTGTAATATTTGTGTGAAACCACACCATTTTATGCAACTCTAAACGATTTTAGGTAATAGAGAATTGCAAGTGAATATATATGTTCCTACGTCCATACGATTTTGATATTTTCTCTCTAATTTCGGTTTAGTATATTATTAACTTAGAGTTTAGACTGATTTATTTAATATTTTAATTGATGTGGGCGGGACGGATTCACATGATATTTCGAGGATAGCACGGGCCGACAGAGAACGTGAACGCTGATGATGACATGGTCGCTTAGGAAATTTCAAATACCGTGTAAGTAAACAACACGCAAGTGGCGCAACTTCCTCCATTTATTATGACGACTTGTAAACTGCGGGATACGGTCGATCTCCAATACTCTGTCAATACACTGACGATATAAATAAAGACCATACAAGAACTATTCAGACTAAAGTATTTTACATCTCTACATTTAATATGAAATATATGTATACCAACTTTATTAGACTTTTATATTCATAGAATCCGAGTTTAAATTAGGAAGGTCCTTTTCCCATGTTAAAAACATACCCTCTAGATTTATGCAATACAAAACAATGGGTTTTGATCTCATATTTGTTTTTATGATGATTTTAAAATTTTACTTACCGTCACTAGATTTTTCATCTTTATATCCATAGGGTACACAAGACCTAAGACTAATTTGGCATATTCAACTTTCTATGAGATGATAAATTTTTTTGGTCTTTCATTAAATTATCACAAATCTATTCATTATAGCATTTCGATAAAACCGAGTAGCACATAATTTTTCTAATGTTGTAGCCATTTACGACTCATTTAACCCCCGATAAATGTATTAGTAATTTGCATAAAAATAAGAAAGATCATTGCACGTCTATGGTATAACATTATAAAACAACACTATAATAAAAAATAAATTACCTTATTCCAAACTTTTTATATTGAAGTTCATTTTAATATCATATATAAATTCAATCTCTAATTTATTTAAGATATCACATTCATTCAAAATACTAGCAATCACACGTGAAGTGTGCGATGGAAACGCCGAAGGGGATGTGTGGAAGAAGTTAAACTTGAGGGAGATAAGTATGAGAATAGGAAGAGATCGATAAATAACAAGATTGAGGGAGGATATGTCAAGGAGTTTGAAAAATACTAGGGAACCAATGTATCGAGCATGGTTTATCCCATCATTAGTTCTGATCACGGTGTACGTGAATGACCATTGATAAAAACAACTTGACCTCTAATTTCCCTAATGCTTGTCAAGAACACTTATGTAGAAGTGCATCTGAAAATTCTTTTTAGTGTGATTAATGTTTGAGTCATCGAGAAAAGAAGGAAAAAAAAATTCCACATCATGTCCTTCTTCGATCCTTTGGGTCATTCAATGACCACGAACACAACATCCTGAGCTCTCATTTCCCTGATGCTTGACATGAAAGTTTTGAAACTTGCATTTGGAAATACTTTTAGCTTAATTACTTGTTGGAGATACTCACAAACAAGGGGAAAAATCGTGTGCACCATATCCTCCTTGATCCTCTAGGTCATCTAAGGCTATAAAAAGCTAATGTTTCGATTCAAAGATTATATTTCGGTTGATTGGTTGGAATATTATAATTCAGTTGGTTAGTGTGATGATTATAATCTATTGATAAGCCAAAAATATGGATCCATTGAATGTTTTGAATGTATGGATGTAAATCAATTATAGATAGAAGAGATGTCAAATCGTATGTTGAGGCATGGGGACATGTGTAGCAAACATCATTTAGTTGTGTTCGAGTCAACCAATGTAATGATTAACCACACATCCAATGTAAAGTGGGGGCAAATTCGATGGCGTCTTCTTTGTGTATGTTCCTTTTTAATTTGCTATGGAGGATTTTCTATTTGTGGGTTTGCTTCTATTATTATATGGCAAACATAAGGTTGCAAATCAAAAAAATTGCACTTGGGATCTTTCCACCCCAACGTTGACAAGTAAATCTACAAAATATAACTTGAATCAACCTAATCAATAAACCACATATATTTTAAGAATAACATTGTACCACATATATTTTAAGCCAGTGATTGTACCTAATCAATATATATGGACGGGTGGCGAAGTCAATATGTTACCTTCTCTATTATTTCTATGGTTCCAACACTAGACCCTTACACAACTAAAAGAAACAAGATTTTTGTAGAAAAGTTGGGGGAATGGGTTTTGCTAATTTTTATATTTTCTTTGTGGCGTCAAGAATTTAAACTAGTTGTCATTCTATTAAGTACATAAGACGAAGACATGAATGGAAAGTTGGAAAGAAAAACTGGGGATTGAATACATGCATGGCCCACACTTCTTCCATGACTCAGATTGTTCCTATCCAAATAATAGCTATTATATGTGCTCCGCTTTATCATCTCAATGTCGTTTGCATTATTCACGTGAATACAATTCATGCTTAAAAGGGCCAAAATAAAAAATGGGGAACATATGATGGGTTCAATAAGATTGTAACTTTCCTTAGACATGGGCACAAAATATTCTTGACACCTCGATGGCATCTTGCAATGGCTACCTAAAGACCTTGAAAACGCAAACCTTTTTTCATTCTGGGTGTTTTACACTATTTAATGGTGATTTAAATCACATTTTTAGTGAGTAATGAGGGAATTAATTGCAAAAATTGTTTATTAATTGCCATTCTATGAATTACATTTTTGCAAAGAAAAATCATTGTAAGCCTATATCGTGATTTATCATTAACTATGATGATTTCGAATTAGAGATCTTAATTGTTAACCGAAATCAAGTTCAAGCTCTTCACAATCTTAGAATTTCCATTTTCATAGATCTTTACATTTTAAAGCTTAGGTGACTCATGGGAATGGCTCTCGGACTTCCATTTACGTTTTTTCATGGGCACCATGAAAATCGACACGATACTGAAATTTTTATTATTAAAAGCAATAAAATTCAACATCAACTTCTACAAAAGTTTTGAACTAAATCACGTTCTTTGTAATGGAATTTATTACTAAGACTATTGAATTGGAAGGGATCGGGAGTCCATTTTTAGAGGTTTTTAGCATTTTACATAA
Organism: Taxus wallichiana var. yunnanensis; assembly: GCA_018340775.1. NCBI lineage: Eukaryota > Viridiplantae > Streptophyta > Pinopsida > Cupressales > Taxaceae > Taxus > Taxus wallichiana. The sequence continues at coordinate 74,315,468 of CM031237.1, read as the reverse complement.
GGAAAAACAATTGGCAAGAATGGGAAGATCTCATGTGGTGCATCTGGATACCCTTTCAAAATTCTTTGGGTTAGATTCTCTATCCTTGGATTTGTAAGTCTTGGAATTTTGATTTGTTTTAGTTTTTGGTTGTTACAACATATTTATGAGTTTGGTTAGTAATGTTTCATCTCTTTTACTCTATTCCATATTTCATACTAATTTTGAATGTAATTTGTTGTTTTTCCTTATTTTTTGAGCCCCGTGACTTTTGCTTCTTTGGCACGCATTACTTTGGTGGTTTCATCACACATTCCCGCATCACTGATAGCTAGTTTTTTAAATTTTAATTGTATATACAAGAGGGGGAGTGCTACTACTTTTTAAATATTTAAAAAAATTATGCAGCATAGTGAAACGAGATTTAATTGTGAAGTTTTGATGAAAATTTAATATTTAGGCACATGCAAAACAAAAGTAAAGATTCATATAAATGTAGGGGTTTGAGGGACTTTCTTGTTTATTAAAATTGGTTGGATCTTACCGATTCTTCCGTGTGATCCGATTTATAAGATTTGCGATATCTCGTGGATTTTCTCTGCACTTAAAGTAAGCTTTAAACTAGGCACGGAATTTCAAATTATCTCTTCTATCAAATAAAATTTTGTTGATAGTATAGTTCTTTTATATACTTGTAAATTTCAATTATATATAATGATTTATTTCTATAGGTTTTTATATTTTTATTTATAGAGGAATATTTATAAAATTTGACGGTTTTATAAATTTTCCACATGTCATTCTCTACGGATACTAATTTTTTTACAAGTAATATACGATTAAAATAAAAAATGGCCTGACAACTCACAATTTCTAGGTTTGCTTCAAACTTTTACTCCTCAAATTCAAGAAAAGAAAAAATATGCACACTTTCACAACCTCTTAGATTTGGAATCTTTCCACAAGGGCGAAATATGAGATTTAAGATATATATATATATATATATATATATATATATATATATATATATATATATATATATATATATATATATATATATGGTAGGTAAATGTCAAAGATAAATTTTACAAAAATATTATCTAAGCATCAAGGTTTAATAGAATCGCACATATCTATGAATAATTAAGAAAACATTAAATGACCTCTGTAAAATTATGCGTGGAAGAGGAATAGGGCCCAATGTTTTCTCTTTGCAGTAGTGAGGGTTTGAAATAGTTGACATGAGGATGGAATTTTAAAAATATTCATTTGAAGTGAGTGGATGCCATGAAAACAAGCTGTAAAGCAAGAAGAAGAAAATTGATAAATGCTTATTAACAGTAGTATAGATTGGATCTTAGCCATTGTAGTCTTTCTTTGGTGTCGTGGCCGCAACAAGCCTCAATCTCATTGTAAATGCCTTCTTGACATAGTAATAAACCCATTTAATAAAAATAAGGAAACCAAACTAGATATGATGACCTAATAAATTAGGTTCCCTTATAACCTTAGTTGGGGATAGTTGAAGTGTGGAATAAATTACCACACATGTTGAATCTCCTTTGATGATTTGTTTGTGGATGCTCTAAAATTGGTTCCAAATGGAAGAAAGATGTGCTACACATAATGGATGATCAAATGGGTAGTCTCATGACGTGTAAATTCTAATGGAAAATGGGAAGAGTGTTGCTTGAAAATGCTTGAAGCTTCAAATAGATGATTTGTGATGGAAAGAGCCTCATATTTATAGTTGAAGGAAAAGACATAGATTGTGGATCAAGATTTGAATGGGTTGCGGAGTGAATGAATGCCTTTTCCTTATTTAGAAAGTTGATTTGGTCTATGTAGTTGGATGTTTTGAATAAGAATTTAAGGGGAAATGAATTTAAATAGTTGGCTCTTGAATTCTTCAACTATAAGTGCAATTTTGCTTCTAGATTTATAGGATTCTAGAACATGAGTGGTGTGAACTAGTGAAGTGGAGTTGAGTGGGAGGTGAGTGGAAAAATAGATTTTATTCTATATAAATAGTTAATTAAATTATCTAAGGTATATAATTGTATGGCTAACGTATGTTATAATTAATTTAATTAATTATAGTGAGATGTGAGTGAATTCTAATGGAATGTGAGAGGATAATGGTTTAGAATGCATTCTAGAACTGATTTCGTACCTTTTTGCAGGTAATAGGGATGATTATGAATGACTATGAATATGTAATATGTATTTTTAAGTTGTCTACAACCCCCATATTTCCCCTTACAATAGTTAGCAATTTGTATGTGTGTGTGTGTGTGTGTATGCATTTTTGTTTGGATTTCATCATATAGTGACACAAAAGCCAACTTAGGTAGTAAAAAGGAGATAAGAAAAGACCCAAAGACAAAAAACCCAACCAAGGAGAAAATGAAGAAAATGGGAAAGAATCTCACATAGGGACAGCGGGTGCTACTTATGTTATTTGGGTGTTACCATCCTACTGAACAAAAAATAAAAATAAAATGAAAGATAGGAACAAGGATCCTTGTGAATTGACCAAAAATATGCGAATTCCGAGGTAAAAGATGTAAGAAGATCCAAATAAAGAAATAAAGGGACCAAAGAGGTGTCATATAAAAACATACAAGAGGCGTAACATAATAGTAATAAGTTCATATTTTAGTGACTACACTATTTCAAAATTTCTTATCAAAATTTGAATGAACTCCATTTTCAAAAAGTAGTTGAAAAACCTTTCCATCTAGTTGTCCTACACTAATAAAATTCTGATTCAAACTTGGTTAAAAATAAACATCATTAATATCACCCTTTCTATACTTGAGGTGTTTTTCATTCTATCCTTTCCTTGATTTTAATGGATTTTCCATCCCCAAATCACACTCTACTTTTGAAGGTATCATGTAACATGATAAAAATCTCTTTCTAACTTGTCACATGATTGGAGAAACCTAAATAAAGAAAAAATATATTATTGGCATCCTCTTTTCCCACATTTTATGTGAGACAATAATTTGAGTCCTCTTTCATCTCACTTTATTTATCTTGGAACACCTTCTTCTAACCCTCTTGATTAGCTTGATTCTTTGTTGCCAATTTCTTGTAATCTTTTATAAAGTGTCTATTTTTGTAATAATGAAAAATAAAGGATTTCTTACTCTTCCCTATGAAATCTTGTTATTTTTCCCATTTGAATTAAGCTTCTTAAAATTTTCTAATTTTCTTTTGTGTGTTCTTTTCCCTTGGATTTGAAACTATAGCCCTTATTTTCACGTGCATTCTCTTGGTTTTACGCATATATATTCATTTTATCCTCATGGGAAAACAGGGAACCTACTAGTTCATCAACACTTGTAGTGTTCATGTCCTTACAATCCTAACGATTGATCATAATATGTGGCCATCCTTGTATTAAATATCTTAAAATATTTCTAACAATCATTTTATCTTTAATGGTTTTTTTGTAAACTAGCATTTTATCAATCACGTCATTTACTTATATGTAAAAATATCTCTGACTTCACTTTTTGACATTCTTAAATTTTCAAAATTCATTTTGAGGGTTTGTATTTTTTTCCTCTTACCTTTAATGGAGCTGTATGTGGAGTCTCCAAGGTAACCCATACTTCAAGTGTATTTTTGTTACCAACAATTCTTGGGTAGATGTTAGGATCTATAACACTTTAAAGATAAAATAAAGCTTGAGCATATTCCTTCTCTTCATATCTTTTTACACTCTTCGATCTTGAGAGAACATTTAAATAAATAGGTGATTGATACTCATAGGAAATACTTTCTGTAAATCCTTTCCAAATAATAATTCTCTTTAATTTATCCCTACGAAAATCAAATTTGTCTACTGGGAAACATGGATATTCATAAAATAAAAATTCACATAAGACATTTCTAGTATAACATTGCTCTAATACGAAATGAAATTTGAGTGGATGTGGAAGGAGAAAGAAATGGAAACTTGAAGTGTTGATCAACATCGATATAACCCAGAAAGAACTCTATATTATCCAAAAATCATAAAGAAAAGTAGCAATTAAACTAGTGCAATTGCTTTGTATATGATGATGAAACTATGCACTTTATGAACTACTAAAATTCAAAATAAACTTTGTAAGATTTTTGGTTATTAAATCTAAATTCATATAATAAATAAATTGAAAAAACAATGTGAATTGCAATAATGGATTCTTGTGATGCCATGCGATGGGCACGATTTTAGAAACATAAAAAAGCTAAAAATCCAATTATAACATAGGTTTTTTGAGAAAGTTAAACTCAAAATACAACCACTAATAATATTAAAATACTCATAAAATAATATTTTACATCTAGTTAACTCAAAAATAGACTTGTGTCATTGACATGGTTTACATATTGTGAAGTTTCTTTATGATGTTTGTGGGATCTATATGAGCATTATAGTATACCGTGGAATCCAGAAACATATTAAAATGATAATATTTAATGAAGAATATATAGCAAAGTTTACATAAGGAAAATTCATAAACACCATGATATATATAAATATGCACTAATTAGTAGTTAATGATGTAAATAAGTGTTAACCAATGGCTACCACGAGTCGTTATAAGTGAAAATACATAAGAATTACCTTTTAAAGGCTATATAATGAGGTACAATGAGGGGGAAGAGAAAATAACAAAAATGAATGAGAATAATCAATAATATCATGAAAATGATTTAGGGAATCATTATACAAAGGACATATATGAATATAATTGATTCAAAAAAATATTTATGAGTTTTATGTAATTATGATCAATATATATGTGATATTTGTGATTTAAACCATCTATGTGTTGAGTAATAAGTTTATTCATGTTTAATAAATGATAAATAATTTTATTAAATTGAGATATCCTTATTTTTATGTTAGTTCTAGATGGGATAAACAAACTACTTAACCCTCACACTAGCTTCGAGGCTTAAGGTCAACATTTTGGTGTTTGAGCCGGAGTTCCTTTTGTTAGGTGGATCTGGAAAATTTTCACCACCGGGTATTGGAAACCAACATTAACATAGACTAAGGATTGGTGGAAAAATCATATTAACATTTTGATTAAAAAAGAGGCAAAGAGACTTAAAGCATCTATAAAGGAAATGAAGCTAACTTATTTAGAGAAGAATTTTGGTCTCAATTTCCAAATCTATTATGGTTTTACATTATAGTGACTGTAAAAATAAGCAGTGGTAAAGTTTAAATTTGTAGGAACCATTCGAGTGGACTCCAAAGAAGTTAGAAATACTTAGAGATCTTGACAAACCATGGATAATAGAACTCTATTATTGGTTTGAAACTATATTAGAATCATATATTATCACTTGGGAAATTTAGGGTTGGACTAGTTTTGATGTGAAGGTGAAAGTTCCAAATAGGGCCAGAGGAATATTTATCAAACAAGTTCCTTTATTAATCTATATTTTCTTGTGGAAAAATATTAATTAAAAGTACAAAAATGTTCCTTTAGAGGATAGGCACCATGGGATGGTGTACATGAAGGGGGCGATCCAATATACATAACTAATCAAAATTTATGGGGTGATGGTTGGGGCACAAGAAATAGGGTGACATGAAGAGAATAAATGTATTAGATAATTTTTAGTTAGTGCTATCAAACGATGAAAGTACCTAAAACTAAAAAATGTAGGGTTTAATGATACCTGTGTGGACACTCATAATGTTGGGATGATGAAAAGTGGACGATGTAAAAGTGCTTCTCCTTTATCCAAGTAAATAGACTGCAAATAAAGAAAACTAAACAAGATATATAAGATAAAATAAGATAACGAGTTTCGAGAAAAGATGATCCTAGAAATCCAAATGGACTTCTTGAAGGGTGTCAACTCGTTGATACAATTAAGTGGATTTTGATAAAGATAATATAGAAAATACAAGAAAAGGAAGCTATGACTCAAGATGGATAAGAATATCATGTTTGTCTTTATAGGTGGCCTAGGGATAGGGATGTGGTGAGATCAAAGTCATCAAATTAGTCATACTAGAACTCCTCGGTTGCTTCTCGTATCTCATTAAGGATCTCAAATTGTTCTTCGATATCTTCAAAGGTTGGTGCAAATGTGATGGCGTAAAATGTGAGTTCATGGAGGATGTCAAAATGCTCCCACACGAATGGTTCTAGAAGATTGAGATATCATAGATGCTTGTGATTGGATTGGAGTGACCTAGAATAATCATCTATAGAAGACACATCTCGAAAATGGATAGATTACAACCAAATTGATATATAAAATATGATAAAGTGCAATGATTAATAAAAATTAACAAGATTCAAAGTAATTGTTTGCGATTCACGAAATTGTGGGTAATTTTGGATAATCACTGACGATTGTAGGAATCGTGGGTGATTCCTATGAAAAAGTTGATTGTTTGAAAAAATTCTAAACTGATAGAAACGAGAGATTGAAATGCTTGTTTTGGTCTTTTTTTGAATGTTTAAATAAAATGAAAACAAGAATAAATTGATAGAGCTTACCATTTATGTGAAAAAGGATGCACGGTGCTTGCAGGATCTTGCTTTGAGGTCTTGATGATGGCTTTCTAAATTATGATGGGGTGACAAGGGTCTTAAATATGTATAGATAGACAAAATGATGTGGTATTACCTCCTTGAGAGACATGTATTTGTTGTAGTGCTTGAAGATTTCTTGACTTGACATATTTTCCTAGAAACTTGAAGATCCTCGAAACATGAGTTGTAAGCTTCTATTTATAATCTTTGGCGATTTGTTACTGATCTAGGGTAATGGAAAAAACTTGAGTACAAGAATATAGATCATGAAGCGTAGAGTGTAGATTTTAAAATTGGATAATGAGATGTGTGAGAATAATTTTTTTAAAGATGTATCGTGAAGCAAAGAGTGTGAAATGTGTAGTGTGCTTTAGGTTTATAGATGTAGTATGCACTTAATATTTAGGCGTGAACCGTAGTACGAGAGTTCTTCATAGGGTAATGATGATACAAGTTATGTGTATCAATGTATGTATGATGAATGAGAGATACTAAATGTGAAGTACGCACGTGATGGTAGAAATGAAAGACACACGATAATGATAGGATGGGGGATTAAGCATGATGCACCTAAGTGTATGATGTAGAAAGGAATCAAGTAACATATTCTAAGAGATCATCATTGGCATGGTTGAACCCAAATGGAGAAGCGTCAGATAACTGGTAAGAAATAGTATGGGGTTAATTAGATAAAGATCTTGTTGACGATTATCCTTGCGTATGAACCGTCAGAGTCATTGGATACCTTAGGTTAGTGGGACGTGTACCCTAAGGTAATCTCCAAATTTTAAATAAGTTGGATCTTCTCTGAGGTGTGTGATAAGGTTAGAATAAAGATGAGAGAAAGTGTAAAAACTAAGCGAGGCGATGTGCCAAAATAGATCCTAAAAAGACACGAGAGATATCCCAGGGATATTACTTATAATAATTTAAGAGTGTTTTAGCATGATCAACTAATTTCAAAGATATCTCAGATTTATCAAAGGACAGAAATATATAAAGCATAACAATATGTAGATAATATATATAAAAAGAAAAACCAAGGGCGTATAACACGATAGATCTTCAAATTTATCTAAAACTACTAGCAATGAAAGAAGAATGACACAAAATATTGAAAGCTAAGATGCACAGAACAAGAACCCTTTATTCATAGAGAAAATCATACATAAGGATGATACGGAACATATTAGAAATCTTGCTACTGTGAGAGTCTTGCTAAGGCTAGACTATATAATAAATGATTCAAAAATCCCTTCCACGGCTTGAGTTTATTTTTGGTATTATTTCTTTTGCTTCCAGATCCAAACATTATTCTATAGATTTTCTTAGCTCTTTATTTTATGTCTTGAATCGACCTTCCACCAACAACATTCAATTTTATTACAGATCTTTGGTTCGTACATGAATATCTCAAGCGTGTGTTGGGATATTTACAATTGCCTTTAATTCTTCTAAGCCCGACACTCCTTGATTTAGTGATGATCCTTTTATGCCATGCGGAGGGTGGATGCTTGTTGGAGAATATTCCTTTAGCTTTTTCTTTAAACTATGCCCTGAGAGACACATGGTGGGTGGGTCTAGTTTGGGGGCATTCCTTATTTTCTTTATTTAAAAGTGCACTCGGTGTGACGCATGGAGGCCACGTGCATATTTTCTATGCTTTTGAATTTTCAACCCACAAGAGACAACCTTTATCGGGCTGGGACAAGTAGACAACGCGACACAAGTTTGGGGGCTTCCTTATTTTTATTATGCCTTGAGTGCGCCAAAGAGACACGTGGACACCTTCGCATTCAACTTCATACTTAGTCGATTTTAGGCCCAAACAAATGGAAAAAGACCAGGCCGGAGAGAAAAAGGTGGTGGCCCTTTAAAGAGTCTAACACAAAGAACTTTATAGTTATGGTGACTCACCAAGGGACTCGTGCCAACCATGGAATAATTCGACCATCCTCTTTACCTCAAAAAAACAAAATGTGGCTGATAAAATGCCACTTAGAGCTTCTACAAAGAAGCCTAATATTCGATCCATTTCACCTCTATCGGGTAGGTACTTCTTTTTAAGGCACTGGAAGGCCCGGTCCAACTCAATTATCTTTCTTATGTGAGAAGTTTTGAGGTTTTGCATTACTATGTGTAAATAGAAATAGAAGCGCATGATGCGATTTAGAATAGCCTCCACTTTGGCAACACTAGAGCTCTCCTTTAAAGACTAAAAGATAGTCTTGTCCTGGCATTTGGTGATCAAGAGATGTTGAATTTGGTCCTTTGAGAGGATTATAGAATCATTAGGGAAGGGGGAAGGGAATCCTAACTAGACTAGTTCATTGATGCTCTACTTCCTCTCTCTAATTCTCTAGTGGAACTGAGCCAAGAGATTATGGCACTTGATGGAGGCCTTGTTGCAGCTCAAAATCTCATTGATTTTCACAAAAGAATCAGCTACCTATTAGTGATCCCCTCCTTGAAGGGTAGAGTCTGAAGCATCATAATGTTTTTGAATAAAGAGATTTGATTCGAGACCTTGGCGGACAACTGCACGCTAATGGTAGAGGCATGAGATTACACATTTGAGCACAATCCATGTGCATTGGATATAAATACGAGTGTGGGGGCTATATCCATTTCCTTTGTGGTAATTCTATCATATCAAGAATCGTACACCCTCATGTACTAATGTTACAATTTCTCCCTTATGGGATTGTTTTCCCAAATTCGGGTCATGTTCTTGACCATATCCTTAGATGATTTGAACTTTATTTGGAGGCTTCCTTTTTTTGTCTTCGATGGCATGCAAATTGTCTTAGATCATCACCATTTATTTCTTTCTTGAATCGACACGCTTATTGGAGGGCTCTATTTTTCTAGGAAAGTAAATTGGCCAAGGCCTCGATGTGGAGCATTTGGTCTGCTAGAGTCTTTTCTTCCATTTGAGAAGCCACAAGGGATTCTTGTGATGGGACTTCTCTCAATTCCCTTATGAGTTGGTCTATCTCTCTTCCTTAGGCCTCTATCTCACTGATGATTTGCCCAATGGCCTTTTCCCTTGAAGGTTAGATTGCACATTTTTTAGCTGATTATTGAGCTTCAGGTAGTCTGTAGTGACTACCACCGTAGTTTCATTCATTAATTTGACCTTATCCTAAGGCCGTAACTCAATAAGGTTGATTGTGAAAAATTTATAGAATAATCATCACGGGTACATCTGTTTAGCGAGGTTTGGATGCTTGGGGAACGAGTCAAGCGATAGTTAAGGAGCTCTGTTGATGGTCATACAATGACCACATCTACTTTGTTTCTTCTGTTGCCATTTATTTCTTCTTTTTCTACTCCCTTCGTTGTCTCGGGTGGCCTTGGTGGACTCGAATTGACTCAAAAAATTGGAAGGATAAGTGAGAACCCCCACTGCGAATGGGAACTCGGGTGACAGACCATAAGGAATTGTAACTTGTGGTTGAGGCATTGAAGTTACTAGGGCCGAAGAAGGACCTATCACCACGCGGGGGGAGAAGTTTGGGATGGTGAAGGGAGGTTGAGGAAGAAGGGAGCACACGGAAGAGGGAGAATCTGTGATGGGGGTGATGTAACCTATAATTTACCAATAAGATCCTGTGTGCACATGCACATCTCTCACCTAGGACCGAGCACTCACCCAAAGCAAGCAAAGGTACGCAGATCCCTCTTTAGGGTTTCTTCTACAAGATTTTAACATGATGAAGACTTAATGCATTCAGATCCATAATTAATACATCATTCTACAGTGAATGTTTAGATCTATATCTAAAATAATAGACTTTAAATGATATCCATGATGAAATCAAAACATGCAAGAACCAATTATACTCGGATTAATACTTGGATTCATCCAATATACTTCATTATATGAAAACATGATAATAACATAGAAGCTCATTACAATAGATAATACCATAGCTTATGCGTGTATCGGATTTGGTAGCATAACCTCACAATACTTAGTTCTCACACACACTCTCTCTCCCTCTCTGCTACGTACTTAATTACATATTTATAAGGGTGGGGACATTCCCTTCACCACCTACATAACTCAAAAAATAGGTTGCATGTTGGAAATAGCCACGCGCCTTTACAATTACAACCACACATTCAAGTGTGCTAAAAATAGTTCTATCCTAGTTAACTATTAGTAGCAACTCTATTCTTTAGCCTGCATTCATGCAAAGTGCTTTGTAGTCATTCCTCCACAAATAGATAACGTGTTTCACGCAAGTATTCATCTAGTTTGTGTACTCGTATGTCATCTAAAAAATATCCCGTAACCATGACAATGGATAATTCCTAAACATGTCTCGTCCTTCGCGTGCGATTCCTTCCCAATCCTTCCATACCTTTGAACATGCTCGATCAACATTACCCCACACTAAGCGCATTTTCACCCCGGAAATGGTTACAAGAATATGAATAGAAAGAATAAAGAATAATTTGAATAGAGGAATGTAAAGAATTTTTTTATACAAAATAATCTACTTCTGTAGCGCCTTCCTCTTTTACATGAATAATTAATTCTAGATAATCCTCTTTTATTTCCGCTTCCAATGTTTTCCACTCATTGAGCGTTTCCTCTACTTTTTTAGGGATGTCCACCACAATGGACTCCAGTTCATCTTGGGCAAGTTATTCTTTCTCATTCTGCAAAACTAGAATAATGTTGGACATGACATACATCCTCCCTTCTAGTAGATCCATTTTCTGCGCTATAACCTTCCCCAGCTCATCTAGCCTTTCCTTATGGGGTTCTTGCACTTCTACAAGGGCCTCACGCTTCTTCTTTACTAGCACTAACCATTCTACATGGCCCAAGGTTTCATCCTTCATCATTTTCAGGACTTCATTGTATTCCATAATGGCCTGGTTTGTATAATTACTACGGAGATGTATAGATATTCAATGCTTGATCCACTTTCTTTAGATCTTCCTGTAAGGCTTGTAGTAATCCTCATAAGAAAAAATATTCCTCATCATACCAAAGCCTTTACGCACTCTTCCTCTTGCTCAAGATCCTTTGGTGTTGACATGCACATGGGCCCATCTTCAAACACCAAATCCACCAAGGTACATACATAATGCATTTCTGAAGGAAATTGTTTGGGTACCTTAGACTCCAAATGTGGTCTTTCTTTCAGGACATGGTCTCCAATAGCCTCTGCCATCTTGATGAAAGAATTTGTATTCTTCTGTTCTAAGTCCTTCTCTTGTGGTAAGCATGCTATCTCTATGGATCCTTGGCCTTGATTTCTTCTAACAACGCCCTAATTGTTGCAGCTTTATCCATATTTCTCCATGCCACCTCTGTTGATACCTTCACTAAGGAATTACTTACTTGTTCATCGACATAACAAAGTATGATTTCTTGTTATGTGTCAACTGCCCGAGCATCTTCTTCAATCTTCTTGATACACATGATTCTTCACATACATCGAAATTTGGTTCATACATGTGTGTGTGCATTGACAAGACAGTTGCTTCCTTGTGTGCATTGTGGCCATATCTTCATCCATCAGCTCCCATCCATATATTTTCTCAGGGGTCCTTTGTGCTTTGAAAATAAAGCGAGAAAATTTTACTTGTGTTGTCCACATAGCCCAGGACCGGTGTAGTATATTCCCCACTTATTCTTCTAGTTCTTGGCCCCTTAAAAACTGGAGCATCAAGATTTGGAGTTAGATCCTTAATTTCCTGATCATTTTCTAGCTCTACTTCCCCTTCCTTTGCCCCTTCTTCTCCAGTCACTTCTTCAACTTTCATTTATTCCTCCCATGGATCTTCCACATCTTCTAGTGGTGTGGGAGATTCGAGCGCACTCTCCTCAAACTCTTCCGCCTCCTCATCCAGCTTCAAATTTCTCCTTCTCTTCACAGTTGTCTCCTTCTGTGGAGAGATTTGTGGTGATATACACACCTGACAGGGAGTAGCACCTGGGTTCTGGTTCTTTACGAATATCTCTTTTGAAGTGGCGCTCTCCTTGGACTACATCCAAGTCCTCATCACCTTCTCCTTGTACCTGTGGTGGGGTACTGCATGCTCGAATCCAATTTCTCATTGGCTTCCTCCTCCCTATGTGCTCTAAGCCACCACTATCTTCACATTCATCCTCCTCTTCATCCACCACTATTATTTTTGTGGGCTTAGGGTGACACATTTTATACTATATCGATACCCTTAGGTGGTCTTTGGAAGCGCAAACTCATTTTCCACATACTTGTTGTTCTCTAGCTTGGGCTTGAGTTGAAGATACACTAGCACGACTCAATGTCTCCAACTGCCAAGCTTCTAGCTTCATGTTTATTACATCTGAGATAAGCCTCTTAATGTAGGCAAATCAGTGGTAGATATACATATGTTTTCCTCGGGTGTGATAATCACTATCCACCTTATCTCGTAGTGAAGTTTAGGTGGCGTACATTTGTGAATAGGTGAACTAACGCTTGGAAGTAGAGGAATGTGAAGGCATATGAAATTTTTCACCAAGGGCCCCAAGTTTCGTCCCTCATCGCAAACCGCATGATGTAAAAATGTTGGTAGACCACAAATTGAGCTTCCTTAGCCACCATCGAAGGTAACTCCTTGGGTATGTGCCACTCCTCTTTGAATTCCACGTGAGAGCTTGTCATACCACATCTCATCCCTCCGATTAAATGGCACGCCCATGGTCCCTTCACATAAGTATTTATCAAATCTCTTTGTAAGAGATTTAGTTTCCTTGGGGTACTCCAAAAATTTTCTTCTAGCCCATTGGGAACTCCATTCCCATAAACACTAAGGACAATAAAATAGTGCCAAAACTAATTCTGTCACTTGTACATGATTCTTCAATGATTTTCTTAGCTATGTAACCCCAATATTGTAGACCACTCCTTGAGACATTTTCTTTGCAACGTGCAGCCACAATGTATTTACTTGCGACCACCTTTCTTGGTCATTCAATTTTGTTACGAGATGTGCAAATACTACCTATACTATCTGGGTACCTCTTCAATTTTTAATTTCCATGCCATACGGACCCTTGGTATACCCTAGCTCCCTCCTTGTCTCCAAGATTGTGGATTTATAAGTCAAGTCACTCTCCGAGATCTACTCCCGAGGACCCTAATCCAAGTGATTGTCTAAATTAAGGTGGTTTTGATTCTAATCCTCCATCCGACGAAGTAGAAGAAGTCCTCATGGACTCTACTCATCAACAATCAATACAATGGTTCATGATTCCCAAAATATGGAAGCTTGTACAACTAGTAAACCCTAATGTGCTTCATCAACTTCTCTCCAACGTCATTGTACATTGACATGTCTTATCTTTGGCGCTTGTTATTTTTGTGATCAACAACACATCCAGTTCCTTCTTATTGTCCTATGTGCGATGGTTGTAATCACTAATCTTACACTTATGGATGTGGGAATCCCATTCTTATCCCACAATCATGCCCTCGGGATCTTTGTATTTTAGAAATTTCTCTTAGGAGGAATTTCTTCTTCCACTTGTACCTTCTTCTTCCCTTTCACTCCCACATTGCAGATGCTTTCTTTGGTGTCATTTGAAAATATCTTCTTTTTATATTCAGTAATGAGTAGGTGAAATCCCTAATCAAATATTCATGGCCTAGCTCTTTTATAATGTGTCTTATTTTCTCAAACCCTCCACCAATGGGGACGTAAGCTTCTCCTATGCACAAATCTTCTCTCCACGTCTAGTTTCACACTCTTCGCACCTCAACATGATTTGCTTGGCTCGTTTGCACTTAGCTATTTTCAATTTCTCACAATTTCAATGGTAAGAATGAACTCGCATCCCATCCTTATATAAATTTTCAAATTTTGAGTGCATTTATTGCTCCTTTACCTACCAAAAATCCTCTCATTCATTGACTAATTTCATTCTTTCCGCGTGGTACATCTTCGCGCCCGACTATAACCTTCTAGCGTACCTTCCTACCCTCGGTCATAGACTTCTCTTCAGCACGCTTCCATGTTCCCAGTATCTTGTCACTATGCCTTCCACTGGTAGTTTCCATGTCCTCTGCTTACCTCGTGTTATATTGTTCCTTTATTCATCTCTATATATGGTCACGTTTTAGAAGAAATCTCTTTTCTAACAATTCTCCAACTTGAATAGCACCCGTAGTAGTTTGTTCCTTATATGTGTAATTCTTTTCAAATGTCTTGTACACTGTATATCAATAACCACCCCACACTAAAACTATGTGCAAGTCCCTCTACACATAAAATTCTTCAAACAAGTAATTAGCTTTATGTGTGCGTAAACGAGCTTATCACACAAAAACAACAATTAAATTAACAAAGCATAGCGACAAAGAAGGAAATACATTAAGGGAATACAGAATTGAAAACCTAATCTAAATGGAAACACTTCCTTATTAAAAACACCAAGAAGACTTATTTATAGTAGGGCTTTAGCCTACTCCCATTAAAGTAACCAGTGTTTGTGTTTCATAAAGCGTCTCAGAATTAGAAAGTGCCTATTTCAAGTATGTAAGTGATAACATACGGCCCCAACCAATGTACCTTGAGTTTTCCTAGATGGTGTAAGAACTTAGAATCATAAATAAGCACCATTTGTCCAATCTTAAACTTTTTATCCCTAATGTGCCTATCATGCCATGCTTTCTGCCTATCCTTTTCTTGCTTCTGACTCCAAAATGCTATTTCTCATCACTCATCCAACTTGATCAATTTTTCAATCCATTCTTCTAAGGCTTTCTCATTAGCTAGACCTCCAGTGTGTAAAATACACAAAGAAGGTAGCGTGAATTCCATAGGAAGAACTGCTTTCGTGCCAAACACTGAATGAAATGGTGTGGCCTTGTTCAACCTCTTATATGTTGTTCGATATGCCCAAAGCATAGAAATTTTTTTCATCCCAATCTTTCCTTCCAACATCACAAATTTTCATTAATGTCTCGGCTCAAAATTTTATTGAAAGCATCAACAGTTCCATTAGCCGAGGATGATAGGGTATAGTCTTATGGTGCGCAACCATAAAATCATCTAATAATATCCTGATTGTCTCATTCAAAACATGTGTGCCCCTATCAATTATCAAACTCGAGAGGACATCCATACCTTATATGAACATTTAACCATAGAGATCTGGATGTTGTAGCTCTTTGTACAATCCTTTGTAGGCATTGTTTCTGCCCACCTTGTGAGATAATCTTTGTAACTAATGATGTAGCGTGATCCCGGTCATACACACGGCTAGTGAAATAGGACCTATAGAGTCTATAGCCCATTTCTCAAATGGTTCCGCACTAGAAATAGGTCTTAAAGGCACTTTGACTTATAGGCTCTTCTAGGCCTATTATAATCTGCAACCTTAGCTAGATCAACCAACATACCATCCCTGCAGATAATCTACCCTAACAAAGTACCAAACGGTGTGCAAATATTCACTTCCTAATATTCAAGGAAATACTCAACTGTATACATCTTTCAAACATTAAACTCATATTTTCACAATGATCTTTAACAAGTCCATACACGGTCCAATCATCCAAGTAAACCTACAAAAATTTGTGGATGAAATCCTAGAATTCTTGAAGAACTATGCACGAAAACACAACATGTGTGTTCTTTAAGCTGAATGACATCACCGTATATGCAAAACTTCCCCACTCAGTGGTGAAAGTTATTTTCTCTTGATCCTCTTGTGTAATCCTGACCTGATGATACCCAAAGAATCCATCCATGAAAGAATAGATTTTGTGCCCTGTAATGCCTTCTAAGATTTCTTCTGTGAAGGGTGTAGGAAAAGGATCAATTACACATGCAACATTCAGTTCTCTATAATCCACACAAATCTGAATCCGACCATCCTTCTTTATGCTAATAACCATGGGACTAACCCACTCAAATTCTTCTAAGGGCTTGATGATGCCAGACTTCAACATTTTATCTATTTCTTCCTTAACTTTAACTCGTAAGTTAGGGTTCATCCTATAGGGTCTCTTCCTGACCAGTCATGCACCTTCCTTAAGCTTGATCTTCATCTCTCCCAACGATTCATGCACCCTCTTAATTCATGATATCCTCTAGGGAATAGATCCTAAAAGTCCCGTAATAACTCAATGATTTTGGCCACTTCAGAATCAGACCAATAATCCCCAATTATGGCCTCCTTAGGTTCAGTATCCGTGCCAATATTCACTTTCTTTGTCTTCATAGGTTCATGATATGCGTGTGTATTCTTATCTGCACTATCTAAGACTTCACGCATCCCTATTGAATGATTGACATCCATATTTTCTATTTCTTCATCATCCACTATGTAGACCATCTTTCCTTTTTCTTTCTCAAAGCAAGCACGTTGAAGTAACATGGAGTCTTTCTTCTTCTTCTCAAAATACGCTCCCAAATCTGTCTCACCAAATAACTCCTGAATGAGTTCTTCTACCTTTGCACTATCTCCCATAGTTAAGCACTTTATAAATTTTAATTCCTCTCATTTGGAGGTTTAGAAAATAAGTAGTCAAAAGTCTCGTGTCATCCCCTGCAATCAAATCCTACCAATTTCCAGTTTCTCTATGTAGCTCCACATACACATACAAACATGTGCACATCCTTGTAGAGTGGAATATAACTTGTGCACCCAGAGTGAAGGTGGTAATGGTTCTCGACCTTCCAATCGAGTCTCTCACACTACTAGATATGGTGTTGAATAGGTTGATCACCATGATAAGTACATATTTGAGTAGGTGCATTTCTCTTGAAAAGCGAGTGGAAAGCGCAACTCGATCCCATCCCATTCCATAAGATTATATCTGTGAACCATCCACCAACGTGCTTCTATCCCGCGTAGGGTATATGATAACATTTTCCTTCTCTCAACTTGGTCTATCCATTGTTCTTCCATGGCTTGCAAGAATACTGGAAGATCTTCCTCACCATAAAGTATACCAAGGTAATCTTGGGATTCCTCTTCATCTAACAAAGTGAAGTCCATTCTTTCATGTAGTTGCGCTTACTTTGCACCCTACCAATTCATAAGTACCATGAGCCCAATTATCACAAGCAATACTTATAGTATCACTAATAGATTGTGCATCTTCCCACTGAAGGATGCCTTCCTTTGATGGCTCAATGACCTCCGGGTCTTGAATGACACACACATAAATCTTGTTTAAATATTCCTCACTCAATGGCTCAACATACGGTGTAGACTTCCCATCCGTTAAAGGGATTACAACTTGTTCCTCCTTATTCTCAAAACTGATGTATCCCTTGTTGAATTGTAAATCAACGTGATTTGCGTAGCACTAAGGGCACCTAAGAAAAGCTGGAAAGATGTCTACTTCTACAAGTGCTAATAGTTCAAAATCCCGGTGAATTTGGCTCCTTGTATAGTTATGGTTGCATTTTCAAAACCCCAATGGGAGTGGCCTTAGTCCGATTAGCCATAAACAACACATTGGAAGACATGCTATAAAGGAGGTCTCCCTATCTGCACCCATGCATCTAAAGAAAGAAAATTGACTTCCTTTTTGTATCGGTCAAGATATTACTCAAAATCCATCCATCCATGAAAGAATTGAGTGATCTCCTTTTAATAAATCAATGCTATCGGGGAAGATTTACATGCAGGATCTTCCATCCATTCTCGAGTACTCATGTGCGGAGTGTTTCCCTTCACCAATTCCCTAACAATGGAATAATATTCTCCGGTGCAACATTCTGCATACTTATCTTAGATCATCAATGTTAGATGGGACCTTCCCTAATTCTTCCTTCTATTCCATCTTCCATGTTGCTCCTTTAAACAACTTGTATTCACCACGAAGATTTCGAGGGCTTCTATGGTTTCTTGATAAACCTCCTTCTGATGAGTAGGATCTAGGTACCTCATATGTAGAACCTCCTCCTTAGTGATTGTGGGCTTCTTTTGTAATGCATCTTTGGCGCATGCCGCTTCAACACGTGTGGTAATTTTCAAAGTTAATGCCTCAGGTTATGGTGTTAACTTAGGCATCTATTGATTTTCCACCACACGCTGGATTCTAACCATCCATGCACCTTTGTTCTCTTGCTTATGTTGTTTACTAAGGTGTTCATACAAGTC
Source organism: Taxus wallichiana var. yunnanensis (assembly GCA_018340775.1). Taxonomy (NCBI): domain Eukaryota; kingdom Viridiplantae; phylum Streptophyta; class Pinopsida; order Cupressales; family Taxaceae; genus Taxus; species Taxus wallichiana. The sequence goes on along the minus strand of CM031237.1, from coordinate 74,296,817 downwards.
AGGAACTCCTCATAGATATGATTCTTTACACAAAAATAACATGTAATATTATGGGAAATTCATGCCTATAGTGTTCGAGGGGATCCACATGTGTAGCATATCCCATGAGGAAACTTTCCTCGTCCACCACCACGGCCTCGTCCTCGTATCCTCCTCAAAACCCATGCCCTCTTCCACAACCTCCTTCAAACCGCCCCTCATTCGATCATAGCACATTTGATTACGATCCCAATCCTAGTGCTCATTCTTTCTTTTAGAATTATTCAATACACTCTTCTATCGGACACCAATGTCTATAGCATCATGAATCTAACCAATTAGCCTACAATCTTTAGTATCATGAGTCCTGGACTAGAAAATATTATAATAGCGAGGATACATTCTTTCTTATTGTGTGTTGTAATAATGGGAAGTGGCTAGCATCATGGTTCAAATGACATATCTTGCGGTCCAGCGATAAATAACGCACCGAATTACGAGGACAACTATCCTTGGTGTGACCCTCCACTTCAAAATTTTACGCCAAATCCACGAACACGTCTCATGTGCCGAATTTGCTGATAGTTTCTCTAATTTCTTGGCCATAGCTGAAATCGTGCCAGAGAAGGGGCTAACTCAGTGTCATACTCTCAACTTTCTCGGACTCAAATATTCTTTGAGTGCTTCATGCATGAGATCGAGTGTATGTCTTATGTGACAACAACCTTCTAAATGGTGTAATCGGTCCCCCAATGAACCATTGTGCATGATGTCTTGCGTGAATATAAGAAGAAAGCATGCTTCTATCCCGCATGAGGTATATGATAACATTTTCCTTCTCTCAACTTGGTCTATCCATTGTTCTTCCATGGCTGCAAGAACACTTGGAAGATCTTCCTCACCAAAGATACAAGGTGCAGGGCTTCTATTCATCTAACATAGTGAAGTCCATTATTTTGTTTAGTCGCGCTTCTTACTTCGCACCCTACCAGTTCATAAGTACCATGAGCCCAATTATCACAAGCAATACTTATAGTATCACTAATAGATTGTGTATCTTCCCACTGAAGGATGCCTTCCTTTGATGACTCAATGACCTCCAGTCTTGAATGGCACACATAAATCATGTTTAGATATTCCTCACTCAATGGCTCAACATATGGTGCAGAATTCCCATCCATTAAAGGGATTACAACTCGTTCCTACATATTCTAAAAACTAATGTATCCCTTATTGAATCGTAAATCAATGTTATTTGCGTAGCACAGGGCGCCAAGCAAAGCTGGAAAGCGTCTACTTCTACAAGTGCTAATAGTTCAAAATCCCTAGTGAATTTGTCCCCTTGTATAGTTATGGATGCATTTTTCAAAACCCCTATGGGAGTGGCATTAGTCCAGATTATCCATAAACAACACATTGGAAGGCAGTGTAAAGGAGGTCTCCTATCTGCACCCATGCATCTAAAGTAAGAACATTGAATTTCGCTTTGTATCAATCAAGATATTACTCAAAATCCATCCATCCATGAAAGCATTGAGTGATCTCCTTTTCGTAGTCAATGTTATTAGGGGAAGATTTACATGTAGGATCTTTGTCCATTCTCGTACTCACATGCGAAGTGTTTCCCTTCAGCCAATTCCCTAACAATGGAATAATATTCTCCTGGCACAACATTTTGCATACCTCTCTTACGTCATCAATGTCAAATGGGACCTTCCCTACTTCTTCCTTCTATTCCATCTTCCATGATTTCTCCTTCAAACATTGTATTTCACCCTGAAGATTTTTGAGGACTTCCATGGTTTCTTGATAAACCTCCTTCTGATGAGTAGGATTTGGGTACCTCACATGTAGAACCTCCTCCTTAGTGATTGTGGGCTTCTTTTTGTGTCGTCTTTGCACGTGCTGCTTCAACATGTGTGGTAATTTTCAAAGTTAATGCCTCGAGTCCTGGTGTTAACTTGGTCATCTATTGATTTTCCAACGCACGCTGAATTCTAACCATCCATGCGCCTTTGTTTTCTTACTTATGTTGTTTACTAAGGTTTTCATACAAGTCAGGGAACTCCTCATAGATATGATTCTTTAAACAAAAAAAAAACATGTAATATTATGGGGAAATTCATGCCTATAATGTTCGAGGATCCACATGTGTAGCATATCCCATGAGGAAACTCACCTCGTCCACCACCACGGCCTCATCCTCTATATCCTCCTCAAAACCCATGCCCTCTTCCACTAACCTCCTTCAAAACACCCCTCATTTCGATCATAGCGCATTTGATTATGATCCCAATCCACAGTACTCATTCTTGCTTTTATAATTATTCAATACACTTGTACGTTAGACACCAATGTCTATAGCATCATGAATCGACCAATTAGCCTCGCAATCTTGGTATCATGAGTCCTGGACTAGAAAATATTACAATAGCGAGGATACATTCTTTCTTATCATGCATTGTAATAATGGGAAGTGGCTAGCATCATGGTTCAAATGACACATCTCGTAGTTTAGCAAAAGTAAAGAATGCACTTTGATTTGTGAGGATAAATATCCTTGGTGTGACCCTCCACTTCACAATTTATGCGCCAAATCCTAAACACGTCTCATGTGCCGAATTTGTTGATAGTTTCTCTAATTTCTTGGCCATAGCTGCAATCATTGTGCTTCTGAGAAGGGGCTAACTCCAATGTCTATACTCTCAACTTTCTCGGTGCTCAAAGCTTCTTCCAGTGCTTCATGCAGATCAGTGTATGTCTTATGTGACAATGCCCTTCTAAATGGTGTAATCAGTCCCCCAATGAACCATTGTGCATGATGGCTTGCATGAATATAAGAAGAAATCTTATATGGAAGCATTTTGAAATGGGCATCATATTCATGGACACTCTCGGTAGTTCCTTGTTTGATATCCATGAGAGCGCTTATATTGTTCTACTCAAATTTAGGGATATAGAACTCATTTAAGAAAGAATATTTTAATGTTGCATAATCCATTCAAGTTTGATCGGGGTAAAACTTTGTGTACCAACTTTGTGCACATCCATGTAATGTAGTCATTAATTGGTTTGCCTTGTGTTCAAAAGCCATGATCCCTTTAGCTCACCACAATATTTCACACATGTGCACATGTTCAACAACATCTTCTATGCCCCTATACTCTAGAAGTTGAAGGGAAATTTCCATGTAAATATTGCAGGGTTGATGCGAGACCTTGCCCACCTGGTCTAGAACCTCATGTGTTTCCTATACCTCTAGAACCACCGGTTCCACGAGATAGAACCAATTATACCTCCCGACCCTCCACTTGTAGCTGAAATAGGACCAGAAGATGTACTCCCCTATGCCCCAATAGTGGTACTATCTTGAACCCTACACTTTGTGAAGTGGTACTACTCCCAGAAGTGAATGCAACATTTTGCGCGCTCATATTTTGTGGAGACGATGCACTGAAAATGTACCCCAAATAATAATGAAGACATCGATCTTCCATCGATGTACTTACTACCGACTTGCTCCTGCTCCCTACTTCCTAAATTAGCTTACTGACTACTTGTCATACTAGATATTGGAAAACCAAGTGCAAGGGCTAGGTTTTCGAGGTAGGTTGAGATCGCACCCTCGGCCCTGGTCATCTCTGCTTTGGCATGCTTCCTTGTGACCCGAGGAGGGTTTTCTGTCATGATTTCATAGATGAGGGAGTTCACGATGCTATGGCTCTACATCTTCCAAGTGAGCTCCAAATACTTCGAGCCATCTCTCTCCTAAACACCATCGCTGTAATATAACACTACTTCTCTATCTCCCTCTCGCGCACCTCATTATACTTAAGATGCCTTTCTTCCCTCTACCTTTTTGCCACTAAGTCTACCATATTTCACCAATCCTATTCCTTCCCCCATGCATGGTGGGGTTTAGCTAGCCATAGATTTGTCTTCCAAATTCAAGGTTACCATCAAAATCTTGATTGCTAGTGGAATGCCTTATAAATAGGTTCCCCTGGGATACCACAGAAACTAAAACTTAGCTACCTCTAGACAAAAATATGTAGAAATTGAATACTCTAGAATATAACTATTCAAAACACCATGGAACCACATATCCACAACGTGATTCCAAATCATATCAGCATCATAGAGGGCTTGAAATTATTCCTGCGTCCAAATAAGTGTGTGGTATCTCTAATTCCATTTAGACACATAAGCAACCAACCACTCATAAAGTTCTCTTTGGAAAGATAGGGAATAAGCTCTCATACAAAAACTCATATAGCTTCTACACCACCCACACGTGTGTGTCAAACTTAGATCCATTACTATACCTCTATGCGTATTCTTCTTCCAGATCATGTATCCACTCCTCAACACTTGCTAGAGTCAATGGGTACTTCTTCATCATGAACCATCTTGGAAAAAACTGAAAAAGAGGTCCCGAAAACAAAACTAATGATGCGACCTAGAATTTACCAATAAGATCCGGAGCACGCGGCGACAGATCACTCGGCCTAGGAGCGTTCACCGAAGTAGACAAAGGTACTAGGCCCTCTTTAGGTTTTCTCGTAGGATGTTATCATGATGAAGAATTAATACAGATTAGATCCGTAATTAATACGTCATTATACGGTGAATGTTTAGATCTATATCTAAAATACCCGAGACTTTAAATGATATCCATGATGAAATCAAAACATGAAAGAACCAATTATACTCGGGATTAATACTTTGATTCGGTGAATATAATTCATTATATTAAAACATACTAATAACAGAAAATCTCATTACAATAGATAATACCATAGCTTATGCGTGTATTGGATTTGGTGACATAACCTCAAAATACTTAGTTCTCACACACTCTCTCTCCTCTCTGCTACGTAGTTAATTACATATTTATAAGGGTGGGGAATTTCCGTCACCACCTACATAACTCCAAAATAGGTTGCATGCTTTGGAAATAGCCATGTGCCTTTAAAATTACAGCCACAGATGCAAGTGTGCTAACAATAGTTCTCTCTAGTTAATTGTTAGTAGAACTCTATTCTTATCCCGCATCCGTGCAAAGTGATTCATATTCATTCCTCCACAAATATATCATGTGTGTCAAAATTCTTCATCTAGTTTATGTGATTCACACATCATCTCCAAAAATAGCCCTTATGGCAACCGTGAAAGTGGATAAGTCCAAAACCTGTCTGTCCTTCACATGATTCCTTCTGATCCTTTCGCAGCATTGAACATTCTCTAATCAATAAGGGGAAAGACAAGGGGATACTCCCGAAGGAGAAAAGTGAGGTGGAGGGGGAGATTAAAATAGATCCCGAGAGGATGGAGAGGCAAGGGAGAAATAGGATCCGTGATTGACTTTAATTTCTTGTGTGGTGGGCTTATAGTTGATTCCTATGTCGTTTTCTTTCCCAAGGGAGTTTATGTGGACTTTGGAGTGGGAGCCTGAAACTGGAAGACCCTGCTGAGGAATGGAAGGTGGAGGTGAAACCAAGAATTACTGTTGTAAGGGATTGGAGGATTCTGTATTCAATTTTATAGACCACTCCAAAGTGATTATGACCATGTCCTTACTTTCCACATCGAGACCCATGGTCTACATCCCAAAACTCCTCCCATTTCTCTTCACTAGAGACGGCCTCAAAATTGAGGGTGGTCTGGACAATCTCCTGCTTGTATTTCCAATAGGCTTCAATTTTCTCTGCACTCCAATCTCTCTTCTTTAGGGCTTCTCGGAGTCCTTTTGTCATGGTTAGGGCGGGGTCATACCTATGCTTGACCGTGTGGAATGAATCCCAGTATGGGATCGGTATGTCATTGATCTTGAAGAATATATCAGGTGACTCTGCTCAAGAGACTGCCTTGCTTGAAATAATTCCCTAGACTCATACCTACAAGAGTCTTGAACCTTATTGCAAACTAGAATCGCAGCCATTGTCCCATCGGGTCATACTTCTATGAGTCTTGTATTAAGGTGAATCCATAGGAAGCCAACTTCTATGAGAGGTTATGCTTCACCTTTCTCTTAAGTATAGTAATCCCTCCCTTGCTTGAGAGATCAAAAGGCATCCTCTTATTTTGGCTGGAAGAAAATTCAATGTCCAAGAGTACTAGCTACCTAGCTATCTTGAGACCCACCACCCATGTCATGAGGATCCTTGGGAGCATAAAGGATTCTTCTTTGAAACCATGCAGCCAAATCATGGAATGTCCTTTGGCAAAGAATTAATCACAGGGGTGCAGGGGTCTGCAAGGATGGATTACATAGAGTTGTTCATTTTGTTGTTGATCCCTTTAGGATCAATCTCAAGAAGAAGGGGCTCCAAAAAATAATTAAAGAATTCATATACATCCTATAAAAAGGACAACATATGGTTTCATGCAGAGACCTTGGAATGATTTTTTGAGGCTCCACTTCCACATCCCATAGAGTCAAAGTTATAAATTGTGAACTCTTTGGGCATTCTAATACGAATGAGATGGAACAGATATGATGAATAACTGAAAGTTAAATTCATCGAGAAGCTAGTTGAATTATTTGCAAATAGATCTCATGATGGCTTCATCGAAGATGAAGCGGTATGCTTGTTCCTTCTTGAAAAACCTCATTGAGAAAAAGGCTGTAATCTTGAATCCTCAACACCTCTGTATGAATCTTTCCTAAAAATGAACACCAACATGGAACAGAATGCTTTGAGAATCTTCCATAAGTTATTTTAATGGAATGGGTAATCCCTGATTTCTCTAACCACCGTATCCACTGCCTGAGCTCCCAATTAAGGAATGAATCTTTGTTCTATTTGGGACCAAACATTTGGAGTTTGGCCATATCATAAAAATTGGTTATTGGGTCATGAGTTAGAGCTAACATGTCCCTGATAGCTTGTGGTGTAATCACCACTATTAGGTTTCTACCTGGATGGTATGGGTTCTGAATCGAAATAGTCCGTGCACATCTGTATGAGTTTTGGGTACGAGTGTATGAGAGGCACCATGTATTGGGTGAGTGTCATACTCCATATTCTAGAGCTGAAAGATTTATAATTTCCCAAGTTGAGAAACCTAGCATAGGTTGCCTCCCTCAGAGATTTGGGATTCTTTTTGAGGACATGGTCGAAAACGTTGTCAGTGAAATCAGAAATCACAGCAGGGTCACTGGACCAAAACCCTCCATCAGGAACCTCAACTTTGGTTGTAGAGGAAATGGGGGAATCGTTTGTCCTGCGTAAGATTTTGCTAGTGGTACAGAGCTTAAGGCTACCATGGCATTTTTCTAAATCATTAAAAGGCTCAGATTCCTTTAGCTTTGACACTTGACGATTGATTCAGAAGACTCTAGTGTTTGAAATGAGCTTGTTGGATGCTCCCAATATCTTAAATATCTTCCCTTACTTGGAGATTACTAGATCACGCGTATATAGAGTCATTTCACACAATGAACCCTTTCTAATTAATGACCCTAAGCATTGAACTCTGCATTCTTCGAGAGATTTTGTATCAATTCTAAATATTTTTCTCTCAAGTGTCAAGGAAGTTGTTGGATCATTAATTTTGGGGAAAAATAGGAAGGTACACTCCCTCCAAAATTTAAAAAATGAAGGGGATCTGTGAAGGACACATGTCTAAGATACTTATTAAAAGGGGACCAAAGACAAAGCAAAAGAACAAAGAAAAGAAAAATATACATATGATACAACCTTTTTACAAAGGGACTTATAGGAAAGGTTTTAAGTGAATTCCATTCACCGGAATTGCTAAGGAATCACCTTCCATAGTTTCAAGCTCAAACACATTGTTTTTCTTGCATGCGCTAATTCTGAAGGGTCCCATCCATAATGGGTCAAACTTTCCATGATTCCCGGCTTGGCAGCCCTTACGTCCCATTTCAGAATCATAGTTCGACTTGGAAGTTTAGTTCAGCGTCTTTTGATCAAACTAAGTTATGAACACTGTGATAGCTGATCATGGCCTCATGAGAGGACTCATGTTTCTCCTAGATCTCTACTAGCTTAGTGAGTCTTACTTGCATCACTCCATTCTCTTCTATCTCAGCCTGTTTCAATAGTTGTAATGTAGGGATTTCTAAGGAAATCGGCATTACGATGCTTTTCCCATAGACTATCTCATACGGCAAAGCTTTAGGATCTACTTTGGGGTGATCTAATCAGCCCATAAGGCCATTTGATGTGTTCATGCCATAATCTCTTATGCTCATGCCCCATTCTCTTTATGAGCCTGATCAAGTTTTTATTAGTAGATTCTACCAAACCATTTCCTGTGGGTAATAATTGGAGGATGTCTTTAGGTAGATCCCATGTTTTACCACAAAGTCAGATACTTTGGCCCCAAAAAGGCCTTAGCATTATCTGATATGATAGTGTGGGGGGGGAAGTGTGTAGTTATATCCTATAGGAGTCCTAGGATCACACTATCGAGTGGAATCTTTTAGTCGATTTCCTCCACCAACCGAGTGAAGTAATCGGTTTCCGTGAGAATCCATTTTTGCCAGCACTCAAAGTTGGGTTAACCATTCGATGAAGTATAGACCCCATTATGTGAAGGGTTCCTCAACTAGGATGGGGTTGAGAGGAAATGTTGTGTTCCTCTGGAAACCTATGTAAAATTAGCAAACCTTGCATCAATTTATCTTGTTTGGATCAAGTCGCAAATGTGAGATTGGCCAAAAGTATCCTTCTTGCAGGATTTTTATAGTCATGGTTTTCATTTGGAAAATGACCTCACGAGATCCGTGATGTAATTCTCATAAGACTCTTTCAACTTCTTCATTTTCCAGGCACCTAAGTAGGATTCCATTAAAATTCCTCTTAAAAATGAAATTGTTAATGATAGTGAAATTGGATCGATGTTGTCGATAGTATCTCCTCTTTTCCAAGGGGAGAAGGCTTGGGTATTTCCCATTTTGTATGAAGTGGACCCTATCGGTGACCCAACTACCTGAGTCAATTTCTTGAAGATAGAGTATCTCTTCGGGTTTGTCATCAATAAGATGCATGGAATCATGCATTAAATATTGACATAGGACCCTACCCCTTACAAGCTTTGTGGGTTTTACCTCAATTTCATACTCAAGAATGTTAGTGATCCAGTTCACTATTTTCTCGGTTATCTCACCCTACATTATATATTATTTAACCCTAAAGTGATCCACCATGACATGGATTCTATTATGCATGAGCAAGTGCCCAAATTTCTTCAGACCTTTAACTATGGCATAATCCTTTCTCTCCATAAAGTTATAGCTTGTTTCGTAATCGTGGAGATTTTTTGAAAAGAAGGATACCGAGATGTTCCTCTCCCTATGACTCTCCTTTCTACGTTAGTACATATGCTACACTATGTTTACCTCCGTATACATACATAATGAAGTCTTTTGAGAAGTCAGGGTTGCGTAACATCGGGGTGGATACAAATAGCCTCCTTTATCACCTCAAAGGCCGATAACCTTCAGTTTTCCACTTGAAATTAAGGTCCTTTCTGAGCATGATATTGATCGGGTGAATTGTCCCGACAAAGTCCGAAATGAACTTGCTGACAAAGTTGATTTTTCCTAAGAAATATTGGACCGCTTTCTTATTGGTGGCAAGGAGCTCTAAAATGGCTTTGATTATTTTGAGATCAATGGAGATACCTTCCTTTGACACAATATGTCCCCTGAAGTTTACCCAGGGCACTCAAAGACACATTTCTTTGGGTTAAGATAGATTACAAACTCTTGGCATTTTTTGAACACAACCTCCAAGGCGTCGAAGTGCTCCTCTGTTGTCTTAGTAAACATTGTGAGATCATTGAGGTATATAAGAATCACCTTGTTTATCGGTGCTCAAGATGCAGAGTCCATGGCCCTTTGAAATGTGGCTCCGAAAGCATTCGTGATTCCAAAAGGAATTTTTACATATGAAAAAGTTCTCCATTTGGTCGTGAACGTAGTCTTATGTTGGTCTCTTTCTGCGAGCCATATCTAGTTTTTCAAGCTATAACCAGATTCGTGAACATGGACATCTTCCACATTCACCTTCATACTTAGCCAATTTTACGCCCAAATGAACGAAAAGAGACTAGGCCGAGGAGAGATAAAAGGTGGTGGTCATTTAAAGAGTCTAACAAAAAGAAATATACATATCCATTGTGGCGTAAATTTTGCATGGCCATTGCATACTCTTCATCGATGAAAGGTGGGAGTGGAAAACCATGTGCATACCAAAGAGTAAGATTTTTATAGCCAATAAATTATGTATTGTAAGTATAAACATAGAAAAAGGGCATGGGAAATGTGACATCAATATGATTAGGATCCGAGAGCCACCTATTGGTGCTCATTCTAAGCCCTCCTAGTTGAGTTTTCCACAGTACCTTATCATTTAAAGACCCAAATTTTCATGTCTCCTTGTCACTAATAGATTTTAAATCTCCACGATCATCGAATCCTAGAAATTTAACAAATAGAAGGATGGACATAAATATTCAACTCTAAGGAAGCTCTACAATGCATTAACTTTGTATTTCATGAGAATAGAGAATTTAATGTTCCGTAGGTTGTAACATAAGATGAAATAAAGAAGGGATGTCGTGGATCACTTGTCACAAGAGATAAGGAAGGGATGTTGTATAATAAAATCCGCGGTATCTGGAGTAGTAATTAGAGGGTTTAAGAAAGGATTCATTACTCCGAGGATTCTAAAATCCAGGAGAAACTCAAAACTCGTCGAAAAGGGTCACGAAACTCAGAAAGTAATTGAAAGTCTGCAGATGAAGGAGAAGTACAAGTGAAATTTGTAGGATAGTTTTATCACAAATTTTAGTACTCCGTGGTTTCTAAAAATTTTCAGGCACTCGAGAAAAATAAACATCTTTACCATGGATATTCAAACCATGCAATATGAATTTAGAGATGACTTTTGAGCTATATAAGGATAAATTATAGATTATGGAAAGTAATTACGAGGTAATAAATGTATTAAAAATAAGCATATGAATGTAATACCAACAAAATGGGGATTCTATGGGTGCCCCAACCCTTGAAATTCACATAGCTTATGGTATGCATAAATAAAAAAGAGAGGGTCTTGCGAAAGAATTAGAGTATAAATTGATGGCTACACATTCCTCTACAAAAGGAGGAATCCGATTCTACAACTTCTTCTTCCGAACTTAAAATTTTTATGGTACTTGAGCCCCATGAAGGTATTAGATGTCCCTGAAATGGCACAAGACATGACTAATTCCATGAGATTTGAAATATTTATTTTGGGACCTTCCAATATTTCTACTAATTCCAATTTCTTCCCGTAGGAGGAGACCCATTCATAGAGGTTAGACCCACCTTTTAGGTAGGCCTTGGTACCCACTGAGTAGTAGCCTTTGGAGATGAGGAAGAACCAAGAATATCGGTTGGTGCTATGGGGAAGATTTAGGTTTATCAACATAAATGGGATGACTTGCACAAGTTGATTAGGTGTGCCTCGTCTGCATCTCCTCATGGAAGGTGGAAACACATTGGGGATTTTCCAAAAGAATATTTCAGAGGTGATTTCTCAAGATGAGAAATTCTTTGCTCCATCATGGAAATTTTGTAGGAAATTGATGATATATCTTCTACAGGATCATCAAAAGACACTTCATAGGTAATGGAAGTAATTTCTCCACCAATTATTCATTGAATAATAAAGGATATATATTGATAATATTTTTGTTAATGGAAATATGACACTGAAAGACATACAATAAAGAAGTCATCTTGATGAGCCTTCTTATTAGTTCTACCCAAACCACATGAGGTGTTAATGGTCAATAAATCTCCACCCGATCCTAAATTGTAAAGAGAATTCTCAAAAACTCCTCGTCGGGGCCAGAAAGGTAGAAGATTGAGTAAAAGTCTTAAAAAAAGTTATGTCAAGCTAGTTCCTAGCTCTACATATGTTATTTCTTTATAAGAATGAGTGAAAATGATATTTTCAATCAAAATGTTTGAAGGGAGATATGATCTTATGAGAGAACAATGGGAGTTTATAAAAGGATGAAATTTGGGAGTAATTATGTGAGGTATCATTTCAGAATTGAATAAGAAATCAATTCTAAAAACTCGCATGGGTGCAGGTAGATTGCTATCTTCCAAAAGGTGTTTTTAAGTTTTAAGTGGTAATTCGCACAAAGCAATCATCAAACACGAGGTAGTATAAATGATTATCCATTTTCCAAAGCAAATTCCCAAAAAGGGTTGGTGTAAAATATGTTTAAAATAACGGCATGAGGGAATAGAAGGTTTGTGCCGGCAAGCACATGAAAGATGGCGACAACATGAATATGAAGAAAAAGGATTAAATAATAAAAGTAAAAAAATCCCACATATATCCATGTCATTATCTAAAATCGAGAATCGATTAAGAAAAAAAAGGTATCTTCATTGTTCAAGATATTTTCCAGAAATGGAATTTATTTTCTGCATCTTTCTGGAATGGTTCATTGAAGTTTTTGGGGAAAATCAGGTTGTAAGAAGACATCAAATTTTATAAGTGTGAGTCTTATCCTCATAATTAAGGGAGTTATTTTTTTATATTGATTGAAGGGGCTTAGTCTTTTAAATTATGAAAAGGTTAGAGATGTAATTGTGAACACTGTATGTTTCCATCGTGAAATGCATACTGATCTTAGTTTTTCAAAATTTTGTGTCAAGTTGGTTGCAAGTATACAACCATTGATAGGATTTGAGAGAATTCATTTGATGTTCCCTTGTTAATAAATTCAAGAATTGAATAAAGTATGTTCTCTTTGAGTTTTAAATTTTGTCTTTTGGGTTCTATGTTGTAGAATTATCCATTAATGAGTGATATTATTCAAATATAGTCTTATGTTTAATGTTTCTCTTTGTCATGCACTAAATCCATATTTTATTTTTATTCTTTGGTTATGTATTTGATATTGTGTTGTGATATTTCCTCTGCAATATTGGACTGGATTGTAAAATCCTTGTTATAAACTTTTTGTGTTGATAGATTTATGTAAGCCTTTGAGTGTATCTTAGGCATATGAGGGATGAAGTAGAAAATAATTTGTTAAAATACTTGCATAAGCTCTTGTGTTAGGTATTTTAGAGATTGTATTGAATCCTTTGCATCTATTGAGATTCAATGAATGCAAATAGTTCTTAGTTGAGATTATCACTGATTGATCCAGTTTTGTGCATTTTCCATGATTACAAGATACTTATAGTGTTAAATGTTGTGTCACAATGAACTTATTTGCCTATGATTCCCCCTCTGTGAATTCATAATTGTCCTAATTTACTCCATCCCCCATTTTACAAGTATCCATTTGTTCCATTTTACTACCTAATTTCTCTAAACATCATTGAAGGTGTATTTTAGCCTTAATTCCATTACTAAGAGAATGCAAGAGCAATTGAACTTAACTGTCTTTAGTAACCTGCTTCTAGTGTGATAAGCATACACAATACTTTGTGTGACAACTTGTGAGAGTGAAATATTATTTCCTTGGCCATGCTTTTCCCATATCAATCCATCATTTGAGAAGAAAGCGGAGGGAACAAAAACCCCATCTCTCCCTTTGCATTTCAAAGTTACACCATGGGTCCTCTCACCCCTGGTTTGAGGTAGGACCAAAAGTAACTTGAGAAAATCCCATCTCCTTTATATGTGCCCCTCAATCATCCCGGGTTTGATCCCTAAGGAATTTGTTAGAATACTCCTGAATTCAAAATGACATATCACCCGGTCTATGACCATTCCTAGGAAAATTCCTCCCTTCCTTAGAGAGAATTTTTGTCAACCCAATAGGGTGTAGATTTGAGGACTAATACCACAAATGCAAGTCAAGCAAATAATTTCAAAGAGTAAGTGGATAAGTGTGAGAAGTGCATGTAAAAAATACTAATATATGGAAGATGCGGAGGCCATGAATAATAATGTAGTAAACATATCCATGATAAATATGAGGATAATGAGGTGGAGGGAGGATATCAATGAGTGAGAATCCAAGAAAAGTCAAGAAATCATGTGTATAAACAATATCAGAGCAAGTGGGATCAAATGTAATGTATAGAAAATAAAAATTATTAATGAAATGAGTGAATGTAAAATGAGGAATTGTTGATGCATAGTACTCATGGGAAGATAAAGAAGGCTGTTTGATGTCTAATGTATGGGCAGACCCCTAATAAAACACCATAGCATTAGTAGAAGGAGGGGGTTCTGACATAGAGTGTTCTTAGAGAGATGAATCAAATGAAATGATTTAAAATGCACAAATGGATACTTAGAGATGAATTATGTTGGTGGTAGGGGAAAAAAGTTCCATCAGTTTATCATCATCAATGAGATATGTATGAGGATTATGGGGATGAATGAAATTGTGATAGAGAAATGAAGTAGGGAGAGTAGTGACTGGGTCTAGATTGCAATATTTGAATGTGTTAAGATCAAAAAGGATAATACAAACACAATCATTGTGTAGGAACTTAACGCATTGATGAAATGTAGAAGGTCTTGCATGCACAACGTGAAGCCATAGTCTAATAAGTAATTGTATTGGAGTTTGGCGTCGATGAAAAGAATACAATAGGGATGGTTTTTGGCCCAAATGTGATACGTAAGGTGATACAACCGAGAAATGACCATGTAGAAGAATCATAGCTACAAATAGAAATAGATGTTGGACTGAGATTAGTTGAGGAAAGGCCAAGTTGCTGAAGAAATGTAATATTACAAAGATTGAAATCAGATCCATTATCAAATAGTACCCAACTAACACATAGTTAAAGATCTGACATTAATATAAAGAGGAAGATCCTTATCGTAAATAGAAAGAGTGTCATCTACATTAGATGGGAAAGTAAGGTGCTAATAAATTACCTCAATGAATAAGCGATACACATGATCCGGAGGAGTAGTAAAAGGAATGTAAGTATTAGCTAAACTAAATTTTATTTTGGCCTTACTTTAAGGATTATCTTGCAGAAAATCATGAATGGAGATAACAATGGTGAGAGGAAGCTTAGGATATAAAATCAAAAAGAAGAAATAAATATTTGAGAGAATTCAAAATACGGGTTCACCAAATGATTTAACAAATATGGAATTTGTAAAACCCTAATTGTAGAGTCACGTATGATAAATAATATGACAAAGTACATAATTTACACAAGAAATAAGCTGAAGAAGTATGAAACCCTAAGTGCAAGAGAGATAGTAGAAGACTTGTTTGATTTTTTGATTGATTCGAGACTTTGTAGACTAGAAAAGATGATGAATTGGAAGGGTATATTGTTGCAATCGCACAATATATATTCTAGTACTATCGATCTTTCTCTACTAGGGTGCTTGAATATGAGCGAGGGTGTAAGAGACCTCTTCTAGGTTCATACGATCTGCATAGGAGCTCAAAAAATAGTTTTGTTGTATTACACAGTGTCCCTAGCCTTCTATTTTCATCACCTGTATGTCACTAGATGATCATCGAATTATCTTGTAAACTACAAAGATAATATAACTGAAAAACCTTCAAAACACATCAAATCCAAAAAATAAAAGATGCACGATATAGGGAGTCGATTGAACCCATAAGCCACTTGACATAGTGAACTTATGACAGAGTGCTACAATACATCCTAGACTCTATGTATTTCTTATTCTGTGTGATAGAATTGTGCCCTAGGAATCCCTTGTGTAAGTGCACGTGATAGCGGGTGATATCTAGATTTACCAATGTAAATATATATGTTGATAGAAAAATGAAATCTACCTCATATCCTTGTATGAAAAAAAAAAATAGTCCCTTGTCCCTTGAATGAATGATAGATGGATGCCTTTGATGTTATTAGATGCCTTTGGATGCAAATGTAGGTGATGATAATAGATTCTTAGAGCTTGGTACTTTATTTGGTCACAGAGCTTTCTATTTATATGATTCCCTTGTTATAATTTCATAATTGACAACTATAATGCCGACCCATAAGAGAATAAGATGCCCAAATGGTAAAAGAGACCCAAAAGAAGCGAGTAAGATAGAAAGAGGTATGTTTTCCCATAGGGGATGAGGGCACTTCGACGCTAGTGTCTGGATGGGTAATGGTGTACGAAGTGATAAAAGATATAAAGCGAAGTACTCATTTGGGCTATAGGGTGTGAAATACTAGAAAGATAGAAAAGAGGTCAAAGACAATGATCAATTAATATTTTTCTCGCTTAGGAATGATATGAATACAAGAATATGTTTATGGACCTATAAATTTACCCAATTTTATAATTTTGTGTGTACATTTTCCCCAACTTCACATTTTTAGTGAATACTTTTGCCCCCACTTTACATTTTTAAGTAATAAGTGATGATAAAAATGAGGTATGGTGGGTTTGCACGTAATGATTATATCGATGTGGGTTATAGGAGGGGGCACAAAAATGCATGCACATGTATAAAATGTGACAATGCACTAAATGAAGATCTCACAAACTCTACATCGTCAAAGGTTGATAGTTTATCCAAACAAGGTTAATGTGGTCTAGGTATCCAAGGTATAGGATACGGTCATGGAAACACAACGGGGCTAGGTACAAAAACGGGCATTATGTGGGTTCTAATTCACCAAAATGTTTTTTCTAATCAAGATAAAAATTATGGCATAAGGCAAGGCAAGGTCGGTAGGCTAAACAACACGAGTAGCGTCATCGCAAGGTATAGCAAGTAAGTGAATTCGAGTGTCAAATGGGTGGGTTTGGGCTTGGTGTATAGGTGAGGCCATAGGTAAGGCCATAGGTATAGGAAAAAACATGCCCCAAATGATATTGAGGTTGGGTGTACGGTAATATGGTAAGGATGTGGTTGCATGATTTAGTTGATATTTTTTTATTTGAGATGATAGCATGTTGAATGGTTCAATGTCCAATGTACTGATGTTATGGAAATTAGATGGTAGATATGATTTGAGTTTGATTTGTTTCAATTTAATTTTCAAGTTGTTGGGATTATGGAAAGTAAATGATGACTTGCATGGGTGATGAATGGCTTTTTATTTGAGTTAAATTCCAATTTATTCTTTTGATAGAAACTAACTAAGTGCTTGTTGGATGGGAAATAATGATTGGAAAAAGAGTGTCCAAGCTAACCTCAAAGGGCCCCATGCCCTAAGAGTGCTTCCTACATAGCCCTTGTGAAAGGGGCCTCAGGCCGATGTAGTTCTCCCATAAACTAGGGAAGAATGAGATTGGATTAGGTCATATGAATAGGTAGGTTGGATTGATAGGTTGGTTGGGTAAGGCATTTTCAAAAATAAGAAATTTCAAATGTTGAATAGGTAATAGGAAAGGTAAGTTAGGCATAGGTATAGATGAAGGTGTCATGGTTAAATAAATTTTTATGATCTTGTCCTATTGAAAAAACAAAAAGGTAGGTGAAAGGAATGATAAGAAGATTGTTCTAAGCCACGATCTCATATGATAATAGCACACCACATTAGATTTGCAAAGCGAAGAGCCAAAATACCATATATGGAAATCCATCATAATCCATAATGCTCAATACATTACAATACAATTACTTGAATTACTCAATAAGAAAGATGTACATATAGGAGGAGGGAAGTGAAACTACTACCTAAATCAGTGGTGAAGAACTCCCACTAACTAATCTTATTGGTAGTCAAGTTAACTCCAAAAACTAGTAAGCTAACTTCACATAAGCGAGAGGCTAACTCAACACAACTAGTAAGCTAACTCCACACAACTAGTACACCTAAGCAAGTTAACCCAACAAGTGTAGGGATAACATAAGTGTAATAATTATCCTAATAAATAAATAAAAGGATAAATAATAACTGCACTAACACCCTCCCAGTAAGCATAGCTAAGGTGGGTGGAAAAGAAGGTCGGTCCCGCAAGAACAAGGCACGATGAGGTACCCACATACAATAAGCTGGAAAAAATGGACACCGCAAGGTACTTGTATGATGGAAAAGTGACAAGTGAGCGTGGGAATCTACAAGTAAATTTTCCTCGCACCCAACCTCCCGAGGTCGTGCCGAGACAGCCGGTGGGGATTGAATATGTGGGATGCAGACAAACTAGTTAGGCAATCTGATGTCTTCGACGCGCACTAGTGGAAATTGTGAATCTAAGGAAAAGAAGGCCCTCCTAACCTGAACTGGTGTGATAGATTGATCAACAAGGATGACTGCTCGAAGGCTCCAATCAATATCGAGCTCTAGTGTGATTCGAGTCTATGGGTTGTGGAATACGTGGAAAATGACTTGGGATAGTTTCGTGTATGTCTCTAGATAAGGTCATAGGGTGGATGGTAAATATAATTGACTCTATGGGTGATTCTCTGGCCTAGTCCAGAACTCCTTAGCTTTGTTAGCTGCTATGTCTAACAAGGATAACTATTCGATGATGATAGGTGGAAGTGGAGTAGATCTGAATACTAATGTACGTAGGCCAACATCTATGTCTGATTCACCTATGGACTCGTTGGGCTGTGAGACTTGTGGGTCATAAATAGTAGATTCATGTTTGTTGTGGTCTGCTATGGTCATGTGTGGATTCAGTCCTAATCCCTAGTATCCAATAGTCATATGCTTTCTTAGCTTCTATATTCGAGAATTAATAATTGTGCGATCTTCTCGAGAATATCTTACAGGTATTTGTGCAACTTTGAATTCTCAAGCTGGTATCTATATCTGTGAGAGTGTCCCTACGTCCATTGTGGGACCAAAGGATCACAAGCAAAGGTCTACTCTATTTCAAACCCTTCACATCAGTCATGTGGATATTTATCTAGGTAATCTGTAGTTTGGTTGATTTGACCAAAATATGTGTGCTTAGTCGTCTTCTATGTTTAACTTTGTGTAGTTGGAAACTGATTTGTTGTGAGTTCACCATTGTTCGGAAGACTTAGATCCTAAAATTCTGATCTATATTAGTTATGACTGTGACGAGATTGGGTTGGGGCACGATTGGCTCGAATACGTATTCCCTAGGCTCTCTAGGTCCTGTAATTGTCATACAAAAGCCACAATGTAAACTAAATGCAACAAAGTAAAATTAACTATGTGAAGTATATCTATAACATATATGACTTCTATATTTTTGTATTTTTCTGATGAATTTATAGATGAAATTGAAGGAGCAGCTATTTTAATATATCTATAAATTGACGATTAATCCAATGACGAATTTAAAACAAACAAAGTAACCGAGTATAGCTACTTGCCTATGCAATTGTAAATCTATTCTAAATAATGAAATAATTGATCTAATCTATTTGTAAGACTCTCGATCCTACCTCAGAAGTGAGGAATGAACCATAGTCTCTCATAAACTATCAATCCCCATAGCTTCCCCGACAATATCGAAAGTAAGATTGACTAAAATAAAGTAATTAACTACTCTATTTGATATGATTCTAATTAGAACTTTGAAAGCTAGAACACGGATTCTATAGAACAGTGGCGAATCTGATGGTGTGTGTGATCTTGTCCCCTCGGTGTGATCTCCTCGTCCCTTCATGTTCACGTGGATCCAAAAAGCGTGTAATGCTAGCATCAACGTGAAGTAGATATTGGGACAATGGCAACTTAGGATCTGAGGAGGATCGAATACTGATGCGAGTAGAGAGAGATAGCGCAAGAGTACGAGCTTAGCTTATGCAATTCCTAGCGGGATTTATTGCGAGTCATGTAACATAAAATGTCAGAACTTTGAAACTATCCTGCTTGAAGAACAAAACCTGCAACTTTAATGGCTTCCTATTGAAAACAAACTATTCTACTCAATGGATTGGATGAAATATCAATAGCACTTGCATAAGATGGATATGTGGCTTTTAAGGCAAAACAAAACTAACTAGGCATGCAGTGAATGAAACTAACAATCTTAAGAAAAATGAAAGATTAATCTATTACAATGAGAAATCCAGAGGAAAATTTGAGGGGCCATTTGCTTGAGCAGAAGCCAACTATTTATAGCATTTTCATTTACCCAAGGTAAAAACCAAATTGATCTCTTAAACTATAAAAATGGCAAAACACTATTCTAGGGAACTAGAATCATTAGTGCAAGCTCATGGAGGTGAAAAAAGCTAGTAAATGTTGAAATTTACGTGAATCATGTTAAAAGAGCATTCTAGAAAACGTGTAAAGGATGCCAGCACACGAGCAAGGCAGCGGTTCTGAGGACCGCCGCCCCGCTTAGGGTGGCGATCCACGAGACCGCCGCTTTTGTATGGTGGTGGCAGCGGTTTTCAGAATCAAAGCAAAAGGCCAAGAAAAGAGGGGAAAAGAGAAAATTAAAGCACATAGGGGCTAAGCGGGGCATGCGGGATGATAACACATACTTGGAGAGTCTTTCTAGATCCTGAACACCTTACGAGGAGACCTATATCATCATTGGGGTACGTGTTACATTGTTCCGATGGTGCAGTACCCTACAATTTTGGGTACGTACGGTACCCAAAACTAGTAATAATAAAGTAGAGAGAAAAATCGATGCAAGATATCCTCGGAAGATCGACTCCAAAAACTTGTACAATCTTTGAAGAAGTGTGGTGCACACTATAGTGCTGGAATCCACTACTTGATCATATAACTCAAAAACAATGGACCTTTGGATGTCACAGAATAGCTCCATGCAAGGAGATCATTAATGGAGTGATGTTGAAAAGTGAAAAACAAACACCAAACATAATTTGATCAACTGCTATAAATAGGTGTGCCATGATCCAAGAAAAACCAAGGCAACAAGGCAAGGACACGAGATCCAAATAAATAGGAGTGCCATGATCCAAGAAAAGCCAAGGTATCAAGGCAAGGGCACGAAACCACAAGAAGAAGCGATATCAACACCACACCCTCCCATACTGTAGAATGGGTAGAGTGACACCACAGATCTGTATGAGTTGTCAAAATCAACTACTCGAAGTATACACCTATAGATATAAGAATGCAATACCCAAAATTTTAGGATGTCGGGCTCAACCGAAAATGCATCCACAAGTGATCACAACACCCTCCCGAATTTGGCACTTTATAATTGAGTGCATGTAAATATTACAATGAGTAACAATACCTTTTACATTTGAAATATGTGTATAAAAATGTCACCAATGTGTAGATCTCGAAAAAAAAATACACAATTTGAAAAAAAAAGATCACCTTAAAGAGCTACGGATCAAAAGTTATGATCTCTACGGAAGGTTTTGCTATTAAAATAATATTTTAATGTTAATCTTTTAAAAGATACACGTGACACCCAAATGTCCAAAGGGTAAAGAGTGCATCCACACGATACATGCTTGTGACCAAAGGATCAAAGCCTTGATTCGAAAGCGTGTGTTGTAATTTTATCACATTTAAAAAATTTAATTGTGATTTTCTTAACCAATTATAAGTATTCTAAACTCCACAAATTGATTAAATTCTGATTATTATGCATCCATAGAAGTGCGGAAAACTTGTGTAGCAAATAAATAATCAGAAAACTGAAACATTCAGATAACAAAAGAGATTGTTTACGGGGTTCGAAATTCCTACGTCCCCGGGTTCAGATTGAACCGATCCATTAATAATATTGAAATGCAAGTACAATAACTCTTAAAAACAACCAATAATGAATCAAAACCTGAAAATGAGCTGATCAATGTCCCAAGAACTTTGAAAAATAGCAGAAATTGTCCCAAGAACGATCCGTGGCTCCTACAGTGTTTTCACAATGTGATCTCCCTGCAACTGTGTTAGAAAAACACCTACAAATGGAGATTTAAAAACATTATATGAAAAAAATCATATATCTGAGATCAGATCTGAATTCTGAACACTTTTCATGTTTACACCAAGTCACAATTCGGACCAGAAGTGCATTGAAATTCGTGTTTTCCAACTAGCTGTCTTGAAGATCCCTGTTAAAATCTGCATTCAAAGCTTCCAAAAACAGGTTAAAACTCAACAAAAAGATCAAATCTTACATCTTTGGAATCATCTCAGAATTTCCTTCATTTCATCTTTTTACTCCGAAGTCCCAATCTGAGTGTAAGGCCTTTCAAAAATGGCTTTCTCGAAACCGCCTCCTCTTTGGCTTTCACATGACTGCACCAATGCTATTCAAATACAATATAGCTCCTTTTATATTGTTTCTCAACAAGTGGCGTGGCGGTCAAAGCCCTTATCTTTTTGCATGGAGACCATGGTTCAAATCCCCCCCATATCTCCTCTTCCTTCTCCTTAGGCGCATTTTAAGAGTTTTATCCCACATGGGCAATAGAATCTTGGAATAGGTTTTAAATAGGCCCATGGAGGGTGCATTGTTTAAGTGGCTTAAGAGCCACCTTAGCCATGGAATGAGGCGCATTAGTTGGCTGATGTGTAGGGCGCATGAATGTGGTTATTTTTAGGCGCCAAAATCAAGGCAGAATATAATGCGTGGACATTTAGATAAGGAAAATACGTGAAATGTGTGGGAAATGTAATATAGTTTTGGATATAATTTCGACCCATGTAATGTAATGACATTCCAAATGAAATATGGCAATAAATACCACTTGTCGACCCTCGATAGGAAAATCGAGCGAATTCGACGAGTGGTGGCAAGCCACGTGGTGGCTTGTGGACCCACCACGTCGGCGATAATACCATAGTCCACACGGCGGCCGGGCTCCCCTCCGTAATAAAAGTTGAGCCTCTTGTTCCCGTGCACTTTTTTTTACACTCGTCGAAGACCGGTGATCAAAACCAACAAACAACTCCCTTTTGCCTTTTCGCCACGTGTCGCAGTGCGATTGGTCCATTATTGACCAGTTGACTAGAGTTGACTTTCCGTTGACCGAACTTTGACCGAGACATATCTAGAGCTCCCGATGTCCGTTTTTCACGTTCTCATAGTCGTTGGAAAGCTCTCGAGATGATCTCTGCACTGACACCATTTAGGGATGTTTAGGGAATGTTTTCAAAAATGATCCCCTGATCACACCTCCCCACTGAGAAAGGCTTTTTGTCCACAAAAAGTTGTGTATCAACCCACAAAAACATGTTATCTCTTCCTGCATTGCACAAACACATACAAGAACCCAAAATAACATTATAGGTTAAATAAATGCAAATAGTTGATTAGCTAGTCACATAACCGATCAGATAATAACACCCAATTAAGCTAGTGTTCAACTGAAACGCTGCAACCCTGTCAACTCTACGCACAACTGTGAACTGTCATACCCCACTGTAATGCCATCACAAATAACTGACCAGATAATAACACCCATTCTATTATGGAAAGCTAGTGTTCAACTGTCACTTTGTGATACGGCCGATTACCAAAAATTACAATTCCATAACACGAGATCAGTATACAAGACATCTAAACTGCCCACAATTAGGCTAGTGCCCACTGCCCATCTGAAACTGTAACACTGCAAGTATTCACTATCAGAATATAATAGACTATCAATGCCCAAAAATAGCTATAGTCAACAACTGAATCAACATGAATATGCCAAAACACTATATCGCCATCACAAATAATAAGTCAGATAATAACACCCATCTATAATGTGTTTAGTGTTCAACTGACACTTTGTGATTATGCTGATTACAACTGCAAGTTTCAAATTTAGACATGCTACTGATGCCTATCCCTGCATAGTGTTTTCAACAATGGAACTACCAACCAATCTGAGAAAACAAAACATGAGTATGATGAACCTATCACTCAAATCTTCTCTTCAGCTATTTCCATTCATTTTCAAAGCTTAAATATCAACTTAGGAACAAATCCTTATCAATCAACAGGAATCCCTAAAATATAGCTGAAAAAATTTTTTTGCTTGCCTACTATCAACAATTTACTGTAGTGCAAATATAAAGTTGAGGAGTGTTTTTCCAAACCAATCACTTGGGTTTTTCCGTTTTGGTTGTTTTACCTCCTCAGTACCAAAATGAGTTTTAGTTAGGTTTAGCATGGTTGGTTTTACAATACTGTTCTTTTTAACAACTTTCCAATTTTGTTGTTTAGAAACAAACCAACAAACCTTAACATCATGACCATTCCTATTACAATGGGAACAAAATTTAACTTCCTTGTTTTTAGGAGTCTTACCCATTTTACCATTCTAGAACTGTCTACGAGAATGATTCCCTTTTAGAGAGGTAACATTCTTGCCATTTCTCACCTTTCCTTGGTGAGATTGGTCTTTAGCACTGCCTTATCATTCACAAAAGGCATTAACTTCTTAATCAAATTTTCCTCTTCCAACAATATGCAATGTGAGAATGATTAGTACCTTCACAAAATGTGCAAGGGAAAGCATATTTCTGCCTACCAAAGCTATATTGTTCCAACTGAAAGAGTGTATTAGAAGTTTTAGGATTTGATTTTCCCTTAGTGCTATTTTTAGTGTAAGTGGAAGGAGGTGGAATCTGATTACCTCTTTTACCTGTTTTCTTACACCTTTCATTGTTCCTCCTGATGGCGGAATCCTGCAATTCTAGTGGTGTAGATCCTTGGCTGTTGGAAGCTTGTCTTCCTTCAACTACTTTGGAACTTTCTCCAATTTCCATTTTCCCACTAGAATAACCCAAACCTGCAAACCGAGGCTGATCCTCTACCTGTATTGGGTTAGCATCACCTTGTCCATTTTTACCAAGGCCCTTTCCATTAAATCCCATCTTAACCATTAGTTTAGACCCAATTCCCTTAGTGTGTTTTTCAAACTGACCCAAAGGAACATATCTGAAACTGAATGAGAGGAAGAATTAAAATGTGAACAACTTACAGTGCATTCTGTCATAGTACCTGCATCTGATTTGGAAGGCATTTCCTTCTTGTGTTCACCTTGTTGCAGCTTTTCCAAGAGGGCATCCTTGGTCCGTATTTCTTCCTGCAACTCTTTAACAAAGCCCATCAACTTCTTGCTCTCTTCAAGCATCTTGTTGACATACTCCTCTTTCTTGGTTATAGAGGATTGTGGCTCAGATTTTAACCGCACTATTTCCTCTTCTAAGGAATAAAATTTATCTCTCAAGAAGATTTTTCTTCTTGGAGTTGGTGGTTTATGGCTTCAAGCTCATCCAGTTGCTCTTGTTTGGATGACTTGCCCATGATTCCCTGTTCCTGCAAACACAACTTGTACTTCCAAAACTGCACACTGCAAAAGAAGATTAACAAGCCCCAAAATGTCTGCACACTGAAGACTGAAATCAATATGAAACTGAAGCCAAACACAATTAGAAGCTAATCCGGCAATCTAACTGCTCTGATACCAAACTTGATCTGAAAACGTGTGTTGTATTTTTTATCACTTTTAAAAGTTTCCAAAGATCGTGATTTTCTTAACCAATTTTAAGTATTCTAAACTCCACAAATTGATTAAATTCTGATTATTATGCATCCATAGAAGTGTGGAAAACTTGTGTAGCAAATAAATAATCAGAAAACTGAAACATTCAGATAACAAAAGAGATTGTTTACGGGGTTCGGAAATTCCTACGTCCCCGGGTTCAGATTGAACCGATCCATTAATAATATTGAAATGCAAGTACAATAACTCTTACAAACAACCAATAATGAATCAAAACCTGAAAATGAGCTGATCAATGTCCCAAGAACTCTGAAAAATAGCAGAAACTGTCCCAAGAACGATCCGTGGCTCCTACAGTGTTTTCACAATGTGATCTCCCTGCAACTGTGTTAGAAAAACACCTACAAATGGAGATTTAAAAACATTATATGAAAAAAATCATATATCTGAGATCAGATCTGAATTCTGAACACTTTTCATGTTTACACCAAGTCACAATTCGGACCAGAAGTGCATTGAAATTCGTGTTTTCCAACTAGCTGTCTTGAAGATCCCTGTTAAAATCTGCATTCAAAGCTTCCAAAAATAGGTTAAAACTCAACAAAAAAAGATCAAATCTTACATCGTTGGAATTTTCTCAGAATTTCCTTCATTTCATATTTTTACTCCAAGGTCCCAATCTGAGTGCAAGGCCTTCAAAAATGGCGTTCTCTGAGACTGCCTCCTCTTCTGGCTTTTACACAGACCTGCACCAATGCTATTCAAATACAATATAGCTCCTTTTATATTGTTTCTAAACAAGTGGCGAGTTGGTTCAAAGGTTATCTTTTGCATGGGAGGACCATGGTTCAAATCCCCCCATATCTCCTCTTCCTTCTCCTTAGGCGCATTTTAAGAGTTTTATCCCACATTGGGCGCATAGAATCTTGGAATAGGTTTTAAATAGGTGGTGGGCGCATTGTTTAAGTGGCTTAAGAGCCACCTTAGCCATGTGAATGGCGCATTAGTTGGCTGATGTGTAGGACGCAATTATGAATGTGGTTATTTTTTAGGTGCCAAAATCAAGGCATAGGATATAATGCGTGGACATTTAGATAAGGAAAATGCGTGGAATGTGGTATAATGAAATGTGTGGGAAATGTAATATAGTTTTGGATATAATTTCGACCCATGTAATGTAATGACATTCCAAATGAAATATAAATATTACCACTTGTCGACCCTCCCGATAGGCAAATCGAGCGAATTTGATGAGTGGTGGCAAGCCACGTGGTGGCTTGTGGACCCACCACGTTGGCGATAATACCATAGTCCACACGGCGGCCGGGCTCCCCTCCGTAATAAAAGTTGAGCCTCTTGTTCCCGTGCACCTTTTTTTTTTACGCTCGTCGAAGACCGGTGATCGAAAACCAACAAACAACTCCCTTTTTCCTTTTTGCCACGTGTCGCAGTGCGATTGGTCCATTATTGACCAGTTGACTAGAGTTGACTTTCCGTTGACCAAACTTTGACCAGACATATCTAGAGCTCCCGATGTCCGTTTTCTCGTTCTTATAGTCGTTGGAAAGCTCTCAAGATGATCTTCTACACTAACACCATTTAGGGATGTTTAGGGAACGTTTTCAAAAATGATCCCACCTAACATGGTCAAGTTTACATGGTTGATTCTAAGGTTTTGGCACCTTCCAAATACAATTCCACACTCTGTTTTGCATAAAAAAGCATGTTGTAAACAATTGCTAACAAATTCCATATACATGAAAAAAAAACCCTAACTTGCAAAGAAAAACTTATTGGATGTCTATATCATCTATCGCTTTGATACCATGAAAGGAACGAAAATAAGATTGTTTCAAGCTCGATCTCATATGATAATAGCACACCACATTAGATTTGCAAAAGCGGAAGAGCTAAAATACCATATATAGAAATCCATCATAATCCATAATGCTCAATACATTACAATAGAATGACTTGAATTATTCAATAAGAAAGATGTACATATAGGAAGAGGGAAGTGAAACTACTACCTAAATCGAAGTGGTGAAGAACTCCCACTAACTAATCCGGTAGTTAAGTTAACTCCAAAAGACTAATAAGCTAACTTCACATAAGCGAGAGGCTAACTCAACACAACTAGTACACAAGCAAGCTAACCCAACAAGTGTAGGGCTAACATAAGTGTAAGAATTATCACGATAAATAAATAAAAGGATAAATAATAACCTACACTAACAGAGGTAGAGGTGAATGGAAAAGAAGTGAAATGCCCTAAGTTGACAAATACCATAAATGTTTGACCCTTAGACTTATTTTAACATAAGTCACTAGATATAGTGATTGATGGATCAATCTAAATTTGAAAGAATTTACGTGATAGTGGTGTGTAAAGTACATGCTTCATCCCTTGAGTTTAGGTAGGAGGTAGTAAAAATAGGATAATGTGGAAGTGTTTGTTTAGCGCAACCTTGTTGGGGACATCATGCGCTTCTGCAAGATACCCGAAACTAGAATAGGCAAGTCCAAGACCAAAAGTTTGTATTATTCTATTTTTTTTTCTTTTCTTTTAGTTTATATAGACCGATCAATGTGGGAAGTCTATCGACGCGGGAAATATAAAGAGGTTATATTTGAGGTATTATTGAAGCAAATCGATGCGGGAAGCTCCAAAATTATTTCATTTGAGAGAGACAAATTATACTTCTTTTTGGATAGACTAATTACAAGACATGACTAGTTTTTTATAGTTTTCCTTTGAGGAGTAGTCTACTTATATCGTAAAAAGAAATAGAGGGTTTTCCTTTTGAGGGAATCATATTTTTGTGAGAAGTTTGACTCAAGGAGTATTTTTTTGGTTATCCCATGTATATTTTTATTTTTATTTTTGAACTTGAAGTCATGGACAAGACTATAAAGGAGTATAGGCCTCTTTTATGAAGGCATGACAATAGAACTAAAATGGTAGCTATGAAATAAGGGTTTCAATTGACAAACAATCATGGGATTCCATCCTGAAAAGGATGAAAACTATCCATGAGAATCATGCCATGAGTAGATCCGTGATACTCATATTGAAGATAAGGTTGAACAGTGATGAATAATCACATGATTCTATTTGAGTCATTGGTCCTTAAAATAGGTAGATGGAAGGAGAGGTTCGCTTAAGGGATGAGCATGTAAGTGACATAAAGTGATGTAGTACTTTATTCAATAATAGAATGGTCAAAGATGCAAGGCATTAAGGGGCTCAAGTTTGGGTTTACCTTCAAGAGAAGATAAACGATAAACACCTAATCCATAGGTATGGGTGACAATGTAGAAAAGCCAATTAGGAGAAAAATTTCCCCATGTATTTTTCTCACTTTGGTTACATGTTGATTTTCCTTTAGGACAATATCTCCAATCTTGAAAGTTAGCTCATGAACATGTTTTTCATAGGCACGCTTGATGCATTTTTGGGGTAAGTGCAACAAGTTGGGGGAAAAAAAGGGGTCATAAGTGGACGTCATATTGCAAATAACAATATAATATCAACTTGTAGGGATTATTAGCAATGCATACACTCAAAATTAGAAAAACTTATTTCAATATGAATCATATCATCTAGAATCTAGTTTCTAAACTACTAATTTTTTTAAAAATGGACAAGTTTAGCTATATTAAACACTCAAAATTCAATGACTTGTTTTTTTAAAATCCTATAAGATTATAGTCCATTTGCCCATGATTTGGATGACCAAAAATGATATATATTTTTTTACTTTGGTAAAAAGTTATATTCTGCTATCTATCTTTGGATAGATTTTATTTTGTATTTTTTTGAGAAATATATATATTTTTTATGTTTTTTTCTGTGAAAGTGGTCTGAAAACATAAAGAAAATGGAGCACTTTCCATTTTCCCGCCATAAGTTCATAAAAAAATATTGAAATCAAATAATTTTTTTACCATGTATATAATTTTACCATGGTTGGGATGTTATACATTTTATCACATTCTGATAAGTGAAACAAAATTTGTAGTCTTAAATGTAGACATGAACATTCACGGGAAAAAGTGTCTTAAAGACCTACTATTAGTAAAAAATATAAAATGATATTTATCATATTATATTCACTTTAAAATAAATATTTCTACAAAGCTAACAATATCCCCTACGCAATGGTACCATTTTTATGACATATTTTTGACTTTTTGGCATGGTTAAATTCATAAGACTAAATTTGATGTTTTACTTTTTTCAGTAAAATTCATGATTTGATGTCCACTTTTTGTCCCCCAACTTGCTGCACTGACCCTTTGGTAGATTTTAAGGTCTTCAAGAGCATTTAAATGACATTCGTCTAATAACTCAAGTTGTGTTAAATGGTCTTGGCATTATTTGTCATCATTGAGCATATATTTAAGTGAGATAAAGAGAGGGAATTTGGAATTCGAGAGGTAGGATGGCCTTTGTACCAAAGATCAAAGAGAAAGGTGTGGCAATGGTCGAGGTGTGATTGCTGGTGTGATAATCCCATAAGGTGAAAGGAATGTGCGTATGCCAATCCTTACCAGTATCATCGACGGATTTCATGAGAATTTTATTGAGGGTTTAATTATTTGATTCGGATTGTGTTAGGATTGTGGAGCTGAATTGCTTCATAGTTAGCATGATTTACACCCTGTTGGTTTACATAAGAATCGACGTTGGTAGAGGCGAAGTTTTGAGCTTCGGTCAAACATTAGGGTAATTGGTCTTTGGTTAGGGTAACTAACTCCGGTCAAGCATCGGGGTAACCGACACCGGTCAAGGAAACCATTGTTGGTTAGGGTAATTTTAAATCGAACCAGGTAGTAATCGACACAAGTTACTGTGCGTGAAATTTTATATTTAACTCACGGGAATTTAATCCATATTTTGTTTTAAAGACGATTTAAAGGATGTAAATACATAGATAAGGTGCCCTAAGTTTTCTCTAAGCTTATATAAGCTAGAAAAATGGTGTTAGACCATAAGGAATAAAGAAAGAGAATAATTGAGATATCTTTGGTTGAAAGAATGAAGAAGAAGAAGAAGAAGAAACAAATTACATGAAGATAAGAGCTTTCATAGATATAAGCTAAACATAAGGAAAGTGCAGGTACATTGTTGGTGAGAAGATGTTATTATCTTCTATTGTATTTCCTTTGTATTATTTAGTCTCATGTAATGGCTTGCATAGTATGCAAAACACTTAGTGTTTCTTCTTGTTAGATCCACAAGTTTTTGTGAGATCTTTTTATTTCTCATTCTTGTAGATCCACATGTTGTGAGATCTTGTATTACATATCCATGAGATCATGATGTATTGTTGATCCATAGGAATCTAGTATTGTAGAGGAAGTTGTCTTCATGTTTACACAAGTTGATGCAGTGATGGAGGAGAGACTTACTTCTTGGTGCATGGTTACGATTGCACATTGGTAGACCCTTCTAGAGGTATTGTTTGTAGATTCACAATACAATGAGATCTTGGTTGCATAGTGGTAGATGTAGGGTAGCTTCAGGTATGTGATATCTAGTGGTGTTTTAGAGGCATAGTTGTAGTGCACTCAGGTAGATCTGGTTAGAGATCTGGAGGAGACACATGTGGTGGTATGGAGGCATGGTTTAGTGTACTCAGGTAGATCCGGTTGGAGATATGGGAGGAAGAGATACTCTTGTAGAGATACATGTACTCTTGTGTAGAAGAGTTGGTTTGTAATCTCTTGTTATATTATATATATGAGATCTATATCTTTGGTGAAACAACCCACATTAGGTGAACCACGATACGTGTTGTGTTATGAGTGTGTACTTTTGTCCGATTTGGATTATTACGGTTTATAATTCCCTTGTTGTAGATTTTGTGGGGATTGTTAGATCCATATTTGCATGTTTTAGATTTGATATTATATAGTTGCAAATGTTTACGCATAGATCCATCTCCAACGGCTTGACCATTATTTTGAGAATAATATGGTGAAGAGAAAGCGAGTTTAATACCAAAGTTATCACAAATTTTGTGTAGAGTATTTTTTTGAATTTTTACCATTGTTGGCAATGAGGTGATGAGGAACACCAAAATGACAAATGATGTGATGGTTAATGAATTCACATATTTTCTTGGATTTGGTAGAAATGAGAGGGACGAATTCCACCCATTTAGTGTAGTATTTGGTTGTTGTGATGATCCATTGATGACATTGAGAAGAATAAGAGTTAATTTCTCTTCTAAGATCTAAACCCCATTGGGAAAAAGGCCAAAAGTCTCTGGAAAATTATAAGGCATAACTTGAGTGTGGTGAAGGTTAGCATGTTTTTGGCACTTCACACAATGTTTGACATAGTCACAAAAATCTTGGTTAAGGGTTGGCTAGTAATATCCGAGGTGAAGAATACATTTGGAAACAACATGACCACTGAAATGTCCACCAAAAATCCCATCATGGATTTATTTAATGGTGTATGGAATTTTAGAACTAGTAAGGCACCGTAAGAGGATATCGTCAAAGACACATTTGTAAAGAAGACCCCCATGACGACGTAATGAGAGACCTTTTAGAGGAAGGATCTCTTACCATTGCGAGTGAGATATGGAGGTAGGATTGAAAGGGAAAGGTAGTCAACAAACTGCTTATACCATATGTCACGTGGGTTGGTTTTAGTTCTTCCCAAAATATTTAAATCATAGATGAGATAAGATGGTGATTGCAATCATTATATTGTGACAAAGATTTTAGAATCTTAAATTGAATCAGGTATTTGTGAGGCGAGAAAGCCATGGTATCCACAAATTTTTAGTGGATCATGGAACAATTTGAATGTTGTAATTATCAAAGGTAGTCAAAAGCATGTCGACATGATGCTTATACTTTTGAAGTATTTCGTTATGACACTGGTATAAACCATTGACTTGGTTGATGACCAGTTGAGAATCACCAAATATATTAATGGTCTTAACATCTAGGGAAATGCAATTTGGAGACCTAACATGAGTGCTTCGTATTCAGCCACGTTATTGGTACAATTGAAGTCAAGTTTGAAAGATAAAGGCATAGGTTCACCATCAAGAGGAATGAGAATAACCCTTGCACCACCCCCATGTTGAAATTTAGAACCATCAAAGAATAGGGTCATCTGATAAATGGTGTCATCTAGGGACAAAGTGTAGATAGATTCATCGGGAAAGTCGAAGTTAGAAGATTGATTTCTAGAAAGAGGTACATCTACAAGCTGATCTGCAATGGTTTTTCCCTTAACATACTTTTGATGAATGAATTCTAGATCTAGGTCTGCAAGGAGCATGAGCCAATGCGAAGTACATTGGTGTTGATAAGGCTTAGCATACATGTAATGCAGAGGGTCGGTGTTGGTGATGATGAAGGTCTTGTGGTTGAGTAGGTAGTGGTGAAGTTTAGTGGAAAAAATACTAGGGATAAGCAAAGCTTCTTGGCATGAGTGTACCTAGTCTCATAGTCTAAAAGAGTACGGATTATGTAATAAATTGTTTTCTCCCTGTGTTTCTCATCATGATGAGTGAGCATGGCACCCAAGGAATGGTCAGTGGAAGAAATATAGAGGTAAAATGGTTTTTTGTCCTTATATGGGATTAGAAAAGGTGGTGAAGAAGATACTTCTTTAGCAATTCAAAGGATTTTGACACTTGTCATTTCAATTAAAGGAGATCATTTTTAAGAAGATGATGAAAAGGGTGACATCGGTTGAAAAGTTGGGAAATAAAACGTTGAATGGATTGCAATTTTCCTTACAAACTACGGAGTTTTCGAAGGTTAGTAGGTGGAGGCATCTCAAGAATAGCCTTGATTTTAGCGGGATCGACTTTGATACCCCACAAAGAGACAATGAAACCAAGGAGTTTTCCAGAGAGAATGAAAAAGATGCACTTCTTTGGTTGAAGGTAAACACAATATTTGATGAGATGGTCAAAGATGATTTTGAGAATGGGGAGGTGTTCGGCACAACTTTTTTTAATTTCCTCAAGAAGGTCATCAACGTAGTCTTCTAGTATGTCATGCATGATATCATGGAAGATATAGGTCATCATGCGCTAATAAGTGGCACCAACATTTTTCAAGCCAAAGGGCATGACATGATAATAAAAAGGTCCCCAAGGGGTGATAAAGGAGGTTTTGTGTTGATCCTCTAGTGCAAGTAATATTTGGTTATAACCTGAGAATCCATCCATAAGAGATAACATCTCATGGCCATTGTAAGATCAACAAGTTGGTTCGATGCTAGGTAAAGGAAATTCATCCTTAGGGAAGGTGAGGTTAAGGTCACTGGAAGTTTGTGCAGATGCAGAGTCCCTTCATGCCTTTGGTGACAAGAATGATGTTATAAATCCATTACGGATAATCAATAGGTAAAATAAAAGAAACAAAAAGAAGGCGTTGGAGTTCTTCTTTGACAAGAAGGGAAATGCATGGATGCATTTTTCGCAGCTTCTTTTACTAGGTTTGGCATCAGGAATAGTAACGATATTGTGTACCACAATATTTGGGTCAATACTGGGAATATTGGCATAAGACCAAGAAAAAGTGTTGCTATGATCTCGTAGAGAAAAGAGGTGAAGGCTTCATGTTTAGTAGAATCTAAAGATTGGCCTATCTTTAGAATTTGAGGGTCATCCTGAGTGTGAATGTTGATCTCTATGGTCAATTCATTCAACATGGTTTGTGTCTCAAAAGGTAATGATCGGTGAATGTAAGAATCCTCCGCACCTAAATAGGTGAGAATGGAATCATCATCTCTAACATTGAACAACATTGATAGAAGGTGTGTCATCTTCCAACATGTTAGGATAAATAAGAGGAAGGGAAGAGGGTGCCTTGCCATCACGATGATAGGTTTAGGTCCCAAAGAAATAGTTTTCATGAAAAAAAAATTAGGAGGAATGGATTTTGGATCCATGGACTCGTGGGTGAAGGTGGTGCAATGGGAAAAAAAGGTGAGGAAGGTGAAGAAGGTTGATCTTCCTCTACGAGGTGATTCTTTCCCTCTTAGGACTAGGTGGTTTAGTGAATCCAATACCATAGAGATCTTTATGTTTTCTAGTAGTGGAAGGAATAAATGTGTGACGACCTTTTTAAAGACCTAAAGCCAAAGCCCTTCCAAAAATGATGAAGAAAGGTGTGGGTGAAGGCGGTTGGTGAGGTAATGGAAGTTAGATGAAAAGGTTGTGTTTGAGTGGGTGGTTTGGGAGAATAAGAAGAAGTATCAAGTCCACTGAATGTAAAGTTGGTGTGAAGGTGGGGAGGACTATATGGAAACACTTCTCTATATGATGATCATAATGTGGGTGTTGATGAAGGTTTCCATACTCTTGAGGAGTTTGGAATGTGTCGATGTTGTACAGGTGATACTCCCTAGGGTAAGGCATTTGAAAAAACACTTCCAAAGGGTGGAAGTTGGTACTTGGGTGGCAAGGGAATGGATGAGATATTTGAATTTTGAGAAGAAGGATTGGTAGACGGGTTAACTTTGGAATTTGTGGTAGTAGTGGGGAGAGATGAGCTGGGTGAGGAAGATGTAGAAGCAATGGAAGAAGATGAGGCAACATCGAGAAGATAAATCAATAGTGGTTGAAGATGAAGTAACAAGTAAGTAGTAGATGAGGTGGAAGTGGTAGTAGATGAGGCGAAGTGGTATTAGATGCCTTAACTAGAATAAGGACATCATTGGGTTGATACAACATGTTATAGGTTTTAAAAGGTGAAGGATCTACCTGAATAGTGTAAGGATGTCCTTCATATTCAAACTTGATGCAACAGTGAAGAGTCAAAGGTACACACCCATGGCATGGATCCTAGGGTTGGACAAGCATCATGTTATATTAGAATTACCATTTGATAACATAGAACAATTCAGAATGGTGTAGGGACCCACACGAATGTGGAGGATGATGGTGCCGAGAGTAGAAGTCAAAGCATCATTGAAATAACACAACATAACTGGGTTATTTATATGTAATTGGCATGTATGCACATTTTTTCATATGCATGGGAAGAAATAATATTAATACTCACACCTCCATCGATCATAACACGTCAGGACGTGAGTATCCTCAATGTGGATGGAGATGAAGAGGGTGGGATCAAGATCATTTGAATGGTGAGGAGAAATCTCTAAGTCAGAGAAACTGATGGCAGAAAATTTGGTGAGTGGTAGTGGAAATAGAGGTTTTAGGTGAAGCAATGAGAGAGGCCACATGATGAGGGTGAATATGGTGACAATAGGCATAGGGTCATTTGGTATAACCTCAATAGTTTGCAGGATCTCGAGGAGGTCTTGGTGATGAGACTCAGAGGTTTGGATGAGGTCATACAAAGAACATTTTTAGAGGAGATTGATGAAGTTGTTTGATCATAGTATGATGTGTGACTCACCATCAAAAATTAGATAGGCTGGCCCATGGATGGTTACCTTGGGGTAGGTGTAGATGGAATGGTGGGTAAAGGTGTATTAGATGGGTTGTTAGTCTTCTCTTTTCCTTTGTATTTTGTGATCGAGTGGCAACTCGAACCATATTGATTTTGAGAATTGGAGGAGATGTGTCATGAAAGGTATAACAACAGGAGGGACAAAAACCTAGTGTGGGATAAGATCCTTATGAAATGAGTATGGTGCAAATATCATTTTAGAGGGGGTTGGGCTAGCTCTTTGATCCAGACCATATTGATCTCAAAGGTTAGAGGAGGAAAAGAGGGTTGTGGAGGTGGAGGTGAAGGCTGCTGAATAGATATGGGGTGAGGATGCATGGTGATAGGGAAGGTGGAATGGGATCTTCATCCAAAAGGTCATCTTCGTCAAAGAGATCTTCAAGAGAACATAATTGAAGAAGAATATTTTTAAGGGCCTTATAATTTTCAACATCATGCCCTAACACATGATGATAAGTGAAAATCATGGTATCGTCAAACCCTTTTAGTTTAGGTTTGAGTGGGTCGTAAGTCTGAGAGGTGGAAATGTAATGGCATAAAGTTTCTAACAATTGAGTGAGGATGTTAGTGTAAGACCTTGCCAAGGGATCACAATGAGAAGTGAGAGTGGGTTTGGATGGAGGTTTGGGTGACTTCTATGGAAGAGGTGTTGTTGGAGGTGGAGTTGGAGGTTGAGTAGGTTTAACTACCTTTTTGGTAGGTAGTGTGGTTTTAGGCTTGGGTTACACCTTCTTGGGTAAAGGTGTTGGGGTAGTGCATGAAGTAGAAGGGAATGCAGAAGATGGAAGTGGATGGGTCAACCAAGGTGAGAGTGGAGGTGCAGTGAAGATAGTGGTAGGAGGAAATACAGAAAGTGTAGGTTGAAGGGAAGGTAAAGGCCTAGGTAGTGGAGCAAGGAATAGGTAATGTAGAAGGCTTAGGTGGAATGGGAGGTTGTGGTAAGGATGTAGGTTGCTTCATTTTAGTTTTACCTTGGGTAGGAGGTTGCTTGACCAAGGTTGATGGATGGGGACCTAAGATGGATGGAAGTGGTGAAGGTGAAAGAGGAGGAGTGGGAGAAATTGGGGTACGAGGCCTAAGAGGTTGGGTCTTCCTCTTAGGTGGGGGATAGGCCTTGGTGATAGTTTGGGAAGAGGTGGCTAAATCAATCTTCATGGGAGGATGGATTAGACTCAATATCAGCACAACCCCTAATGTAGTGATAGGTTTGGGCAGTGTGAAGTTATGGGTGTAGGTAGAGGTTTGGGTGTAGGTGTTATTGGCGTAATGGTAAAGGTTTGAGTGTAGGTGAGGATGATGTAGAAGAGGATACTATAACCGGCTCAGGTGTGATACAAATTTAGTTGTCTTGAACACTTTAGGATAAATCATTGAAGTGTCTGCGGACAACATTTTCATTTGAGTCAATATAGGAAGTTGAAGGTGTCCCCAAATTGTGGAGTAGTTGACATACTCCAAGTGATCAGAAAAAAAAAGAATGGTGTAGAAGTGGAGGTAGATGATGATTTGGTGGTAATCCCTTGGTGAAAAATTCTGAAGTCTGTGAGACATGGAAACTTTTGGATTTTGACTCTATAGGTAGAAGTGATGTAAGAAGATTAACAAGATCCTAGTAGACCTTGGGAGACACATCACTGATAGGAAGAGAGTATAAAAGTGGATCCTCTATGGGTGAGGAGGGAAAGGTAGGTGGTGTAGACTCTTCCTTAGGTGGAGAAGAGGATAAAATAGACTCTTCTTTGGGTAAAAGTGTGGGTAATACAAGCTCCTCGATAGGTGATGGAATAAGTGGGGTAAGTGCCTCTATAGATGGAGTAGGTGAGGTAGGCTCCTCCATGGGTAGAGGAGTAGGTGAAATAGGATCCTCGTGGGTAGAGGAGCTCTGCACAATAATCTCATCAATAGAAGGGATGGAAGGAAACGAGAGTAGAAGGGATAGGTACTGTGTCAAAGATGGCATGGACCTTGTGAACATGGGTGTTATTGTAGAAGTCTCACCGACCTGATTCGATGAATGGGTATGGTTTGGAAAAGGTTTCTTAAAGACCTGCAAATTTTGATTTGCCGACGCATTAGGGTTGTCTAGGATGAGATCTCCATTATCTAACATTTCTTGGATGATGTTTTTGAATGTTTTAAAATTTTCATTACTATGTCCTCTAACGTGGTGATAGTTATAGTAATCATTCTCCTTATACCATGCAGGTATAGGATGGGAATAAAGGGTATGTGGTTTGATCGGTGGAAGAGTGATGGCTCCCAATTTTAATAGATTTTCCAAACATAGAGGAATAAGGTTCTCCTATGGGGGTATATCTTTGTTGTTCCTTCTTGTATTGGAAGTTTTGAATAGGAGAAAGATTAGAAGGAGGTTTCAGATTGGTTTGATGGATGAGATGGGCAGATTTTAAGACCACCGTGTTGGTGGATCCCTTTGCTTTAGTGTGAGTATTTTTGGTTTAGAGGAAGAAGAAGAATCATTTGATTTAAATGGAGATTGCTCTTGTTGTGCAATTGTAGTTTCTTCTCTTGATAGCACATATTTCTATCTTTTGGGCCATAGTGAATGCCTCATCAAATGTCTGAAATGTTTAGACTTGAAGAGTTGGAGAGATGTGCCTGACACAAGCCCTAGTGAACAAATCTATCAACTTGGTTTGTGGAAGTTGAAAGGTGAGCTGATTGGTAAGACTCCGCCAACATGTGACAAAATATATGATAGATTCATCTTCATATTGACACATCGAATATAAATCAGTCATGGTGACCTTCTTAGTGATGTTGATGGAGAAATGGTCAAGGAAGGCCTGAGCCAATTGATTGAAAGAAAATATTGAGTGCCTAGGTAAAGCACTGTACCAATCTAAAGCAGGTCTTGTCAAGGACATGGGGAAAGTCCTAAGAAGCAAGGTGTCATCATGGGTGATTAGATAACATACATGTTTGAATGATCAAAAATGTTGTTGTGGATCTTCCTTGCTATTAAATCGGTTGAATTTAGGCATCTCCCAATGTGGGGATAAGGATGAATGGGTATGGAAGGATGAATAGGCTCATTATAGATTTCAATGTAAGTCAATGTATTACATGAGCCAGAGATAAATGCTTCTAAGGTTTGCATCTTTTCCATCATCATTTTTATCAGATCCGTGGTTGGATTAGATTGAGATGCACCTCCCATGGTATAAGGAGGTGGATATGATGAGTAAGACGTAGAAGGCACACTAGTATATGGAGGTGTCGAGTAAGCAAACTGATAAGGGGGATATAAGTAGTGGTAGATGATGATGGCATATACCTTGAATGGGAAGTATAGGTGACAAGGTGGTGGTTGAGACAAGGTATAGGTGGGAGGGACCTGTGTAGAGACCCTCGTAGTGATAGGTGGCAGAGTAGCAGGTATAGACATGACCAAACTCTGAAAAGGGGTTGACGTAACTGGAGGTTGTGAGGTAATAATGACTGATGATGTTGGAATCCCTACACTAAGAGCTATAGATGATGGCATGGCATACATAAAAAGGAAAATAATGTTGAAGGTGTGATAGATTCCATAGGATAGGTAGATATCGAAGATGTAGGGGTGATCGAGAAATGATAGGTGGTAAGGTGGAAGCAGGTAACATGCTACACTAGTGGTGGATGATATGGAAGTGGGGGTGAGAGTGGGAGGAATGGAGACAAGCATCCCATATATGAGTTGTCTTGATGAGTTGTGGGTGGATGAATGGGTGAGGTAATACTGCAAGGTGGTGGGATTGTGATCAAGGAGTTTTTCAAACTCCTCGTCACCTGTGTTTATAGCAATAGGAGAAGTGGGGTCCATGGGTGAAGAAATAGAAGGTGGTGAAGGACTAGGAGGTAGTGGTTGACGACTAGTGTGAAAAAATAGAGTGTTGGCTTGTTTATGAGTCAAAACCATGTGAATAGTGGTAGGACAGGTGGTCTGAGCTCTACAGATGTGTGAAACATAGGAAAATAAGATAGAAGAAATATGGAAAATGAAAATTGGTCGTTGTTTTGATAGAAAAATCAAAACACAGAGACCGACATCGGTAGGGTAACCGATGCGGTAGGATGGGGTAACCGATGTCACTGATGACCGATGTCGATTTATTGAGAATAAATGATAGATTTAGAAATATGGAGATGAAGAGTGTAAATCGGATGAACTGAACTCTTATTGATGGTAACAGAGACTCAGAAATGTGTAAAATGATAGAAAAAGGTCATAGAAAATGAATGGATATGAATTAAAT
Source organism: Taxus wallichiana var. yunnanensis (assembly GCA_018340775.1). NCBI lineage: Eukaryota > Viridiplantae > Streptophyta > Pinopsida > Cupressales > Taxaceae > Taxus > Taxus wallichiana. The sequence goes on along the minus strand of CM031237.1, from coordinate 74,256,801 downwards.
ACTATTTTGGGAAAAATAATAAAAAAATAGGGAACCGATGCCGAACATTCAATACTGGTATGAAGAGGTAACCAAATGCGGTCTTTGGACCGATGTTGAGTTCTTATGAAATCTGAGAAGATGATGAAAATTTGAATTTTAAAATGATTAAGTCCAAATAAAACACCAACCTAGGAACTGAGTATGGAAGTGATGAGTCCTAACACACCTAGAATGAACCAAAATACACCAGTTATGATGGTGGGGCATGAAGGAAAATAAAAATAAGAAGAAATGGCCTCACTCCTCAAAATGCAATTTAACAGTCAAAAGCTAACAAAACACGTCAATCCTATGCTTCAGATTTTAATGTTATGTGGCTTATGCCATTTAAAACTGACTATGAATAGAGTAGAGTTTTTGGTCAACGAAGGTTCCCTATAAGTAGTCTATGGCTGGTATTAGGTGTGTTTTGGTTAAAGTGTCCCCAATATATACTTCATAGTATGTGAGGTCTAACTCTGATATGATGACTAGCTAGAACACCAACTGGATCCACCATCAATCAGGTTATTAACCTTTGGCGGAAATTACGAGAAGGAAGATGTTTAAGAAATGAGTAAATTGTTAAAGTGATTTGGATAGGGGTGTGTGTGCACAAAGTGTGAACTACGATTAATTCCCACCAATCATCAACTGGTCATGACCTCCAGTATATAGATTGCAAATAAATTTAGGTGATCTAATGCAACAATCACAAGGATGAAATGCATAGATTTTTAAAACCCAAATTGACAATGAAATTGATGAAGCAAATGGGAATAGGAAAAGAGAATTCTCTTTCACTAAAATGCAGGTGCAAAAGAAAGGAAGAATAATTATTTTTAAACACCAAATGAAAAATTTCCTTTAGACAAATAGAAGAAGAGAATATTTACTAGAGAGAAATTTAATGTGAACTTTTTAGAAAAGAAAGAAACACACAAATATTCCCTAGAATGAACAATGCAAAGAACCCACAAGAAGGGTCCCACCAAGGCATGCCAAAATGTTTCACCTCAAATTATGTGATAAAATAGATAAAGGTAATGGGCGTAGGAGGAATACTGTGAATAGTCAAGAGAAGGTTCGCATGCATTTTTTGAATTTGATTAGACTGAATGTGAGAGCTTCCTTTTGGATGGGAGGAACTACCTATAAAAGCACAAAAAAACCACAAGAGAGAGTTAAACAATATATATGGCGGTGGATTTTAGTGATTGCTAGTTCGAGAAATGTGACACTTCCTAGATGGTTTGTCAATCCATTGATTTTATCAAATTAATGAAAATAAATGTGAGAAATAGAGGTCCTATTACTAACACTTTGATTTAGGTGTCTCAAAACATTATCAACACACTAGATTAAGCAAAGTATTGAAGTAAAAACTAATCTAGCATTAGGAAAGGTGTGGTTCTAGTTGGGAAAGGTCATTGAGGTGTTAGGAAAGGTTTGGTGAAGTTTGGTTATGTTCTAGGTTGTTGGTGAAAGTTATAAGCTCATTGTTCTAGGAAAAATTACTCGATCACAGAGACCGGTATCGGTTAGGTGACCGATGTTGGTATTGGAAAATGACCGATGTTGGTTGGGTGACCGGTTTCAGTAGGGGAAATATTGAATAATAAAAATAGGTGTTTTGGATCTCTCTATGATTGCACAGAGATTTGAGGGAGTTTGGGAAGGATGGTATGATTTATATGAATATTACAAAAGCGTGATAGAGCGTTTAGGATGGGGAAAATGGTTTAGGTTGGTAGAATAGATGGTAGATGGGTGAAGGGTGGTATTCGGGATAGAGGAGAGTCGGATAATAGAAATGAATAAAAGACTTAAGATCAAAACTTGAACTAAAAATAAGAGTGAGTTACTTATCTAAGAACTTGTAGATCTAAAGGTGGTGGTGGTTGATGAGCATTCGGAGATGAAATGGGGTTGTGTCTAGTACCATGATGATAGCGGAGCTTGTGTGCCCTACTATAGGTGATCCAAGGTTGTGGAGGAAGATATTGGCTACTAGTGAAGACTGATGTGCTCTGGTTTGTCATTTGTTAGCTTGAATGCTCAAGAGTTAGAATGTCAAATCTTGAATGAATGAATGAATTGAAGAACCCATGCAAAGAGTTAGAAACTCTTATTTAAGGTAACCTGATGATGGTTAGGGGAACCGATGCCGTGACGAGGGATAACTAACATTGGTTAGGGAGAAATGGTCAATTTTGCTAAAATTAGCCTGATTGCTCCCAGATTTGGTGTGATTGAAGTTTTAGGTTTGGGTCAGAAGTGGGAGATAATGCTAAATGTAGTGGGAGAGTGGTTAGAGAGATAAAAGGTCATAATGATTAGGGTTAGAACAAGTCCTAGTTGGTTAGGGAGTGTGGGGACTTGGTCTTGGTCATTTAATGAAGTTGGAATAGGTTTAGGGTGAGGTGGTGAGGATTAATTTAATTATAGGTAATTAAATTAATATTGATGTGTAGAAGGGGTGAAGGCTAGGTATATGCGTCGAATGGATAAGTTGAAAGGGGCCAAAGGGATTGTGACCCAAATTTGGTGTTTACTGATTTTGTAGTTTGATGTTGGGGTACTTCTTATTGAGTATTAAGGATTGACTTGCAAATGAAGAGAGAAAGAGTAGTTAAAGTTAGGTGTTATGAAAACTCTTTAAATGTATGTAAAGATGTTAAAATGTAGTAAAGGAAAGTGTGCACTTTGATATGTGAAGAGTGAAAGGGATAGAAAATGTCCTAAATTTCTGTAGAAGAGTGAGTTTTTGGGATATCTCATGCCAAGAGTGAGTTATTTAGGCGATCTCACGCCAAGTGTGAGTTTTTGTGTTGGCATGGTGTCCTAATAGGTATCATCATTGCTGAAAAACCAAATTAATGACAAAGTGAATGTTGTAATATTATTTCGTGATGTTATCCATGGTGCTAACATATTGGTTCAGATGTGTTTGAGCTGCTACGGTGGGATTGGTGAGGTGTTCTTACTCTAACAAGCCCATACGAGAGCCTAGGAGGTGTAATATGACAATATGTTCTTCTTGGATTCTTTGGAAGCATTTTTATATGACTTTTATTATGTTTTTAGGGTTCTTGAGCACTCGACACACAGTGGTATGAAATACAGTACATGTGTTTCACTTGATTACGAGGGCTCACTTGGAAGTAGGTATGACAATTTGAAGGTGTGACTGAGTGTGTTGGATCCATTTGAGCTAATGTAAGAAATAAATAAGGTATATCATGGCATATGAGGTATGTTTGGGTCATTTTTAGAGGTTATATGTTCATTTATTACACTATTTCAGTTGATACGAGCTTCTACGGTGAACATATAACATGCAAACGTAGGTAAGAATTAGTGACTAGAGATATTGGGCCATGAAATTGAAATTTTATGATTGGATATGTTATAAGGATGAGTTATGATGCTCTCAAGCAACATTTCAAGCTCCCATGTTGTGCATTTTTCCGAGATATGATTGAATTTGTAAGTAGGGTCTAGTAAAATGCTCATAATTTGAGCTACATGTGGAGTTTTGAGATGATTAAAGTTGTGTTAGAAATTATATTTAGAGATATTTACAGTGATATATGGATTTCATCATTATAAGGTCATTTGAAATGGTTTCAAGGTCGTTCGTTGAGAAATAATATTTTTGGCAATTGAAGACATCATATGTTTTGGTGTAATTTTGATGTTTTTGGAAGCATGAGATGGATTGTGTGATGCTTCCTATAACCTGGAATGTGAAGAGGGATGAAGTTTTCATCTATTGAATTCATTTGGATTTATTGAATTTTTTAGAAATGATTTTATGAGCTAACCTTTTGAAACAAAGTTTTTGGCGAGTTGATATGGGAAGGAAAATGTTGTTGTGGTTTGAACTAAAGAATATTTCATGAATTATAAATTTATTATAAGTGTTCTACTGGTTCTTCCATTTATTTGGAGTGGTCACATTTCATGTTTTGGTCAAGTAAAATTTATTTTGTGATCAGATGAAGTTTCTAGGGCGGGTGAAGGAAACAACGGTTTTGAGATTTGTAAAGGAAGCTGGACCCAGTAAATGAAATAATTTGATTGGTTTATATTAATTGTGACCATGTATGAATTGTTTATGATATTTTACTCATATTTAAATGATTTTGGATCATGAAAAAGTATGTTACTAATGTTAGGGCATTTTTAAGAATGTGCCTATGGAGTTTTGAGCCATTTTTGGCACATGTAATGACGTTTTTGACTAGGCCGAACTAATTGGGTAACTTGTGATTGTTATATTTAAAATTTAAATTTTTCCTTTATGCATGGTTTGAATAAAATTGAGGGAAAATTTTATGCCTAATTTTGAAATGAGGAGAAGCATATAAAAACATGTTTTTGGGTGCTTTTTGGAACTAGTTGAGTATTTGCAAGATATGTGACCTAGGAGAGTATGCTTTGAAGGTGTAGAAGCATGAATTGAAGTAATATAAAGTGAGTTACAGGTTAAGGAAGATAATAAAGCATTTGAGAAAGATGTTTAAGCATTGAGAAGTGAAGAAATAGCTAGATTGTGTAAGTTAAAGACCTAGGGTTTGAGAAAGTGTTTGGAAGAGTTTGGAGATGAATATTTGGATCACTATAAGTTGTGGTATCAACATGATTTCAGTGGTCATACTTAAACAAACTCTTGTGTGATGAGTCATATTCATGTAGTTCACTTGTTGTGAGTAATATTAACAAGGGTTTAGGGGTTGGTGCTCCTTGTGGGGTTGGTGCCTCACTAAAGAAATATCTTGTGATGTGTAATATTCACTTGAGTATTTTTGTGTGTAATATCAAAAAAAAATTCAGTGGGTTTTCTTCCCCTTTAGGGTTTCCCACTTATATCTTGTGTCTTGTGTTGATTCTCTTGCTCATGGTTTATAGCATGTATGGTATTTGATTGTGTGCACACATTAATGGATGGTTAAGTGATTATGTGTTTTGAATAAGTATTATGAAATATGATTTGAATTTTTATAAGGACTGATTCACCCCCATCTCATTCCATTTTTCATCCAAAATTTTGGGCTATTTCATAATAAGTGTGATTTTTGGGAAATCTCATGCCACCGAAGAATAGTGTTGGGGAGAGAGGTCTATTTTTAATCTCCTTCCATGAATGATTCCCAAATTTATACACCAATAAAACTAGTGTGATTTATGTTTATTTTCATGTTCTTCCATGTTTGATCCAAGTATTAAAAGGATATAAAATGTATTTTGATTATTGGGGATTGTGCATCTTTGTGGCTTGCTATGTGAACTAGTGAAAACTATACTTATCTAAGAAAGTGACCGTAATTTCCCCACGATCATAGGTTCTGAAATGTCGGGAGAACCTAAAAACTAATGTCTATATCTAGGAACTGGTATCCATGCTAAAATGAGGACTGAATTCATATTCTAGGCCATTCTATGAATGCAATTTTTTTATTCTGTACTATACATGCCTCCAGAAATGAAGCTCGAGATGTTGTATGGGATGAATGATTCACAAAATATATTCCCCCATTTGTTGTGCATGCAATGTCGGTAGGAGGATGCGGCAAAAAGGAGAGGACATATTTATGATATGAAATTATACCCTCGGGGGAGGGAATGCGCATGGTAGAAATTAAGGCACATGTAAACAATATGGATAGACACATTTGATAGTAGAAAACGTAAAAATCATGATATAGAATATACGTAAACAAATAGTATTAGTAGAAAACATAAAGCGTGAAAAGAGGATTCCAAAGATGGGACATCGCTCACAATGTCACAAGACAATTAGGGCCAAAGCGGCCAAAAAAATACAAGAAATGATCAAGCAAGACATAGGGAAAAGCCCAAAAACAATGACATACAAAAAAACAATGGAAAATAGTATTAAGGTAAGTATCAGACAACCATGGTGGAAAATAGTTCATGTAAGGAAAATGTTGTAGATGAAGCACCCATTAACATGTTAGAAAGATAAAGAGCATGTCAAAACGTGTATGTATCAATGGAACAAGTAGTGTGCTAGTAAGGATAGGAAGTAGTATAAAATGAAACAATAACAATGTAGTATGTAAGAAACTAGATGACCCCAAGAGCCTCGGTGGAATTGGTAAGAGGTACTGATGCTAAACAACAATGTTTCCTATAAAGATATGTAAAATTTTTGCATACCAAACTAGAGGAAAAGTGAACATACGATTGTATATATGAAATATATTTACATACTAAGTATCCATGTAGCATGGAAACAAAGTGTACACATAACTAGTATAAGCAAGCAAGAGTATGTAAAACCAAGATATGTAATATGTTATGAATGAGTGAAATGGAATGGTATAAAAAGTGAATATGATAAGAGTAGTGTACCCCCAAAGTGGATGTGTATTAATGTGTATGAGATGAGGTTCATTTATAAAATACTCCTCGATAGTAAATAATTAACTATAGAACAAGAGTTATTCATTGGGAATAGGGCCGAATTAAGGTTTCGAAGCACCCTAGGCAGTACTCGGAGAGTACGCCCCCTCCCACCTCCCCTCTAGGACTAGACACCCACCTCGTGCCTTTTTTAAACAAACAAGTCCAGGAGTAGGAGAATTTCAATTTGTGCAGTGCATATAACCAAAAACATGTACATGGTACCGGATCATGATTCATACCTGTTATGTTCAAGTTCACTTGTAACAAATTTTTCTTCCTTTGGTGATTCGGTGAATGAATTGTAATTTCGATGGTGTGGCGACACGTTGACAAAGTAGCAGCCCATGCAAAGGCAAAGAAAATTAATTATTAGCGATTATAATTTACGGAAGCCTTGAAGGCTGGCCATTGAAGCATGAATCTGAAATTTGAATCCCTAGAATGATTTGAATCCTATGATATATAGATTATCGAGAAAATAGACTAGTCACTATCGACTATCCTAATCATTGCTCATCTTTAGCCTATACCATTGCGCTCTCTACGACACCTCTGTCGACATCGCGACAGTGCCTATTCCAACTTCCCGATTTAGTGTTTACTATGTATATACAAATATATAATTATATATTTGAATGGTTCCATGTGATTCAAAGTCAAAGCTGTTAAAGCCGACCTATCCACGAGGCTGAAATTTGAAAAAATATTAAAAATTTAACTGCCCCTCCCTATTTGGCGCCCTAGGAAACTTCCTAAGTTGCATAAGGCATGAAACACCTCGATTGGGAAATGGTGTGATAAATATGTAAGCTAAAAAGATATGATCAATGGAGAATAGATCATATGGAGTGTGAATGAGGTGAGTTTCCTATCATATTTAGACCCTCGGAAGTCAAGTATGAACCTTGTAACTGGAGTGCATCAGGGTAATGGTTCAAAATGATGTGATAGAAAGATTGATTATGAAGCGTAAACCATAGATTGTAAATAAGATAATGTGATGTGTGAGAGGAAAATGTCCGAAAGAGGTATTGTGAAGCGTGGAGAGTGATTTTTTTAGTTTTTAAGGTTAATGGATGTAGTATTCCCTCAAAAATCAAGTGTGAACCATAGCATGAGAGTTCATCATAGGGTAATGATGATACAATTTGTGTGTATCAATGTATGTATGATGAATGAGAAATACTAAATGTGAAGCACAGAGTGTGATAGTAGAAATGAAAGACATCTAATAATGCTAAGATGGCAGGAAGTAAGCATGATGCCCCCAAATTGTATGATGTAGAAAAGAATCAAGTAACATCGTCTAAGAGATCATCATTTTCATGATCGAAGCCAAACAGAGAAGTTTCAAAGACCTGGTAAGCAATATTATGGGGTTGATCAGATAAAGAACCATTGTGGCATAAATTGTACATGCCTATTTTATACTATTCATCGATGAAAAGTAAAATGTGACAACCATGTGCATACCAATGAGTAAGATTTTGTGCATAACTAAGAAATGAAGCATTACAAATAGAAAAACTACCAGAAAGACATGGGAAATGTGATATATATATGATTAGGTTCTAGAGTGCCACTAATGTAGTCAAGCCAAGACTTCCCAAGAGTAAGTGGAGAAGTGTGTGCAACAAATATTGATATACAAAAGATGCAAATGCTTTGTGAGTGCATTGTTTGGCTCATTTATATAATTTCTTCAAACCAAAAATGCCATTTAGATATGACTTGCTAATGCATGGGGATGTTTTGTATAGTTATATCTTAGTGAGTTTAATGCATTTTCCTTGCATATAGCTTATATAAACCGATTATCATAGAACTTTCTACTAATTGTCTTTGTGAGGTAAAACATGATGATGTGTGCGGAAATGATGGATGTTCTTTGGTAATTATGGAATCGAGTTCGAGAGAAAGAGGTAGAAGAATTTTTCCACTAGTTGACCTACTAGTTTGGGGCTTTTTTCTAACTACCCATAGGATTTTTTGAGTTTCAGATTAGTATTTGGTGGAATATGTTAATTCCGCCTATTATGGAAAATTTATACTCTTCGTGATATGACTCTCATTGTATATGGGGATGTTTTGTATAGTCATGTCTTAGTAGGTTGATGCATTTTTCCTTGCTATTATTTATGAAAACCGTTTATCACATGACCTCCTACTAACTATTTTTATGAGATCAAATGTGATGATGTGTGCAGGGAATGATGGAGGTTACTGGTGGATAAGTTTCCGAGTTCGATGCATGTGGCTGAAGACTGTTTCCAAATTGACCTATTAGCTTGGGCTTGACTCTAACGACCCATAGGAATCTAAGAGTTTTAATTGATATTTGATGAAACAATGTTTAATGCCACCCGATATGGTGGATCTTGTAACAAACATTATCTATATGAAGACTTTGTCTTCAGAACTGGTGGTACCACTTTTTGATTTATCAAAGAAAATTATCTGCAAACTGTTTTGGATTTGTTTTTGGATATGTTATGAACTCATTTGAAAGTTAATGAAATCTATGGAATTTTGAGAATCAGAAGTTTTTGATCACTCTATCCCGAGGAAGAGCAAGGGCCCACTCAACCGAGGAGATATGAGGTTACTTTAAGTTTTTCATGCATACAGTCCTTCGATTAGTTTTACTGCAATTATCATTTGATGAGTTGTTGCATGCATGCTTTGATTAACTGTCCCTATTTTCTCCATTATTGCTTTCACTTTTAAGTAGATGCTTTTGCCATGCAAATTTAGCTCATAAACAGTCTTGCTTTCTGTTGAATTCTAGTTATTCAGTTATGGTTTAAATTGTTAAGAATAAGTGTGTGCGTATTTTACTTTACAGTAGAAGATTAGTTGTTGAAATCCATTTCATTGCAAATAGTTGAATTCGTAGACTTGTATTTAATTTCCATAGATTTTAACTACACTTCCGTAGAATAGCCACTAAGCTAAGCAACCCCCCAACAAACTCAACGCATAACTGGTTCTCCTAGACTCTATTGCATATTTCCTTGGACACAGCCCTGGTTTAAGAATGACACTGACCAAGATTATGTCAGTTAAATGATTGGAAGAATACAATGACCCATCATTTTTGGCACCATTGCTGGGGAACTACATAACCATAAGCTCCATTGTTTTATTCCATATGTTATGGGTGTTAATAGAGTTCATATAGGAAACCAGTAGTTCTCTTGGACCTCGATTTAAACCAACCAACCTGGATGCATAGGTCATGAGATAACCAAGGGAGATTTATAGCACGCAATATTCAACAAATCTCTTTAGACACTTCACAAGAGAGAAACACTGAGAGTGATATGATTCCAATTCCATGCCTAGAACCTTTTTTGAGCATTCTGTATCCTCTTCACATCATTCTGCAATGGGGGATCTTGGGAATGCTGAAGAACAACCTTTAGGATGAACATTTACATACCCCATTGTCCTCGATGCAGATGAGGATGCACCCATGAAAAACATCTCACCATCCATCCTCCCCCTCTTTCGAGGAATGACCAAAGAAGACCCTGATCAGTTTCTGTTTGAATTTAAAATCCTATGCCAAACATATGATTACCGAACTGACAATCAAAAACTCAAATTATTTCCCTCCACTCTCAAGGATTCTGCTATGAGATGGTTTATGGGGTTACCATCTAACTCCATTAATTCCTAGGAAGCCATGGAAATAACCTTCCTGGATAAATACCAAGACTATTGTAGAGGAAGGGATAGGAAGGAGGAGTTCTTCCAAATACGGAAAAAGGAAGATGAGAATCTAGAGGATTATCTGGATAGATTCCTCTTTCTTCATAAACGTAGTGGGTATGAGTTACATGCAGACATCACTAAAACAGTCTTTCTGAAAGGACTGGATGAAGAAACCAAGGATTCTCTCCATCTCATGGGAGGTGGAGACGTGCATAAGCTTACCATGGAACAAATTACTGAGCTATGTAGAAGATATTCTAGAACACGTGGAGGGATAAGAAGGAAACAAACATCCAAGTCTTTGGGTACCTCTGAACTTCTAGAAGAAATGGCCAACATGAAAATAGACATTCTGCTACAATTAACATCCACCATAGATGGACTCAAGGCAAAATCCACCCCTATTAAAGAACCATTGGACATGTATTTCCCTAAATGTTGGAAGAGACACCCCTTGAGAGAATGTCCTTTGGATGTCACAGATATGTGCTTAATCTGCTGAAGTTACTGACCATGACACTAAACATTGCACACTTCTACCACAATTGAAGGGAGGTTTGAATGCCATCTCTCAAACAAGTGCTGAATTAAATTTTGTCCAGAGACCAAACAATCAGGGTGGGTTCCCATCTAGACCAACTCAGAATCCCTGGAGAATGCCATGGCCAAATCAGGCCTCTCAATCTTCTTGGGGACAACCTGAGTGGGAAAACTCAAACTGGATGACTTATCCATATCCACCACCTTGGAAAAATCCCTACACTCAGCCGGGTTGGGCTCCACCACCCACAACCAATCCTTGGCACAATCAGCAGTGGGGTCCTCAACAAAATTTTAGCCAAAATCAGTCCTGGGCACCACCACAAAACAATAATCAACAACGTAGGTTCCAGTAGCCACAACAAGCTTTAATGCCTCCACCTCAAGCCTACCAAAATCAAGGACAAGCAACACAAACACAAATTCCAGCTCAGCCAATAGCCAATCCTAAAAATCAATAGACAACTTTGATTGATGACACAGATGCGGGTAATACCATGCAGGTTAACACTATTGGTAATTTACGATTACGATCTGGAAAAATATTGAACCCTCCTGTTGTTATCACAGAACTACCTGATGATGCCAATAAGGAAGAAAAAATTGAAGGTAACAATGGTTCTTCACCAATACTAGATGAACAAGATGCTCAAATACCCAAACCAACTATAGCCCCTTTTCCTGAGCGATTACAGGACACTCGGATTGCAGATGAAACAGAACTAGTTCAGGAATTGAAAAAAGTACATATTGAGGTTCCACTACTACGTGCAATAAGGGACATCCCTGAACTAAACCAAACCATTAGAAACAAATGTATAAAGACACCAGGAAGAAAAAAAAATACCCAAAGACTATCAGAGTGAAGGAAATTTGGCTGATTTAGTTGTTGGCACCCTCATCTCACCAAAATATGGGGATCCTGGGAGCCCTGTCATTACTATTTGTATAAACACCAATCAATATCTAATGTTTTGGTGGATCTTGGTGCTGCTATTAATGTCATCACAACATAAATGTTTAACCAACTATCCTTGACAGGACTTCAACCAACCAACACTATTCTGCAGTTAGCAGATCAATCCATTATTGTACCTGATGGTGTGGTTGAAGATATAATGGTCACTGTTGAATCATGGGAGTACCCAGTTGATTTCATGGTTTTGCAGCCTAAAGCTCAGAAGTTGGGATATCCAGTCATCTTGGGGAGACCTTGGCTGGCTATGGTTGCTGCTTACATTGACTGTAGGTCAAGCAACATGACAATTCTAAATGGGCAGAAATCCAAACACATTTCATTATATCCTCCTGCCCAGCCTTATACAAACAATTGTGACCAGGTATGGGTGGATTCTTTGGATGCTAACTCTTTGAATTCTTCTTTTCTAGCCACTATTGTAGTACACAATCATATGACGGAGGCTACAGAGTCTTATGTGCTGACTGATTCTAAGGACTCTGCAACTACGGAAATCAGTACTACTTCTATGGAATTTAGAATATCGGCAGAGAAGACATTACCTCTGCTGAGTCTGGTAGGAAACTCTATGCTTATAATTCGAACATCTAGTTCCTAATTTCTATTGTCCTTTAACTAAGGTTCTATCTTTTGATAACGTATCCATCCTACACATGCTTTAGCCCCATGTTTTCCCATTGAATTCTTTTATCACTAGTACAGAGCTTGCTCTTGCGGATGATACTAAGCAGGTGCTTGTCAGTATGGGTAGAGAGCTGACTATAGGAAGTGACTTGGAGGTCAATCAAGAAGCTAGGGTGCTTGAGGTTCTAAAGAAACATTCTCATGCTTTTGCTTGGGATTACACTGATATGAAAGGAATTCATCCTAGCATTTGTACACATCATATTTACACCGATGACGTCAAACCTATAAGGCAGCCAAACGAAGAATCAATCCAAAGCATTGAGAGACATAGTCAAAACTGAGATTGAAAATCTCCTAAAGGTAGGTTTCATCTATCCTATATCTGATAGTTAGTGGGTTTCCCCATTAGTTATTGTTCCCAAGAAGAATGGTAAGTGGTGAATATGTGTTGATTATAGGGAACTTAACAAAGCCACCAAGAAAGATTATTTTCCCCTGCCTTTCATTGACCAAGTCCTAGACAATTTGGCTGGTAAGAAATATTTCTCTTTCTTGGATGGGTTTAGTGGGTATAATCAAATTAGTATTGCCCCTACTGATCAGGATAAGACTACTTTTACGTGCCCTTGGGGTACATTCACTTACAGAGTCTTACCTTTTGGGCTTTGTAATGCCCCTGCCACATTTCAATGCAGTAGTCTTGGCCATTTTTGCAGATCTTGCTAATGACTATGTTGAGGTTTATATGGATGATTTCACTGTCCATGGATCCACTTTTGATGAATCTTTGAATAATCTTGAGAAAGTACTCAGTCGATGTGAACAACACCAACTATCTTTGAGTCATGAAAAATGTCTAATGATGGTTGATCAAGGAATTGTCTTAGGTCACCATGTGTCAGCCCAAGGTATAAAGGTGGATCCCAAAAAGATATCAGTCATCACCCAATTACCTACACTAGCTAATCAGACTGACATCAAAAGTTTCCTTGGCCATGTAGGTTATTACCGCCGATTCATAAAAGATTTTAGCAAAATTTCGCCCCAATGTTTTCATTACTAACCAAAGATTGTGTTTTTGAATGGTCTTCTCAGTGTCAACAGGCATTTGATTCTATCAAAGAAAAGATGACAACAACCCCTGTCTTACATGGCCCTGACTGGGGACAAACCTTTCCATATCCACACTGATGCTTCTAATACAGCTATGGGCATTGTCCTTGGACAAAAAGACTCAGAAGATCATATGTATGCAATTTACTTTATCAGCAAAAATATGACTCCTACGGAAAAGAATTACACTACTACGGAAAAAGAGTTTTTGGCTGTGGTATATGCTTTGAATAAATTTTGTCATTACATCACTGGATATAAAATTTTGTTTACACTGACCACTCTGCCATTCGATATTTGATGAACAAACCAAGTGGTTGGCGGAAGGCTCATTCGCTGGTTGCTCTTGTTGCAAGAATTCAATCTCACTATCATAGATAAGCCTGGGAAATCTAACGTTGTTGCTGACTTTATTTCTAGAATAAATGTTTCAGGTGATGATGAAGTAGTCCAAGATCAATTTCCCGATGAACACTTGTTTTCTATCTCCACTAAGACTCCCTGGTTCACTGATCTCACAAATTATTTAACAACAGGGAAGTTTCCTACTTATTTTACTCATAAGGAAAGAAGGTGATTGGTTAGAAATAGTGCAACATATAAATGGTGTAATGATTCTTATTCAAATGTTGTCCTGACATGGTTCTTCGCAGGTGTGTTCGTGAGGATGAGGTACATGACATATTGCGAGCATGTCATGATGAGCTAGGAGGTGGACATTATTCAGTGAAACGAACAATTCACAAGATCCTTGGAGCAGGGTACTATTGGCCTTCCCTCCATAAGACTGTCAAGAAGTATGTGTGGCAGTGTGATGCATGCCAACGAATGGGAAAACCTACACTTTCTACGGAAATGCCTCTTAACCCTCAGTTGGTTCTAGGACCATTTGAGAAATGGGGTATTGATTTTGTTGGACCATTTGATCCTCCATCTTTCGGGAAGGAGTATCTCTTGGTATGCATGGACTATGTCACCAAATGGGCTGAAGTTCAAGCATTGGCATCTACCAATGAAGATGTTGTTGCTGATTTTCTCTACAACTAGATATTTCTACGATTTGGAGCACCAAGGGCCATTGTATCTGATCAAGGTCCTCAATTTGTTTCAAATATGATTGAATATTTCTTAGGAATCTACAAGAATCAGGCACCAAAATCATCACCATATCACCCCCAATCCAATGGGCAAGTGGAGGTAACCAATCGAGAGCTCGAGAATATTCTAACTAAGGTGGTTAATGCCGACAGAAAGAATTGGGTACCAAAGCTTCCTGAGGCCATCTGGGCCTACAACACGACCTAGAAAACAACTACTAGTTTCTCTCCCTATGAGCTGGTCTTTGGGAAGAAGCCACTATTACCTGTTGAGTTTGAGTTGCACACCTGGTGAACAACGTTGGAAGTTGGGATCGATTTGGATGAAGCACAGCGTGAACAAGTGTTGCAGTTGAATGAACTAGATGAAATGCGGATGGAGGCATAGCAGCAATAGACTGAAATTCTACAAGCATCAGTGGAAAACTTGGCATGATGCTCACATAAAAAAAAGGATATTTTATGAAGGGACAAGTGGGTTTTACTCTTTGATTCCCACTATCAACAGTTTAAAGGAAAGTTGCGTATGCATTGGTTAGGTCCCTATCAAGTGCATCAAGTGTTTGATAATGGCTTTGTTTGATTGATACCGATTGATGGAGACAAACGAACTCTTCTGGTGAATGGGCATAGGCTCCGAGTTTATCACCAACCACTGGATAAGAAGACCTTCACCGATGACATTCTATTACAAATGGATATGCATGCTGAGGAGGCTCTTTGCCTCTCACACATGGAGTAATTAATATTTTTCAAATTCAATAAAGGAAGATGATCCTTCATTCGATCTTCTTCCCTTAGTTAGCAGTTTTTATTGTAATTTCAATAAATGTAGGAATTTTCATGTTTCTACTACTACTAATCATGTTTCATCCCAAATTAAGGGTATGGGAATCTACGGATATCGGCTGACTAAGTGTAGCATGGGTAAGTGCATTTAACTTGCTAATGATATTTCTATGCGAAACATTCCCCATGTAGTCATTTGTCATTATGATGCCATCATGAAATGATTGTTATGATCATTCTGGATCTCTTCCAAATCCGGCTTTATGAATGATGGCATAAAAGGAGTAATGCCTCATAAATCTCCACATGCTTTGATGTGTCGCACTCTCCAACGTCAGGATAGATGGCGCATGCTCCTCAACCATGGGATATGTGCCACCGCAAAAATATTAATCTCACATGGGTGGTCTCATCACTATTTTTTCACCGTCACCTTCGCTTGATGTTGCGCTACCCAAGGAATATGGTGTCATTTGAAATTTAATGCTCTGCAACCGCTTCTTCCCGTTGTGGTATGCACATCAATCACAACTAGTTTTATCAAACACTCGACGGGAAGTGGAAGAAATGCTCTGCTCTGGTTTTTCTCGCTACCATGTATTTCTTATTTTTTGGCTCAGCATGGGACCACGAAAGACATCAGAACCTACTTCACCTGACATGCCTTACTCCAGGAATGCCACCCTTTCGCAGGTATTTCATGATTTTGGATGGTTAGATTTCATTCAGAAATTTGAAGGGTTTGATGAGAACATTGTGGAAGAGTTCTTGAACAATTTTGAGTCCACATGCTCGCAAGTTGGTGGATGAAGAGTTGAAATCACCAGTCAGGTCATTTCTGACCTGTCTGGCCTACCAAATTTGGGTTAAAGGTTATGACGAATGCCCCTTTGCAAATTCTTATTGCTCAGTTCCACGACAAAGGAGAGGCACTCCCGAGAGGTCATCCTGACTCCATTGGGTGTCCAAAAGGGTGTTAAGTAGAAAAGTTTTCCTGGAATCTGGGGTGAGATTGCTAAATGGGTCAACAGGTATTTTATATGTGATGGACAAGCTTCTATTCTGGGTGGTGATGCGCTCAAAATGCTCATTCACCTTAAAAAGGGACATGTCAACTAGGCCCTTCGGGTCAATTTTCCAGAGTACCTCATAGATTCTATCATTAAGGTATGCCAGAAACACCGGTCCAGTGGGGGCAAGTCTATGCTTAAGCACCTAGGGTTGATTCACCTGTTGTGTTCACACCAAGTTTTCTTTCACCCAAAGCGGAGGCTCGAGGGATGTGTTGGTGAAGGGTCCAGGCCTAAGCAACTAAAATCTGGTCTCTCTTCTGCACCTCGGTCTACCCTTGCCTCGGGCCCTTCACATAGTCAAGCTGAGGTAGCTGACGTTCCTATGCATGCCAACACGGTTGGTACTCCTGAGGGACCACCCCCATCCATTTCTGATTCAAAAGGCAAGTGTCCCATGGCCCCCTCTTCCTCCATGCAACTACGGTCCCGGCGGCTTGGCTCATGTTTGTAGACAGGTGGTTTCCAATCGGAGTCCTTGCCTGATGACACCGCCCACATTCGGGAGGAGCTGCATACGGAGGATGTCCCAGCTGCTCCATCATCTGTTGTTCCGTCATCTACGGAAATTCACACTGGAGCTCCAGAAATGCTTGACATCCAAGTGGAGCCTTCTCACAGCTATCTGGAGGAAATTGCATTGCTAAAATCTCAGTTACAAGGTATGGAAGAGTCCACCCTTTTATTACAAGCTGAATTTACACAAAAGATAGTAGAAAAATTTGGGAGATTGCTGCCCTGCAAGCATGAGGTGAGTTGTCTAAAGTGACAACGTGATACAGGTCTTACCCTCTTAGATAATTTCCAATAGTTTTCCCTTCAGAAAAGGGAATTGCAGAAAGAAAATCAAAAATTAAAAAAGGAAAAAGAATCTTTGGAAGAGGAAAAACAAAAATTAACATCTATCTTAGACTCTGTTTGTCCTTTAGCCATCAAACTACTGTCTTGTAGGAAACCCTCCTCGAGTCTACAACATGTATGTCCAAGAACAATTTTATTCTTGGTAGTTATTTCAATTGTGTTCTCAAGCCCCTCACAAAATTCCCGATGGACCTAGTTTTTTATCAGTCTACAAGAACAACACTCCAGAAATTCAAAATTTGCTCTGTGAATTTTATTTACATAACATGGTAGTAACCAATGTCCCTGATTTCTTGATCAACCTATTTGTGGGGGATTTTCAAATTAAAGCATTTCAGTCTGTATTGAGGAATCAGATAACTTGGAGATAAGCAAATAGATAGTTTCAATAACACTGCTCAGTCAATCGGATTTTACATTCGCCCAACCCATCACACAGATGTCACCCTGTGGAAGAAATTTAGATCATTATATTACCAGGTAGGGGTTGGGGTGCATACTTCTCAGATTTTGCTTCAGTGTATTATTGATTTTGAAAATTATAGTCAGGAGAATTTTGGAGCTACTTGGCAAGCTTGCGATAGGAGATGGGATACTTTAAGCCTACCTTTAAAACATAGGGAGGTCCTCTCTCCTTAGAATTTGAGCTGGAGCATGCGAAGGGGTGATGCCCTCATCACCATTATTAGACAAACCACAGAAAATACCAGCCAACAATACACTGATGAATGGGCTGGCCTTCAAGTATGGCCTCCACTCCTCTTGAGCCCTCTCACAACATGGCGAACAATGCAGCACAGTCCCATGATAGTTTCACTACCTGGGTGGAAATTACCTCCAATACTCAGGGCTGCAAGAATACCACAAAGCAATACACTGATCAATTCGAGGAGTATGACATGGCTGAACAACTTGGAAGGTGAGCAAGATGCACAGATGAGTTGCATTGGGACATGCAACAGGTAAAGTCAGGGGGAATGATGAGTGCATAGTTTGGCTCATTAATATCATTTCTTCAGACCAAAAATACTCTTCGTGATATGACTCATTTGTATATGGGGATGTTTTGTATAGTCATGTCTTAGTAGGTTGATGCATTTTTCCTTGCTATTATTTATGAAAACCATTTATCACATGACCTCCTACTAACTATTTTTATGAGATCAAATGTGATGATGTGTGTAGGGAATGATGGAGGTTACTGGTGGATAAGTTTCTGAGTTCGATGCATGGTCAAGACTCATTTCCAAATTGACCTATTAGCTTGGGCTTGACTCTAACGGCATGTAGGAATCTAAGAGTTTTAATTGATATTTGATGAAACAATGTTTAATGCCACCCGATATGGTGGATCTTGTAACAAACATTATCTATATGAAGACTTTTTCTTCAGAACTGGTGGTACCACTTTTTGATTTATCAAAGAAAATTATTTGCAAACTATTCTAGATTTGTTTTTGGATATGTTATGAACTCATTTGAAAGTTAATGAAATCTACAGCATTTTGAGAATTAGAAGTTGTTGATCACTCTATCCCGAGGAAGAGCAAGGGCCCACTCAACCGAGGAGATACGAGGTTACTTTAAGTTTTTCATGCATACAGTCCTTCGATTAGTTTTACTGCAATTATCATTTGATGAGTTGTTGCATGCATGCTTTGATTAACTGTCCTTGTTTTCTCCATTATTGCTTTCACTTTTAAGTAGATGCTTTTTGCCATGAAAATTTAGCTCATAAACAGTCTTGCTTTCTGTTGAATTCAATTATTCAGTTATGGTTTAAATTGTTAAGAATAAGTGTGTGTGTATTTTACTTTACAGTAGAAGATTAGTTGTTGAAATCCATTTCATTGCAAACAAGTTGAATTCCATAGACTTGTATTTAATTTCTGTAGATTTTAACACACTTCCGTAGAATAGCCACTAAGTTAAACCCCAAAAAACTCAACGCATAACTGGTTCTCCTAGACTCTAAGAATGGCGAGTTTATATCGAGCTTTTAAATTGCATATTGCCTTGGACAACTGTTTAAGAATGAAACTGACCAAGATTATGTAGTTAAATGATTGGAAGAATATAATGACCCATCAATAGTTCTCTAATAAGTTTTAATGTTATCCTTGTTTCAGAATATTACATGCATGCTTTAGTTAACTATATTCATTTTCTTCATTATTACTTTCATTTAGAATATGTGTTTCCTTTATGCAATGTCTGATTAACAAGTAATCTCGCTTTTTGCTAGCTTGAGTTATGCAATTGTAATTTCATTGCTAAAGTAGTGTGTGTGCATTTCAGATTTTCAAGTAGAGGAGTAGTTAATTTCCTTTCATCATAAATAGTTGAATTCCATAGATCTCATTACAATTCCGTAGATTAATCACCAAACTAAGCAACCCCTAACGAGACTCAATAGATAAAATGGTTCTAGAAGACTCCATTGCATTTAACATAGGACACAACCACTGGTTTATAATGACACTAACAGAATATTATGTTAGTTAAATGATTGGAGCACACAACGACCCATCATTTTTGGCATCATTTCCGGAGACACCATAAGCACACCATTGTTTTTACTTCATATGCTATGGGTGTTAATGGAATTCATATAGGAAACTAGTAGATGTCTTGGACCTTGTTTCAATAACCAACCTTGATGCATAGGCCGCGAGAAAACCAAGGGAGATTTATAGCACATAACATTCCACACATCTCTCTAGATAGTTTACATGAAAAAGAAAAGCGAGAGTGATATGGAGACTCCAACTCAACGCCTATAACTACTTCCCGAGCATTTTGTATCCTCCTCCCAACACTCAGTAATGGGGGACCTTGGGAATAATGGAGACCAACCTTTAGGGTGAACCTTTATGTATCCCATTGTCCTCGATGTGAATGAGGATGCACCCATGAAAAACATCTCACCATCCATCCTCCCTATCTTTCGAGGCATGTCCAAAGAGGGCCCTGATTAGATTTTGTTTGAATTCAAAATCTTGTGCCGCATATATGATTCAGTAAGCACAATCAAAAACTCAAACTTTTTCCTTCCACTCTCAAATATTCTACTATGATATGGTTCATGGGGCTACCCTCTAACTCCATTGATTCTTGGGAAGCCATGGAAATAGCCTTCTGAGATAAATACCAAGACTATTGTAGGGGAAGGGATAGGAAAGAAGAGTTCTTCCAAATACGGAAAAAATAAGATGAAAATCTAAAGGATTATCTGGACAGATTCCTCTTTCTCCACAAACACAGTGGTTATGAGTTACATGCATAAATCACTAAGACAGTCTTTCTTAAAGGACTGGATCAGGAAACCAAGGATTCCCTCCATCTCATGGGAGGAGGATATGTGCATAAACTTACCATGGAACAAATCACCGAGCTACATAGAAGATACTCTAGAACACGTGGAGGTATAAGAAAACAACGAGACATCCAAGCCTTCCATGGGTACCTCTGAACTTCTGGAAGAAATGGCCAACATGAAAACAAACATTTTTATGCAATTAACATCAACCATAGATGGAATCAAGGACAAAACCAGTCCTACCAAAGAACCTTTGGACATATATTGCCTTAAGTGTCGAAAGAGACACCCCTTGAGAGAATGTCCTTTAAATGTCATAGATATGTGTTTAATTTGTGAAGTTACTATGACACTAGGCATTGCACCTTCTTACCATAGTTAAAGGGAGGTTTGAATGTTGTCTCTCAAATGAGTGCCGAATTAAAATTTGTTCAAAGACCAAATAACTGGATGGGTTTCCATCAGGACTGCTCAAAATCCCGGAGGATGTTATGGCCGAATCAAGTCTCTTAGTCTTCTTGGGGACAACCTGAGTGGGCAACCTCAAATTGGATGACTTATCCATATCCACCACCTTGGACAAACCCCTATACTCAACCAGGTTGGAAACCACCAACAATAGTCAATCCTTGGCACAACTAGTGATGGGGTCCTCAACAAAATTTTAGCCAAAATCAGCCCTAGGCACCACCACAAAATGGTAATCAACAACGCAGATTCCAACAACCACAACAAGCTTTAATGGCTCCACCACAAGCCTACCAACCACAAGGACAAGAGATCAAACATAACTTCTGGCTCAGCTAGTATCCAATCCTAAAAATCAGCAGATAGCTTCAATTGATGATGCAAAACTAGGTAACATGATGCAAGTTAATACTATTGGTAGTTTACGCCTACAATTTGGCAAAATATTGAATCCTTACGTTGTTATCATAGAAATGCCTATTGTTACTGATAAAGATGAAACCCTTGAGGATGATGTCGGTCCTTCACTTTCTCCATCAACACCAGATACAAAAGATGGTCAAATACTCAACCAGAATACAACCCCTTTCCCTGAGTGATTACAGGACACTCAAACTGGCAGAGACGAAACAAAGCTAGTTCAAGAATTAAAAAAGTACACATTGAGGTCCCACTTCTGCGAGCAATAAGGGACATTCCTGAATTAAACCAAACCATTGGAAATGAGTTTATAAAGACACTAGGAATAAAAAAAAGTACCCAAAGACTATTAGGGTAGAAGGGAATTTGTCTGATTTAGTCCTGCAACCCTTATCTCACAAAAATATGGGGATCCTGGGAGTCTAGTTATTACTATTTGTATAAAAAATTAGTCAATATGTAATGTTTCGGTGGATCTTGGTGCTGCCATTAATGTCATCACAATAGAAATGTTTAATTTTCTATCTTAACTGTAGGACTTCAACCTACCAACACCTGTTCTTCACTACCGATCAATCCATTGTTGTGCCTCGATGGTGTGGTTGAAGATATAATGGTCACTATCGAATTATGGGAGTACCATGTCGATTTCATATTCTTGCATCCTAAAGCTCATAAATTGGGATACTAACTCTCGATTTCTTCTTATCTCGGCCACTATTGCAGCGGTGCATAACCATATGGTGGAAGTTATGGAGTCGTATACATCGACTAATTTTGAGATCCCTATGACTACGGAAACCAGCACTATTGCTACGAGAACTGGAGCTTTGGCATTAGAGACATCCACTACTATTTCTCTAGTAAGGAAATCTATGCTTATAATTTAGAATATTTAGTTCCGATTTCTATTTTCCTTTAACTAAGATTCTATCTTTTGACAACATACCCATCCTACACATACTTCAGCCCCATATTTTCCCGTTGAATTATTTTATCACTAGTACATATCTTTCTCTCGTGAATGATAACAAATAGGTGCTTGTCGGCATAGGAAGAGAGTTGACCATAGGTAATGATTTAGAGGTCAATGAAGAAGCTAGTGTGCTCGAGGTTCGAAGAAACACTCCCATGCTTTTGCACGGGATTACATCGATATAAAGGAAATTCATCCTAACATCTTTACACATCATATCTACACCGATGATGTCAAACCTATAAGGTAGCCACAACGAAGAATCAATCCAAAGACTCAGAGATAGTCAAAAGTGAGATAGAAAATCTACTAAAGGTAGGTTTCATCTATCCTATATTTGATAGTCAGTGGGTCTCCCCATTATTTATAGTTCCCAAGAAAAATGGTAAATGGAGAATATGTGTTGACTACATGGAACTTAACAAAGCCACCAAGAAAGATTATTTCCCCCTGCCTTTCATTGACTAGGTTCTGGACAATCTCGCTGGAAAGAAATATTTTTCTTTCTTGGATGGGTTTAGAGGGTATAATTAAATTAGTATTTCCACTACTGATCAAGATAAGAATACTTTTACTTGCCCTTGGGTTACATTTTCTTATCAAGTCTTACCTTTTGGACTTTGTAATGCACCCGCTACATTTCAAAGAGAGTCTTGGCCATTTTTGTAGATCTTACTAACGACTGTGTTGAAGTTTACATGGATGATTTCACTATCCACGGATGCACTTTTGAGGAATCCCGAGTAACCTGGAGAAAGTACTAAGTCGATGTGAACAACATCAACTATCCCCGAGTCATGAAAAAGGCTCTGATGATGGTTGATTAAGGAATTGTCTTAGGTCACCATGTTTCAGCCCAAGGGTATATAGGTAGACCCCCAAAAGATATCAATCATCACTCAATTACCTATACTAGCTAATCGGACTAAAATCAAAAGTTTCCTTAGTCATGTAGGATATTATCGTTGATTCATAAAATAGTTCAAGACAATTAACACACCCATGTTCTCGTTGCTTTAACCAAAGATTGTGTTTTTGAATGGTCTCCTCGGTGTTAGCAAGAATTTGATTCTATCAAAGAAAAGCTGACCACTACCCCTATCTTATGAGGCCTTGGTCGGGGACAACCTTTCCATATCCACACCGATGGCTCTAATACAGCCATGGGCGTTGTCCATAGGAAAAAGACGGGAGGATCATATGTATGTAATTTACTTTATCAAAAAAATTGACTCCTACGGAAAGGAATTACACTCTATAAAAACGAATTCTTGATCGTTGTCTATGCTTTGAACAAATTTCATCATTACATCACTAGATATGAAATTTTTGTTTACACTAGCCACTCTACCATTCGATATTTGATGAATAAACCAGTGGTTGGTGGAAGGCTTATTTGCTTTGGTTACTCTTGTCGTAGAATTCAATCCCACCATTATAGATAAGCCTGGGAAATCTAATGTTGTTTCTAATTTCCTTTCTAGATTAAATGTTTTAGGTGATGATGAAGCGAGTCTAGGATCAATTTCGATGAACACTTGTTTGCTATCTCAACTAAGACTCTATGGTTCACCAATCTTGCAAATTATTTAACAACAAGAAAGTTTCCGCCTATTTTAGTCATAAGGAAAACAAATATTGGTTAAAAATAGTGCAATATATAAATGGTGTAACGGATTCTTATTTAAATGTTGTCCTAACATGGTCCTTTGTAGCTATGTTCGGAAGATGAGGTACATGACATACCGTGAGCTTTTCATGATGAGCCGGGAGGTGGACATTATTTAGTAAAACAAACAATTCACAAGATCCTTAGAGAAGGGTACTATTGGCCTTCCCTCCATAGGGATATCAAAAAGAATGTGTGGCAAGTGTATGCATGCCAATGAATGGGAAAGCCCACACTTTCAATGGAAATGCCTCTTAATCCTCATCTGGTCTTAGGACCATTTGAGAAATAGGGGATTGAATTTGTTGGACCATTTGATTCTCCATCTTTCGAGAAGGAGTACCTCTTGGTATGCATAGAATATGTCACTAAATGAGCTGAAGTTCAAGCATTGGCATCTGCCAACAAGGATGTTGTTGTTGATTTTATATACAATCATATATTGTTGTGATTTATAGCACCCAGGGCCATTATATCTGATCAAGGTCCTCAATTTGTTTCAAACATGATTGAGGCTTTTTTGGAAATCTACTGAATTAAGCACTAGAAATCGTCACCCTATCACCCCCAATCCAATGGGCAGGTGGAAGTAACCAATCAAGAACTTGAGAATATTCTGACTAAAGTGGTCAATGCTGATAGAAAGAATTGGGTACAAAACTTCCCGAGGCCGTCTGGGCCTATAACATGACCTGGAAAACCACTACTAGTTTTTCCCCCTATGAGTTGGTATTTGGGAAGAAGCCACTATTACCTATTGAGTTTGAATTGCGCACCCAAAGAACAACATTAGAAGTTGGGATTGATTTGGATGAGGTGCAATGTAAATAAGTGATGAAGTTGAATGAATTAGATGAAATGCGAGATGGAGGCACAATGATAGAAATTATACAACATCAGCAAAAAAACCTAGCATGATTCTCATATCAAAACAAGGACATTTCATGAGGGAGAGTGGGTTTTACTCGTTGATTCCCACTATCGCAGCTTTTAAAGGCAAATTCTGACATACATTGGTTTGGTCCCTATCAGGTAGATAAAGTGTTTGATAATGGATCTGTTCGGCTGTTACCAATTGATGGTGACAAAAGGACTCTTCTGGTGAATGGACATAGGCTCGGATTTATCACCAACCGCTTGATAAGAAGACTTTCACCAGTGACATTATGTTAGGCATGGACATGCATGTTGAGGAGGCTCTTTGCCCCTCGAGCATGGAGTAATTGTTAACTTGCAAATTCAATAAAGGAAGATGGTCATGCATTCGATCTTCTTCCCTTAGTTAGCAGTTTTTTTTTCAATAAATGCAGGAATTTTCATTATTTTGCAGCCACTAATCATGCTTCATCTCGACTGCAGGGCGTAGGAATCTATGGATATCAACTGACTAAACTTGGCATGGGTAAGTGCATCCTAACTTGCTACGGATATTTCCATACAAATCACTTCCCCCATGTGCACATTTGTCATAATTACACCATAATGAAATGTTCACTATATTTATTTCGGATCTCTTTCCAAATCCAGTTCTATGGATGACATTATCAAGGTGTAATGTCGCATAATCACCACATGCATTGAACGTGTCCCATTCTTCAAGTAAAGACGGTTGTCACTCACTCCTAAATAGTAGGATATGCACCGTCTTGAATATCCTAAACTCGCACCAATGACCGATCTCATCCACCTTTTCCTACCGCCACCTTCGCCCAATTTTACATCATTCAAGGGATATGGTGCAATTCAAATTAAGGATTCCAAACTAATTATTACCATTGTTTCATGTGCATTGCGCATATCATTCTATCTCGTCACTAATCGGGAGTGTGGGCATGATTTGTTCTTGCTTTTCTACTACCTAGTTTTATTCACCTTCGGCTTTAGCATGAGACAGAGGAAGAAATCGAGCACGATTCACTTGGACACATTACTCCGGAATACAACACTTTCGTAAGTATTCCATGATTCTGGGTGGCTGGATTTCATTCACCAATTTGAGGGTTTTGATGAAGAAATTGTGGAGGAGTTCCTGGACAATTTTGAGCCCACCTATTCATGAGTCAGAGGAAGATGGGTTAAGATTACCGGTCAAGTAATTTATGACCTATCTCGACCTTCCAGATTTTGGTTTAAAAGTAATGACAAATGCTCCCCCTACAAAGCCTGCTTTCTGTTTCATGATGAAGGGGAAGCATTCCCCAAGGTTATCTTGACCCCCCGGGTGTCCAGGAAGGGCATTAAGCAAAATAGCAAAATAGATTAACTCATATTTCATATATGATGGCTGTGCCTTTGTTCTAGATGGTGATGCGAAGA
Organism: Taxus wallichiana var. yunnanensis; assembly: GCA_018340775.1. Taxonomy (NCBI): domain Eukaryota; kingdom Viridiplantae; phylum Streptophyta; class Pinopsida; order Cupressales; family Taxaceae; genus Taxus; species Taxus wallichiana. The sequence goes on along the minus strand of CM031237.1, from coordinate 74,230,384 downwards.
TGCTTATTCATCTAACGAAAGGACATGTCAACCAAGCCTTCGTGGTAAATCTTCCGAATACCGGTGGATGTTCTCATCAAATTTTTCCGAAGTACTAGTCCGGTGGAGGAAAGTATGTGATTAAACACCCAGGGTTGATTCATTTATTGTGCTCACATAAGGTATTCTTTAGACCAAAATGGAGGTTCGAAGGAATTATTGTGGGAGAAGGTTCCACAAAAAAGCAATTGAAATATGGTCTCTCTTCTCGCAATGTGGTCCACCCTTTCATTGGGCCCTTGCCCTTCATACAACCAAAAGGAGGAAATTGGTGTTCCCGAGCATGAGGACACATTTGGCACTCCGGTGGGTCCATCCTTTTCCATTTCTCGGCTCTAAAGGAAAGAACACCTCGGCTCCGTCTTCTTCCATGCACCTCGACCTCGTACATTGTTTAAGTGGCGAGATTACCGAATAGAGAATTTTCTTGATTATATTGCCCCCATTTGGGAAGAATAAAATGAGGAGGATCACCTAGCCATTCTTAAGGTTGCTATGCTCGCATCTACAAAAATTCACCCGAGAGGTTCGCGAAACTTCTTTGGTGCCTAGAACCAGGATCCCACTCCACCGACAATTGTAGTGGACGTCGGTCACCTCTGTACTTGTCAAGCTACACATTGTTACAACTATCTAGAAGAAATCACACTCATGAAAGCCCAATTGCAAGGTATGGAGGAAACAACCTTGTCCTTGCAAAATGAATTTACTCAATGCACAGTAGAAATTTTTTGAGAAATAACTACCCTACAAATTGAAGTTAGTAGCTTGAAGTGACAGAGAAGATAAAAGTCTTAACATCTTGGATAAATTCCATCAATTATCTCTTCAGGAAAATGAATTAAGAAAGGAAAATCAGAAATTAAAAAGGGAAATGGAAACTATCCAAGAGGAGAAACAAAATTGACATCTCTTTTGTACTTTGTCTGTCCTTTGGCTCTCAAGATTTTGTCCTCTAGGAAACCCTCTTTGGTTTACAACATGTTTATTCAAGAACAATTTTATTCTTGGTAGTTGTTTCAATTGTGTTGTCAAGCTCCTCATGAAGTCCCTAATGGCACAAGTTTCTTATCTGTTTATAAGTCCAGTACTCCTGAAATCCAAAACTTACTTTGTGAATTTTACCTTCATAATATGATAGTTACCAATGTACCTGACTTTTTAATCAATTTATTTGTGGGAGATTTCCAAATGAAGGCCTTTCAGTCTATACTACGAATCAGATCATCGGGGTAAGAAAACATATATTTTCAATCACACCGCTTAGACAATCGGGTTCTACATCCATCCTACACATCATACTGATGTACCTTTGTGAAAAAGCTTCTGATCTCTATACTACTATGTAGGAGTCGAGGTAAACACTTCACAGATTTTACTACAATGTGTGGAATATTTTGAGACTTACAGCCCATAGAACTTTGGGGCAACCTCATGCGAGCATGTGTGAGAATGTGGGACACTCTCGAGCTTGCCATTGAAACATAGGAGGTTATTTCTCCTCAAAACTTAAGTGGAGTATGCATTGGGGCAATGCCCTCATTACCATTATAAGGTAGACAATGAAACAACCAGATAAATAGTACAATGATGAATGGGCATGACTCCAAGTATGTCCACCACTCCTCTTGAACCTTCTCACTACTTGGTAGAACAATGCTACCCAGTCAAATGATAGTTTCACTAGCATGGGTAGAGGTTACCTCCAATACTCGGGAAATTTGTAAAAACACAAAGAAAAAATATGCGATCAATTTGAAGAATATGACACACGATTTGAGTAGCTTGGTCGATGAGTAGGATGAAGATAGGTTGCATTGAGACATGCTGCAAGTAAATTCGTGGGGAAAATGATGAGTGCATTGTTTGGCTCATTTATATCATTTCTTCAAACCGAAAAATTCCATTTAGATATGACTTTCTAATGCATGGGGATGTTTTGTATAGTTATATATTAGTGAGTTTAATGCATTTTCCTTGCTATAGTTTATATAAACTGATTATCATATGAACTTCCTACTAACTATCTTTGTGAGGTAAAACATGATGATGTGTGCAGGGAAATGATGGACGTTGCTGGTAATTATGGAATCCAAGTTTGGAGCAAGAGGTAGAAGACTTTTTCCACTAGTTGACCTATTAGTTTGGGGCTTGTTTCTAACTACCCATAGGAGTTTATGAGTTTCAGTTAGTATTTGGTGGAAGATGTTAATGCCGCCTATTATGAAAAATTTTGTAACCATCTGTATCTATATGAAGACTCCGTCTTTAGAACATATTTAGAACTACTTTTTAGAGATACTATGATAGATCATCGGCATTCAGAATTTACATTGTCATCTGCTATCTATGTTATGGAACTTATTTTGAGTTAATGAAAGTTACATCATTTTGAGAATCAAAGGTTGTTAATTCCTCTATCCCAAGGAAGAGCAAGGGCCCACTCGACCAAGGATACAAGAGGCTATTTTGAGTTCATTTACGCATACAGTTTTTTGATAAGTTTTACTACAATCCTTGTTTCGGAATATTACATGCATGCTTTAATTAACTGTATTCATTTTCTTCATTATGAATTTCATTTAGAATAGATGTTTCCTTTATGCAATATCTAATTAACAAGTAATATCATTTTTTTGCTAGCTTTAGTTCTCCGCAATTGTTATTTCATTTTGCTAAAGTAGTGTGTGTGCATTTCAGTTTCAAGTAGAGGAGTAGTTGTTAATTTCCTTTCATCATAAATAGTTGAATTTTGTAGATCTCGTATTAAAATTCCGTAGATTAGTCACCAAACTAAGAAACCCCCAACAGAGACTCAACAGATATTAGTTCCATAAGACTCCATTATATTGACCTAGGACACAACCTTGGTTTATAATGACACTAACAAAAGATTATGTTAGTTGAATGATTGGAGCACATAAAGACCCATCAAATGCCATAAGCACTATTAATGAAAACATATCCATGATAGAGGTGAGGAGAATGAGGTGGAGGGAGGAGATCAAATCAAGTGTGAATCGAGCCAAGTCAAGCAATCATTTGTACAAACATTATCATAGAAAGTGGGATTGAATGGAATATGTGACCAATAAGAATTATTGATGAAAAAAGTGAATGTGAAAGGAGTAAGAATGATGCAAATTTCTCATGGGAAGATTATAAAGGTGGTATGATGTCCAATGTATATAAAGACCCCCGAAAAAGGACCATATGATTAGTTGAAGGACGGGGTGCTAACAAAAAGTGTTCTTAGAGAGATGGAGTATGTGACATGGTTTCCAATGCACAAATGGATCCCTGGAGATGAATCATGTCTTCGGTAGGGTGGGAGGTTTTCCGTTAGTTGATAATCATCGGTGAGATATGTCGGAGGATCATTTGGATGACTAGAATTGTGATAGAGAAATGGAGTAGGGAGAATAGTGAGTGGGTCTAGATTTCAATATTTGAATGGGTCATGGTCAACAAGAACAATATACACACTAACATCCTTAAGATATTAATATAACCTTACACAATTGGTTTTCCTGGTTTACCAATAACCTTCACATCATGATTGTTACAATACATTTTTATTAATATTCTACAATGTTTCTACAAAAGGGGTTACATGAGGAATACTCATAAGTGAACAAGAATTTCCATCATTTGTTGCTATTTTTTACGCCACACTGAATATCTAAAATTATCACAACGTAAATGAAACAAATTTCATCATACCAAAAAGTGTGGCCCCATCGTTGATGACTGGAAATAGGTCACTTTCTGGCCTCCAACCTCCATTGCCTCCATCTTCCATCAGAAAATCATATAATAGAGAAAATATTCATCACTTTGATTTTCTATATGACCAATATTTCCTTCTTCATTCTCTCCTTCTTCATCATCTACAATGACATTATCTTGCGGTTTCCCATCAAGTAAGTATTGTGCTCTTTTCCCAAAAAATTTAGATATATGACTGAGTTGTTTACAATAGTAGTAGGTAATCTATTTCTTTTACCTTTGGAATTTGAACCATATTTGGATTTTTCTTAACAAATGATTTTTCTTTCTTGTTTCTACCATACATTGCAGTTTCCTCTGGTTCAACAATCATAATTATTTTTTCTTCTTCAAGTAAAGAAGAAATGAGATCTTCTAAACTAGGATTGATTTTACTCAATGTAAAAACCATATTAGAATAACTAGCTGACATGTTATTCAATAAAACAACCTTTGCATCATCATCAGGTACATCTATTTTAATTCTAGCTAACTAATTTGAGATAGATCAGAACTTAATAATGTGCTCGACCATGCTATCGCCTTCTTCCATTTTAATACCAAATAATATTTCCTTGAATGTTATCGTTGTGCTTCCACTTGTGAACCAAATAATCGGTTTATGCTTTCCAAATTTTATGAGAGGATTTAGACAAGTCTATATGATGAAAATAAGCATCAAGATAGTCCTAATCCAATGATTGTTGTGGAATTTTGGTATTTTCTCTCCCATTTTGTTTCTTCATCTACATCTATTGGTTTCTTTGATTTTCCATCAATGATATACCATAGGTGTTTATTGATCGAGAACTAGTTGTGTTTGAAATTTCTATGTATGGAACTCATTTCCATCAAATGTTTGAATATGACTTAATTTATCCCGATAAAAAAATTACAATACGCTTTGTGAAACTTTTGAAGTGAATACATTTTGATTAATGGAAGCTATAATAATAAAAATTCTACTTGATCTGAAACACTATTGAAATTATGATAATAAGAATTGAATTAAAGACGTGAAGAATATACATACTAATATGATCAACATCTTAGTTATCTCGATGCCAACACGGGATCAATCTTCATCAACACGCTAGTTGAGATGTTTGGATACATCACCCAATATAGAATTCAACAGGAGGTAGATATTGGTGAACAACCCCTTGCATGCAAAGTCATCTAGAGAAAATGTGTGTCCTCTTAAGCCTCAAGATTTAAAATATTCTATAATCCTTTGCAATTTACACACACCCAACCAAGTGAGATATCTATATATGCCTTCTTTATTCGATAATATATCATATTGCACTTTTAAATGCAAAATTGGATTTGCACAAGTTTACTAGATCTTTCATTAATGGAATATTTTCATGTTACAGATAAATTTATAAATGTTCTTCATTGTTGTGGAGCAGAGTTGATCTTGAAGAAAATTAGATAACTGAGTGATGTTTAATACCAATGCAAACATAAGATTGGTTCACTCTTCACTCTTCATTGGTACTTGATTCTTCCACCACTAGACATACTTTCCCCTCACGAGTTCCATGGAAGTGTTCCAATCATAAATGTGCTATTAAAGGAGACTAATGGAAAGATAATTAAAATAATTCTCATGAAACCAATATTTCAAGTAAATATTTCCATAACTTGGGACAATACAATACAGATCTACCCTAAACAACTATCAAAATTCCATTGCAATCGAGTTTGAATGATCACTCGATACCATATCAGAGGATACATCAAAATAATAGCAATCAATATATTATATTTACTCTCCAAATATCTCGAGCAATACATTTGGCTATTATATAGCCATATAGAAAGCACAACCATCACCTAACAAATAGGAACACCAAACCTTGTAATATACTCGATTACCACAATGACTCATAAAAATATACTAATAATTTACCCAACCTAAAAACTATTTCCTAACATTATGAATAATTTCAAAATAGTGCAACTTCCCCTTTCACTTCTAGATAAATATGGCCCTAAATTTGTAAGCTCTAGAGAGATGGTCATCACATACCGATAGGTGAATATTTTTAAATGTTGACAAGTACCTCTTGTAATGGGTAGTGTCATAAATAGACTATTGTTTACCATGGGTGAATATATCATGAGGGTGGGGAGGAATTTTGTGAGTTGAAAACACCTTATTAACACCAGAGGTTATGTTTTTGAGTGACAAAACTTATAACATAAAAAATTGGTAAAACATTATTTATTATGAGTTGAAAGCATGTTTCTAAAACCTCAAGTGATGACTTAAGTGTATAGAAATTTTTTTATGAGATCTGCATTGTGATTAGAATATGATACTCTCTTCTAATTACAAGGCAAGAGTGATGATCACTCTCTTAATTTTCTAGGCCACCAAAATTAAGCATATTGATCACAAATCAATTCCATGATGCTCAAACCATTTTATGATTATCTACCACTTATCAAAATAGGTATTTTCTATGTAGATGGGATGGTTTCTCACTAAATGATATTCTTGTCTAGATATGATGATCCTTAACTTATTCCATGAGCTTCCCATTTCACCTTTGAACATGATGAAACCCTTTTTAACTTCACAATTCACTTCCCTGACCAAGATGTCACATGAGTGGAAACATGCTTATAGTATCTGGACACATATTCACTTGATTTCTTCCTCATGGAAATAGTTTTCCTCCTTTATATGAAAGGATTGATCCTTGAATGATACTTGAAGGAATTTTTGAGGGTGAGATCCATCTTCTTGAACTCCAAATTCATTAAAGCACTATGAAAGCCACTCACTATATTCTAAAATGTGAGCACATAACCAAGTATTGATTAAGTGGTTATAAATAATCTCAATTATGCACCATTTGTGAGATAAAGATGACTACCATCATCACTCATGGTGATGATTTCTCATCATTCTCATGATGATCATTCCCTTGATGAATCAAATTTCAATGAGATTCTTGATGTTTCATATCCTCCACAGACCTCATGATTCTCCTGATTACACTTGTTTTCCAAGTGTCTATATATTACACATTTCTATTCATATTTTTTCCTCTTCACTCATTCGAGAACTTAGGAAATTTTCCATAGAAGACAACATTCGCCATTGAAGCTCTCTTCTCTACACTTTGAACACCCACTTTTGAATAAATGGATCTGAATGATATTTTCATTCCCAAAATTTGCTATATTATTTTATAAACCTTAAATTATCTCCAAAATCACCCTTATATGCTTTAAAATTTCCTTGAACATTCTCGAAGTATGTTTATTAGTTACAAAATGACCAAAATGACCTTTTAGGCCTCAGGAGGAAGTTATCTCATCGAATCAATTGATCAAATCGGGTAATCATCCTTGCATAATAAAAAAACATTAAAACCTTATTATGAATTTCCTCTGAGCCATGTTAGAGGTTGAAATAAAGGTATAATATTCAGACTAAATGGATGCACATATTGATGTCTATCAAGAGGAAATGGATTGAATATTTCTACGTCCTTAGTCCTATAACTTATACTTGCATATTGTGATCATTTATCTACATTTTGGTGTTCTTGGTGTTTTATTGCTGCTGATATTCAGATCTATCTAAGTAATTTCATTACAAATATATAGTGGTAGTTCATGACATTTAGCATTTACTTCTAACCTTGACTATTTTCTATTAATTCTAATAGTTTTTATCACATAAAGCTTAATGTTGGAAGCATATCGGGTGTTCACAGATGTGGGTTATAAAATAAGAAACTTGAATTTAGTCATCCTAAATATTATTCAATAGGTAAATGAGTCAAGAAGGGTGTGTATGATAATAAATCTGAATTTTATCCCTATCAGATTATCTAAAGCCCTATTTTGGTGTTTCAACAAGAAAATATTAATATCTTAAGTTGGTAAGGATTCTTAGAAGATAAATCTACCTAGAATTTCTTTATAAAACTTAGGAGTCTTCTTGAGTCACATCATTGTGGAGAAGAATCTGATACCTTTGTTGAGAATACCATTTTGAACAATTTTATCTAAGTGGAATTAGATATTGAAGCTGAATCACATGTTCTTGACCTCCATAATGTATTGAGCTCATTACAAAAATTAATTAAGTTTTTAGAAACACTCTTGGGAGGTATGCATTGTTTGAGAGTATGAGATGATTGCTAGCATCATATTCAATGGACTTGGATCAAAATGGATGATCCCAAAATGTAAAGGATTATTCAATATTTTTGGTGCCTACTTTGTTTCCTCCTAACTCCTTACGAAGCTTCCGTAATCATCTCAATTCAAGGTTCACAATTTGACTGCTCATTCTTTGTACCTAAAAACCCATTATTGAACAAACTATCCTTGAATGATTAAAACTTTCCTAAATATTCCTAAACTACTTCTAACACCTTCAAGGCTTTTTAATACCAAATTTGGATAATAAATACCTTTACGTAACCCTCTTGGAGGATTTACACAGGCTCTGAAATGGAAAAAAATATCCTTTCTAGGCTTGCCAAAGAATTAGTCTTTTACTACACTTCAATAAATGGAATAATGGACCTTGTTAAACCTTTTTAAAAACTTATACATGTTCACCCAATTGATTAGGAATATCTTCAAGGACAAGGTGATCATGACACAAGAAGCGAGTTAGCCAGAGAGGGATTCAAGAATATTTGAAAGCAAGATTTCACACTATGGTTTTTTTTTCATGGTTTAAATTTTACATTTTTGGGTTAGTCAATTCACTGAAAACATCTCCATATGAAGATCATCTACTTATCCTTCTAGGATTCAAAATAATCCTTGAAGGGAATAAAATTTAGGATGTTCATACAATTATTTATCATATCCCTCTTATGAGAATAGTTGAATTCTTGATCCTTCACACATGATGGTACTAGATGCCTCAGTAGTCTAACTAGCTCATTTTGATTTTTTATTGAAAATATTTAGACATAATGGTAGAGTATTTATATGATGATCATAAATTCACTCAAACCTCACATTTCACCTTTGAATATGATGATTTCTTCTTAATCTCACAATTTACCTCCCTACCAAAGATGTCATATTAGTGGATGCATGTTTATGATGTATGGACACCACCTTTCTGAAGTGTTGCTTGTGGAGATAATTTTCCTCCTCATGGTAGAAATATTTATCCCTGAATGAAACTTGTAGGAATGTCTGAGAATGAATTCCATTTTCTTAACCTCCACAAAGTGTAGTGGAACACTATACATTCCACCTCCCTGACTTGCAAGATGTGAGTTCATTACCAATAATTGAATAAGTGTTTACAAAAACTCTCATAAAATATGTTTTTTTGTGATCTGAGATGATTTCCACCATCACTCATGGTAATATTATCTTATCATTCTCCTCATGATCATTCCCTTCATGATTTGAATCTTGATGAAGCTCTTGATGTTTTAGATCCTTCATAGAGCTCATGATTTTCTTGATTACACCCATTTTCCTCATGATGTTTCATATCCTTCACACACCTCATGATGACCATTCCCTTGATTATTTGAATCGATAAAAACTTACACATGTGTTTTGATTTATTATATGGAATAAATAATTGCACGAGTCTATATATTCAAGCCATTTTTGCTACCTTTGGGAGTTGTGAGGTTAATAAAATATAGTTTAGACACATTTAAAACTCCTACAAATGTATATATCGATTGTAGAATTTAAACCCTATAAAAATTTAGGTTGAATGCTAAAATCAAGAAAAATACCTATGTAATGATTAGATTATAATATGAAAAACTATCTTCTAAATTGTGACTGATGGAGCTATAAGACTCATTCCATAAGGTGAAAAGTGACGCTAATTTATTATATTCACTAAAATAAATTTAATTACACTTTATTATTTCTTTTACTTCAACATTTATTTTAGTAAATATATCCCTCTTGAATACACATATAGGCTTGGTATTTACCAATCATAATAATTCATGATGCAATCACTCTTTCTAACCCCGCTCGTTTTTCACTTCAAATCAAATGTTTGGCCACTTTTTTAGTCCCCCATTTCCATGCACTTTCCCTATTATACCCCATGAAATTATCCATGCTTTTTCCTACCCATATGTAGACACCAAATTTGTGTCTTACGATCCCCTGTGCCCCGCATCTCATTTCGCAACCTAGCCTCACCACCTAAACCTTGCACAATTATTTATTAATTACCTTATAATTAATAAATCCACATTTTCAAACCTGCCACCTCATTTCGCCACCTCATCATGACCTAGCCCTAATCCTAAACTAACCTAATTAAGACCTATAACTTGGTCTACATCCACACCCATGACTAATTACTCCTCACCCGCACCAAAACCAACCTAATAATGACTTGACCAAGCCCACAACTAATTCCTTGGGAGAAAAGGAGGGAAGGTTGGCTATTTTACTAAAAATAGCCCACTTTGACTTAACCGATATCGGTTCCTACTCGACCGCCATCGGTTACGCATGAATCGCCATCGGTTCCTCTGTAAATGACCTCCCCAACCAAAAACAAATGATTCGAATCTGGAATTCACTTGGCAGAGTAGAGACAAGTGAAGGAAAGAGAAGAGTTTGCAGAGAAGGACATCAAGCCCAAGACTGCAACTGAGTAACTAGAGCCCAGTGACACTCATCCAAGCATTGGGAGAGAAGATAGCTCATCTTGGATTGTCAGATCATCCTACCTGAACCCTGCCTTCGTCATCACAGTCCTTGGACCTGTATCTTCATCAGGAACTAGTAAGTAGTGTCTTGTACGTTCTTTTAATAACATTTCTTGGACTTCTGAATCACAGTTATTATAAGTCTACTCCCAGATCCACTACCCGGTAACACCCTACATCTAACTGTACCTCCTCTACCCTTACATTGCCCCAAGAACAGCCCCCCATATTCTCTGAGTCTTCTCCATCACCCCCATTACCTATCCCCAATCATTTACCAGCTAATAAACACCATAGCCACCTTATATCCAACCTTCACTAAAAGCCCTAAATCATCGCCCCACCGATATCGGTTATCAGAAACCAGTACCGGTGACAGTGACCGACATCGGTCACTGTGATTCAAAACCAAAACCAGCCTTTCCTCTATTGTTTTAACGAGGCAATTAAATTGTAATTTGGCAATAACTTCTTTGTTAGAATTTGTGTTAATTCGTATTAGTAGGGGAACTGACCACCTTCGAAAGGAAGTCTAATATTTCTTGGGTCCAAGGCAGTTCCCTCATTTATTGTCTAATTAGAATCTGGTGGTCTTGTGTTCTTACTTGCTGCAGTAGTCCTTCCCAGGACAAAAAGGAGTTCTTCGCAATTGACCCGATCTCTCTTTATGGTATGCGCACAACCTCTCAACATTCAACGGGTATTCCTCCTAGCCCTAACCCTTATCTTTTTCTCAAAAGAATGAAAGGATGAAGCAACTCTATTCTAGGAAAGGAAGCATTCTATGCGAAACATTTTCTATACCCTTAACAGAGTAACCACTTCTTATTATTGTCGGTGTAGCTTTACAAGACAAGCTACACGACAACAAGGGGCTAATGTAGACACCAAATTTGTGTCTTATGACCCCCTGTACCCGCATCTCATTTTGTAACCTAGCCTCACCACCTAAACCTTGCACAATTATTTATTAATTACCTTATAATTAATAAATCCACATTTTCAAACCTGCCACCTCATTTCGCCACCTCATCCTGACCTAGCCCTAATCCTAAACTAACCTAATTAAGACCTATAACCTGGTCTACATCTACACCCATGACTAATTATTCCTGACCCGCACCAAAATCAACCTAATAATGACTTGACCAAGCCCACAACTAATTCCTCGAGAGAAAAGGAGGGAAAGTTGGCTATTTTAATAAAAATAGCCCACTTTGACTTAACCAACATTAGTTCCTACTCGACTACCATCGGTTATGTAACCGCCATCGGTTCCCTGTAAATGACCTCCCCCAACCTAAAACAAAGGGTGGGAATTCATTGGAAGGATCCGGAATTCACTTGGCAGAGCAGAGATAAGTGAAGGAAAGAGAAGAGTTTGCAGAGAAGGACATCGAGCCCAAGACTGCAACTGAGTAACTAGAGCACATCGACACTCATCCAAGCATTGGGAGAGAAGATAGCTCATCTTGGATTGTCAGATCATCCTACCTAAACCCTGCCTTCGTCATCACAGTCCTTGGACCTGTATCTTCATCAGGAACTAGTAAGTAGTGTCTTGTACATTCTTTTAATAACATTTCTTGGACTTCTGAATCACAATTATTATAAGTCTACTCCCAGATCCACTACCCAGTAACACCCTACATCTAACTATACCTCCTCTACCCTTACATTGCCCCAAGAACAGCCCCCCATATTCTCTGAGTCTTCTCCATCACCCCCATTACCTATCCCCAATCATTTACCAGCCTAATAAACACCATAGCCACCTTATAGCCAACCTTCACTAAAAGCCCCTAAATCACTGCCCCTACCGATATCGGTTATCAGAAACCGGTACCGGTGACAGTGACCGGCATCGGTCACTGTGATTCAAAACCAAAACCAGCCTTTCCTCTATTGTTTTAACGAGGCAATTAAATTGTAATTTGGCAATAACTTCTTTGTTAGAATTTGTGTTAATTCATATTAGCAGGGGAACTGACCACCTTCGAAAGGAAGTCTAATATTTCCTGGGCCCAAGGCAGTTCCCTCATTTATTGTCTAATTAGAATCTGGTGGTCTTGTATTCTTACTTGCAGGTAGTCCTTCCTAGACAAAAAGGAGTTCTTCGCAATCGATCTGATCTCTCTCTACGGTATGCGCACACCCTCTCAACATTCAACAGGTATTCCTCCTAGCCCTAACCCTTATCTGTTTCTCAAAAGAATGAAAGGATAGAAGAAACTCTATTCTAGGAATGGAAGCATTCCATGTGCGAAACATTTTGGCATGCCCGGTGGGACCCATTTTGGGTTTCTTTCTTTCTTGCTTGCTTTCATATAGGGAGCACACTTGCTATTTTCTTCTTCTAAAATATTCACAAGATATTTTGTTATTGTTTGGTAAAATAATTTGTCTTGCTTTCACATCTTTGTATTGGTGAAAGTAATCTTCTTTTCTTCATCGAATATCATTTTTGATTTGGGTTTAAAACACTTGCATCACATTCTTGCTTGCTGTTTTCAATTCTAGTGAACATAGATTAAGTAATAGGTTGTACACGTGGGGGTGATATCCATGGTATTGACAAGAAATTAATCTTACTTTCACTGCACAACACATACCGAATCACATCATAATTAACACAACAGCTCAAACATCCCCCCTTTTCCGCGGTATTCCTCCGCCCGATTGAGGTAACCTTATAAGCCAAAACAAACTTGACATTTCCCCTAGGTATTTTGTTTAGGATTGACATCATTTTGCGTCTAAGGCATAAGCCCAAAGTGATTAAAACTAATCCTAGGGTTAGTCTGTTAATTTGCTTGTGCATCTTGCTTGTTTTTAGTTCTGTTTCTCTGTCATACACTATTTTCTGTGATCACTTCAGAACAGTTTGGTAGGTATACTAAGCATCGTTAACCCCAAATCAGCAACTTCTTACAGCTTCTTACACCGGTCCTATTCTACCGACATCGGTTAACTTACCGACGCCGGCTATAGTCTGACCGACATTGGTTACCTGACCGATATCGGTTACTGTCTTTCACTGATTCCCAAAACCAGCAACCTACCAATTCCAACATTTTGTTGCTGCTTCTATTCCTGATAGATTACATCCTTACTATGTACCCTTGTCCATGGTTGTTATCACTCGGAAACAAGCTGCAGCCATGGTTTCACATGCCTGCTCCGTGCCTTTTCCTGAATCACCTCCTTCACATCCTGTGGGGAATCCTACGGACACCAGCGAGGTTCCCAAAATCCCTATAGGAGATAAGGAATTTGTGAAATTTTTGGACGCTAATCCTAGCGTTATACAGTACTATTTGTCTCATGCCCCTGACCGTACACCCGATGGTCAACTCCTTGTTGGCATGCCTATTAGCATAGCTACTCATTTAGCTCCTTCTCCACTTGATAATTCCGCCTTGCCTTCTTCATCCTTAGCCTCGTCTCCCAAATCAGTGGCTTCAGTGGTTCATACGACATAGATTGGCTTTCCTTTGGTTAATTTGGGACCCAACCTATCATTACCGCCGACTGCTCCTACCTCGTCTCTCTTGCAGACTGCTCCTTTCATAACTTGCTCTCTGCCACCTATCCACACAAGCTTTCCTTCTCAAGCTCCGCCCACCTTTTCATTTCCACACACGTATCCGGTGACTTCAACATCTTATATAGGACATCCCTATTCGGTCACCTCAACATATTCATCCTCAATACCTTATCAACATTTAACCCCACCATTGTCTAGTGGTGGCCCTTGGCCCAATCCTCCATTTACGGAACCACACCATCATCTCATCCAACCACTGATTTAATCAAACAAATGATGGACAAGATGCAAAATCGGAGGATTCATTTCAGGAAGCCGTAGCACTCGACATACGAGTAAGTTTGTCAGAGCCTATTCACCCTTCTCTGTCCCCCTTCATTCATATCATCCTCAATGGGAATTACCAAAATTTTCTCGTTTTAATAGTAAGGAGGATCCTCAACAACACTTGCGATCATTTAGACATGCCGCTATCGATTGCTCATGACGATGCCTTAATACTCCGCACCTTTCCCATGTCCTTATCAGGACCCACCTTGGAGTGGTACGTTGCTTTAACCAAAGCACTCAATCTTCTCTTTTAACCAATTAGCCCAATCTTTCTTGGATCATTTCTCCATTAACATTGCAAGAAAGTATCTATCACCGACCTCTATGCCATCTGACAATTTGAAGATGAATCTATCGCAGATTTCGTTGGACGGTGGGGCCTTATCAACCAACTTACTTATGCCTTGCCTCGGGCCGAACTTATCAAACTCTTTACGTGGGCTGCGCTAAGCATATTTCTCCCACCCTCCAAATTCAAACTTTCCACACCTTTGATGAGGCCTTTACTATGGCTCGAAAACTAGAGATTCGAGCCTTAGAGGAAGAGAAATTGCGGTTGCACAACAAAAACCCCAATTTCTGAACCCAAGACTCCACCAACAAACCTAACACCACCAATCCTCATGCATCAACTAGCTTCGAAATCAAAAGGAGCTGCACACGCAGTGATGGTCAAATCCCAAACACCATCTAATACCCCACCAAAAACCACCTATAAGTATAAAGCCGAGCCCATCAATTACACTCCCTTGGGATAAAATTATCGTGTGATATTGGAAAAATTGCTCAAAGTAGGAGCTATTACCTTACCTCCTGTTAAACCTCACTCGGGTTTGATTCCACCCACGCTATACCTTCTTGGTACAAAGAAAATGACTTCTGTAACTTCCACCGCATGAAGGGACACAGTCATGAAAACTGCAAGATGTTGAAAAACATAGTGCAGGAAATGGTTGATGCAGGGGATATAACCCTCGATAATCCTAACATGCCCCTGCTAACCGAAATTTGAAAATCTTCAACAAACCATTCCCAAACCACTCTTCTAACAGTAACATAAACCAAGATATCTTAGCCGAGGAGAGTGTTCATGAAATCCATGCGATCTTCAACTCCCAACCAAAAGCTTCTATCGAGAAAATTCTGAATCAAGCCTCTTCACTAACGCAGGAACCCGAACCCCCTTCACCACCATCAAGACAAGACGAAATCCTTGCCATTCCTTTACCCATAAAGGAATTAACCACCAGAGTTCTCTTCTCATAGATGAGCCTTCTTACACCACATCCTTGCAAGACTGTGAGCGGATGTTATCTAACTTATCTATTTCCCAAACATCTCCTTCTACCACTCTTGTTGTACAAGAGGAAGGCTCGCCACTTTTTTCGTCATCCTTAGACGAGAAACCCCTTGAACCGACATCACCAAATTCTTTAATCTTGATCCTCTACCTATTAGTTCTTCATTGCCTAAATCTTTTTAGCGACCGGTTGACCTCTTAATGCCCATTGATACGATGCCTCATTTACCCCTGTATCACACCCACAAATGGATTGGAATCACAACCCACCTTTATTCCATACAAAAGTTCCTATTCACACGTGAGGATTGTCACCCCTCAGAAGATAGATGAGTCCTATGGGAACGTTTGAGTACACCATATTCTACTCAAATGTAGATGACCGATCCAGACACCTCTACCATATACCCGAAGTGTTTACAAAAGCTTAAAATGCCTATGTCCTCATCTTCACCCCCCTCATCTCTACCAAATACCTCATCCACCTCTATTGACCTAACCAAACCTTCCCCTACACTTGGGACCTCACCAATACCCAGTCTAACACACCCACCTAAATGGTTAGATTTATCCAAAAGTAAAGCCGTCCATCCACTTAGGAGACAGACCCAATCTCCTCAAGTCCAACCTATGCCTCTATCACAACTAAAACCATCGCCGTCACACCTACCTTCTATATTGGGACCTCATCCCTCCACCTTGCATCAATACATCATACCTCCTGCATTTTCTTTAAAATGACCTACACCTTCTGCACCCATACAAAGATCCACGGGTATATCAACACCATCACCCCAAGTATCCTGTCCACCTATCAACCCTAAACAAACTCCATCATCAAAGGATTTGTTTACTATCACTCCTCTTTCTCCGTGGTTGTTTTCTGCTACCACGTCATCTGACCAGCTAAACATAACTTCTGCACCGAAGAGGCCACATTTAGTTAAATC
This sequence comes from Taxus wallichiana var. yunnanensis, assembly GCA_018340775.1. Lineage (NCBI taxonomy): Eukaryota > Viridiplantae > Streptophyta > Pinopsida > Cupressales > Taxaceae > Taxus > Taxus wallichiana. The sequence continues at coordinate 74,213,755 of CM031237.1, read as the reverse complement.
TAATTATCAAAACCCCTTGGCTAAGCCACCACCCATACAAATCAACCATACCCAGTCATTACCGAAACCTACCCAGTCAATAGCCTCATCTTCCTCTGACTTTGACCCGCTCAAAGGGTCTTACGCCAAAATCCTTGCTATGTTGGTGGAGAATGCGACCATTTCCCTACCCCCACTTAGACCCTATGATCCATCTAAACCTCGACCTATAGGTTATGATGAGTCTAAAATATGCGCTTACCACCACACACAGGACATGATGTAGAGGGATGCAAAGCGTTGAAAGCCATACTTCGTCAGTCACCTCTCTCGGATAGAAAGGTTAAGAAAGACAACTTACGAAGGGAGAAACCTTTAGCTTCAATCCCCTCTCCTATACCACCTGTCCCCTCCTCACCAAGATCTATCATTATTACAACCCCACCTCTCGAAGACCATGAATTATCCCTACTGTCTTCCTCCTCTCGTGTTCACGAGATCAACATGATTAGTGTTGCTACTCGAGGGCAGAAAAACAATGGGAAAGCTAAAGAAAGCACACCTGCGGCCTCTCTTTCTCCATCCACCATCTTGATCACACCACCACCTAAAGTGGTTATTCGTGGACCTGCCTACCCCATCTCTAATGGAGTTTCCCACCGAACCATGATCAAACAACTTCACCAATCACCTGTAAAAATGACACTATATGATCTCATTCAAACCTCTGAATCTCATCGCCAAGCTCTTGTTGAAATCCTTCAAGGGATAGAGGTCTTACCTAATGAAACCTTGCCCATTACCTCCATCTTAACACCCAACCACGTTGCTTCTCTCACCAAACAATCTACCACTTCCGTCCTGTCGTGGCAAAAGCTGTCGCCGCTTTCTCGAAGATGAAATTGTTGACTTTGGTGCAGAAGATCCTGACCTCGCTCTTTTCATCTCAGCTTACGTCGAGACATTCCACGGGTGCATCATGTTATGATTTATGGGGCACTATCCTAAATATCATCTCTTCTAAAGCCTTTCAACAAATGAATATCCCCTCTAGCTGCACATGTGTGCCAACCCCACCATGCCGCATTCATTCAACGATGCTATTACTTCTACCTTAGGCAATTGTGATCCTTAACATTCATGTAGGGCCACGTACTTTACCCGAACTCTTTATGTCCTTGAGGAGAATTCAAATACAACATGTTGTTAGGCCACCCTTGGATTTGGGCTATCGGATGCGTTCCCTCCACCTTACATAGATGCATAAAATTCGAGTATGAGGGGAAGTCCTACACCGTACAAGATGATCCTTCCCCTTTCAAAACCTGTAATATGTTATATCACCCTAATGATGTGCTTGTACCAGTCAAGACACCCATTCATCCAACCCAACCATCCACTTCAACCACACCTCTACCATCCACCTCAACCGCACCTACACCTTCAACCAATGAAACCGCTGTCGCAAATACCACTTCCTTTCCCACGGAAAACATCCCAACCTCAGACCCCTTAGTAGATGTTTTTCAATGCCTTACGCTGGGGGAGTATCGCCTATATAACGTTAGCTCTTTCCATACCCCACAGGAGTATAGACAGTTACATGCGCATCCTACCTACGACCGTCGTGTGGGGGAGGTAATCTCCTACGGACCACCTAATTGCCGCACCAACCTAACGTATGGGGGTGTCGACGCATCCTTCATTACCCCTGAACCTCCCCTTGGTGTGGTTCCCTTCCAATCAATTTTCAATACCTGACAAATCGTCGTTTCGCCCTCACCTTCTTGACTCGTTGTGCTTGGAAAGGTTTTGGTTTTGGTCTTTATGAACAAGGCCGACATACAATCATTCCCGTGACTACACGCAAACACAAAGATCGTAGTGGTCTTGGATTTCTGAAACACCTACACCAAAAACACCGCATATCCATTGTATCCAGGAAGACAATGAAGTCACCCCTTCCGAACCATCATCACCCATTTTGCCATCGTCACCCATAGAGTCGATAGACCCTGAATCTATCCCTCCTAACTTTTTTTTTCATAAACGCTATCTTCTTGGGTCCTCTCACTTATCAACGTGGTAATGAAGACCCATCTTCTCTTCCCCTTCTATATCCAAACATGATCGAAGAGGACTCACCTTCAATTAATGTTGTTGAGTGCTAGGATGACGACTCCATCCTCACTTACCTTGGTGTGGATGACTCTTATATTCAACGCGCCTTACCATCTGAAACTCAAACCATGTTAAATGAATCGACTATAGAAATCAACATCCACACAGAGGACGATCCTCACATTGTGAAGATCAGACAATCTCTTAATGCATCAGAACAAACTGCCTTTACTACCTTTCTCCGTGCTCGCAACCAAGCTTTCGCTTGGTCCTACGCTGACATGCCAGGAATTGATCCTGACATTGCTGTCCATAACATTACCTTAAAACCCGATGCCAAACTAGTTAAACAGAAACTGAGAAAAATGCATCCACGCATTGCCCTCTTGGTCAAAGAAGAGCTTCAATGACTCCTTTCTGTTTCCTTCATCTTACCTATTGACTATCCTCAATGGATCTCTAACATCGTACCTATCACTAAAGCGACGGGGGACTTCGGATATGCATGGATTTTTGGGACCTTAACCTCGCTTGCCCAAAGGATGACTTCCCCTTACCTAGCATTGATCAACTTGTTGATCTCACTGCGGGCCATGAGATGCTTTCTCTCATGGATGGCTTCTCGGGATACAATCAAATTTTGGTAGCCCCGACCGATCAACATAAAACTGCCTTCATAACTCCTTGGGGAACCTTTTGTTATCGTGTCATGCCATTTGGCCTTAAGAATGCTAGTGCAACCTATTAGCTGGGCTATGACTTACATTTTTCATGACATTATGCACACTATCCTTGAGGATTATGTCGATGATCTTCTTGGAAAATCTAAACATCGCAGTGAACATCTCGATGTTTTAACCATTATTTTCGATCACCTGTTACAATATTGTGTTCGTCTTCAACCAAAGAAATGTGTCTTTGGTGTCCTTTCAGGAAAAATTCTTGGTTTTATTGTCTCTTTGTGTGGCATCGAGGTCGATCCAGCTAAAGTCAAAGCTATCCTAGAAATGCCCCACCTACTAACCTCAAACAATTGTGTAGTTTGCAAGGTAAGCTCCAATCTATCCGACATTTCATCTCCCAACTCTCGGATCGATGTCAACCTTTCCATCATCTCCTTAAAAAGGACATTGTCTTTCAATGGAGTGAAGAGTGCCACCAAGCCTTTGAGGCTCTTAAAGCCTATCTCTTGCAGCCACCCATGCTTATCCCACCTCAGGACGATTGCCCTTTCTACCTTTACCTTTCTGCCACCGACCATGCTGTAGGAGCCATGCTCGCACATCGTGACTCCGAGCATCGAGAGAAATCCATTTATTACATAAGTCGTACTCTAGTGGATTATGAGACTAGGTATACACATGTAGAAAATTTGTGCCTAGCCCTATCATTCGTCGCCACCAAACTCCAACACTACCTCCCTGAATCACAAATTTTTTTTCATCACCAACACGGACCCCATCCATTATATGTATGCCAAACCTCATCTAAACCAACGCATCTCCTGATGGCTTATGCTCCTCGTGACCTTGACCTTGAGTTTGTACAGCGAGAAGTCAATCAAAGGACAAACTATTGTAGACCAACTTGCAGAAGCCCCTTTACCTGGGGAACAATTTACCAATTTTAATTTCCCCGACGAACTCATCGCCACTCTTTCACTCAATGAGGAGTCGTATCCAATGACCCTCTTCTTCGATTGATCCAAATGCTAGCACGGCGGAAGAGTTAGCATTGTTCTCATTCCTCTTGACGCTGAGCCTATGCCTCTTTCATTCCGGCTCGATTTCCCCTGCACTAATAATACAACGGAATACGAGGCCCTTGTTTTGGGTCTCCAGGTTGCGTTACACTTAGGTGTCAAATCTATCAATATTTTCGGTGACTCTCAATTGGTAGTCAATCAAGTTATGGGCATCTACCAAT